>OX421500.1:37034731-37600120 GCA_949126835.1 Anisus vortex | reverse complement strand
TAAAAAAAAGTAAAAAAAAGATATTTTGGATCGTGTAGAACGTACTAATCGGTTTAACATTAAGTAAAGTATCCTGTCGTACTAAATTGATGCATACGGCAGCGATTCATCAGTTTTTGGGGCCACGGCATACTATGGAATTGTGTGGTCAGCACAATAAATGAACACCCATATAACTTGGAAACTGTGTTAAGAGTATTTCACTGTAGCATTGATCAAAATTACTTCTTTAAACAGGCGCTAGACATAATGTCACTTCTCTGCATAATATTACTTCATACTATGCAGTATGCAAGAGTTTTGGAAATCGCTATTAAAATAAAAATGAATCATGTCAAGCTAGTATATATAATAATAATAATAATAATGGTGCTTGTATAGCGCATATCCCGTTGATGACAGTTCTATTCGCTTACGACAGTTACAGAATACAGACAACGAGCAACAGACGAAAATGTAAATATGTATACGCAAATACATGTCAAAATCAATAAAGGGGTGTATTCCCTGAATAACTAGCAGTTTTTATTTCGCAGGCGTATTTCAGTTTACTTATCTCCCTTTGAATTGAAAAGGTGAACTTTAAATATCGGTCCTACTTTATTCTTACCGGGACAATAACGTATTTTTTTTCTAACCCCGCAGTTTGAGAGATGCTTTGAGTCTTGCGCCCAGCACCTGCAGGTGGTAGGCCTACTACGGGATCGGGTTACACTGGGTCAGGGTTTCTGTGGGCTGAGGTATATTTTGCCTATGGTCCATTTCTACGTCATCCACAACAGAGTTCCTCAAATGGTTAGGATACTCAGCGGTACCCTTTTTTAAAACGTAGATTCTGTAAATGCTCTGTGGAAAAGACACATAACATAAAGCCTTCCCCCCCTCTCCGGCTAAGTACAATGCACTATATTCCAGTTAAGAACAGGACATGTAGCACTCAACTCACATCTACATAGAACTCACCCACCCAACTGCAGACATTGCCACTGCTCACAAGAAATTGTAAACTACTTCCTACGTGAATTCTTTAATCTAACCTACCTCAGACACACACTACCCCCCCCCCCTTAGCCTACCATTACCAACGCACTATACAGCAATACAAAGCAACTAAAAAAAAATGGACACGTAAATATGTCTGGCATGGACCACAAGAGTGCAAACTGCTTTGCAGACTGGCTAACAGAAGAAGAAGAATCATATGTGTGTCATTAAATTTATTTATCAATTCACTCATTATTTACAGAGACGTGATCTCTATTAATAAGCAAGTAAGACGCGTTTTCATGGTAAATGATACATGATTTAATTTTTGTTACAACTTAACATTATGAGTGGCATGAAAAATTATAATACATCACTGAAACTTTCATTTACAAATGCACAGAATTCATAATAACAAAAAAAAAAATACTTACTTCAAACTTTTCAATGACACAGCCACATTTAAAGAAGGCTTATAAACGTCTAATTATTTCCTGGTACATAACATGGTGACTGACAAAAACCGATCCCCACAGGAGACAGATGGACAAGGGGTCCCCAGTTATACGCTTTTTAAAAATTGATTATTGAATACATCTATTAATCTTTCTAAAAACAACAATATCATCATTAGTTTTCTTATTTAATTTATATTTGTTTTCTATTTCTGTAAATTTTCATTTATTGAGGCCCCTTTAATTAATTATTCAATATTAACTGAGTTATCTTTCTTTCCCCCCACTTCTAGCCAACATATCCTGTGCCAGGTTATTTGTTCATGACCTCTACGTCTTCTTAATTGGTTCTATTCCATGTGTCAAATGGTCTTTTTTTTTTTCTTTTTTTTTTATGAACTGATATACATAACTGTATTACAACAATTAACAATAAAACAAAATAACTTTTTTTTGGTACAATTTGTGTAGCCTCACTTTTACCAGCAAAACATTTCTATGAATTACATTCTCATCTTCTAAATACATCTTTAATATCCGTCAAAATGAGTAAAAAAACTATTCTTACAGAGTAAGGTTTAAAAAATTATCACAGCACTAACACAGTGTAGCATAGCTAGTCAACTCAAAACAGTGGTGTGCAAATGCATTTGTATGGAACGCCAAAGTGGTCACATGTTCAAATAGAGGTTTATGAAAAGCCAAAGTGGTCACATGTTCAAATACAGCTGTATAAATAGCCAAAGTGGTCACATGTTCAAATACAGGTGTATGAAAAGCCAAAGTGGTCACATGTTCAAATTCGTGATTGTTAAAAAAATAATGCCGGCTTACATGATGCTAAAACAAACTGCGATTGAGTAGAAGCTTTAAAAGCTGTAAAAAAAGTATTTAAAAAAATTGAAAAGAGTTCAAAGCTATAGATGAAAAGATTTCACAGTTATAAAAGAAAAGATTTCAAAGCTATAGATGAAAAGATTTCAAAGCTATAAATGAAAATATTTCAAAGCTATAAATAAAAATATTTCATAGCTTTTAATGAAAAGATTTTAAATGTATTCACGAAAACAAACATCAAGTTGTAGTGTAAAGATAAGAAAGTTTCAGGTAATAAAATTGTTCATTTTTTGTTATTTAACAACTCAGGACCCTTACAGCCAACGCCTCCAATGAAGGCATATATCACTCGGATTGAGTAGTTCTCACATTGAAAAAAAAAATGTAGACTAGGGTTCGGCAACATACGGTACGCGTGCCCGTACTCGGCACGCAGAGTTATATTCAAAGGAAGATCCCCAAAAAGGCAATGCCAGTCTTTTATACAAGAAATTGAATATTAAAACAGGATATTTATTTTAGGACTGTTAGCACGCTGAATGAACTAGTAATCTTTACTTCGGCACACAATTATAAAAAAGGTTGCCGGCCATTTCAGGTATAGAAACTTTCAGAAGGGACTGCACTTGGGTGTCTTCTGTGGCGGCGCCAACACCACGACGCTATCACTTGCCGTGTGACGTGATGCGCTCCAAGATTGTCGTCTGCGTGTTGCACATGCTTTGCCTGTGCTTGCCCTCGTGGGCTTCCCTCCTTGTCCGGTAGTACTTCCTGAGTCTCTTGCACGTCAAAAGCTTAATCAATTGCCCTCGAAACCGTTTAGCCGTGAGCACGTACATAAAGAAGTTCAAAGCGTGAGTGGAGTCTAAAAGGAAGTATTGAATTTTCTCAAATAAAAAATAGTTCGCAAGACCAGACGCCGATTCTGGTTCACTCAGAAAGAAAAATACACACGATGGAAGGGAGAAAACCATGAAAAATGCTGCAGTGAAAGTCATCATTATGGTTATCGTTCTTTCCAGCTTCTCCGCTTCGGCTATTTGCCGTTCGTTCGTGGATGAAGACTTGTTGTTTGTGCTTCCCTGCTTGCTGTCTTTTCTCAGCAGACTTCGCCTGTCTCTGGAAGACACCCTCAGCCCCCTTATGATTACCGCAGTGAATATAAATATGAACAGGAAAGGTATGAACACGGCTAGAGAATTGCTCAAAGGCCTCCAAACAGTTTGCCAGAAGTACGCGTATTCTTTCATAGCGCCGCACTTTCTCAAAAGATCTCTCGTGATGGTGAACAAGGCAGCCAGTGGCACTAGCAGTATGATCCCCACAAGCCCTACCGCCAGGTAGCTCTTACCCTTGGTGACGAGGTAGGCCTTCCTCAGAGGGTAGCAGACGGAGATGAACCTCTCAACGCAGATGAACACAAGCATCCAGTTGGCCAGGATGGTGAAGAAGACGGGCAGGAACTCCATCTTGCACAGGATCGAGTTGATGCTCCCCAGCTTCAGGAAGAACAGCTTGAAGACGAGCGCAAGGCAGTCGGAGCCGGCCAGGACGGCCACGAAGAACGTCGCCGGGGTCATCGTCTGCATCGTGAGAATGGTGACGATGGCCAGCATGTTGGCAGGAACGCCGATGCCGGTTAAAACGTACAAGTAGTAGTCGGAAATACCTTGCGCTATTGAAACTTTGGTCTGATCGTCCCTAGAATATATAGATAAACATTGTTAGAAATCAAGTGAGCAGTCTCCTTTTGACCTACTTTGCTAAATTTTAGAAATCAAGTTAGCAGTTTCCCTTTGACCTACTTTGCTAAATAAATAAAACAATTTGTAATGCTCGTCAAAAGGACAGAGAAAGTTTTTAAAAAAATGTAAATTGCTATCATTTGCGTTCAGTTTGAATATATTATTTTATATTCTCCGTCACACTATGTAAATCATTGCTAAATATGTCACACTTTATCGTGCGGGTCTTAATTTAAAAATAAAAACAATCATTGTAGGCCCATGCTTTTAAAAGTGAATAAATCATTCATTATTACTTAAAGGAAGTCCACATCTACTACCAGAAAAAGTATAATATCCAGTTGGACCAAATTATTGATCTATTGGGAGGGTGATGCAGCGTTCATCTGTTGCTGTGGCCACCGGCATACTAAGGGATTGTCCAGCACAATGCTCAGTCGACGTTACTTTGCCCGCCAACGAATGTCAGGTATCCGTCAGAGGTGTGTAGACCCAGGGACACCATCCGGACCCGCGGACCTAGCCGTTCACTGGGGGTTCGAACCCAGTACTTTCCGTACACATATTGAACGCGCTGCCGCAGGCCACCGTATCTCATCTCCATCAGTAAAACGACGGTAAAAATAGATTACTTCGGAAATAAAATTGTACGATTTTGCAGTTCCGACATACTGTCCAAACCCAAGCCAAATTATTGTGGTACTTCCTTAAACAATGACTCGTGTGAGACTTCGAATCAAGAAAAAAATAACCCGAAAAATGCCTAAGAATATAATAAATAAAATTTAATACAAAGGGAGGTTACTTTTAATATGTAAAAAACTTGTCCTATTTTCCTTATAGCTTATATATAATTGCATAAAGCGTTTATCCGTTTTTAAATCGAAAATTCAGCAAACTACGTAATTTAAAAAAGTTTATTTTGGCATAAACTTTCATAAATTAAATATTAATTATTGATCTAAAATTTGATTTCGAACAAACCTGTGGAATATTATAGCAACAGTAAGAATATTTTGTTAAAAAAGTTTTTTCCCCTGACAAAACAAATTGAGCTTTATATATATTATAATAATAATAATATTTGTATAGCGCTGCCAACACACATAATGTAAGCTCAGAGCGCTTTTAACACACAACTAAGAACACGAACATTACTCTAGGCTAGGAGACAAAACTAATTGATGATATAAAACAAAGATTAAAAAATCAAATAAATGTAGCATTAACTGACCCAACCTATAGGTAAGACAGTAAGGGTCTAAAGCATGTTAAATGTTAACTAAGGTAAATATTGAAATAATGAGTTTTTAAGTTCTTTTTGAAAGATGTTGGTGATTGGATTACATTTTAAAATATGGATAATATAATCATATACATTGTTAGGACTCGATTGAGTAATTTCCCTTTAAATTAACTTCATTAAAGGTGACATGTTAGATCTATTTAAAACAATTGTTCAATTATTTTAAAAATATATATTTAAATATACAAACGAAACAATTCAAAGCTGACATGGTTTCTCTGTTTCCAAATGCAGCAGCTGTTTGAGCTGTCTGTGAATCTATCTGCGCTGCTTTCTTGATGCTGATTGCGTGTATCAATAGTCTCTGTGTTCTGTCCTATTGTTGATCAAGATGTAGGCACAAGAACGTATTTCGACAGAGTCGTCCAGACAACCATCTTTCTGTTTGCACCACCTGTAGAGGAGAAGACGGGTAAAAGAAATGTTAAATTAAGAAACATTAAGAAAAACAAGAGAGGGAAAATGTTTAGTTAAACCTGGAGAACATGCTTGAGGGCTTTTTTTTAAACTAATTCTTCTGTTTTCTTAACGTTAATTTATTAAAGCAATGTGGACTAGAGCGTGGTAATAATATCTTGTAAAATTTGTGATTTCTATTCTATCTCTTTTCATCTGTCTTTTTATCTATCTATGTTTTTCTTTATCTATCTGTTTATCTATTTATTTGTTTATATATCTATCTGTTTATCTATTTACATGCCTATTTATCTAGCTATCTATATATCTATTAACTGTCTGTCAATATATCTGTCTATAAATTTATTTATTTGTAGGTGTATTTATCTTACTATCTGCCTATCTGTCTGTTTATCTATCTTACTGTCTGCCAATCTGTCAAAATATCTGTCTTTCTATCTATCTTTCTATCGATCTATCTGTCATTTTATCAAATTATCTGTCTATCGTGCAATCTATCTCCCTACCCGTGCCTCTAAAAGTATATATATATATATATATATATATATATATATAACAATTATGCAGTAATTGGTACAATTTTATTATTATATTTTGTTTCTACCAATACACATGACATAATAGATTCAATAGTGAGTAGTTACCGCTAGCCCCCCCCCCCCCCCCCAACTACCACACGCTGCTGGGTGCAGACTCTGCTGGTAATCAATAAATCCTGGTAGAGACTAGGTGTCTGGAGTGTGTCAATGAGTCTAACCAGCTCAAATAGGTACCTGATTGTGGTTTGGGGGGGGGGGCTAAAGTAAAGGCGGTTGTGTGTTGTGCTGGCCACAGAATCCCCTCTAGTATGCATGTGGCCACAGAAGCTGGTGAACGCTGTTTCACCGGCCATATGATCAAATCGGCCCGACGGGATACTTTACTGTCTATAGTTTATGGTATGGGGCTAAATCTCAAATAGAATTGAAATGTTACAAACGGTTTGTTTGAGGCTAAATTTATCCTATATCCCAGATTGTGAGCTTTTCACTTCATTCTCTGCAATGCTCAGATAAATATAATGACAAAAAAAAAACTTTCCTTATCCCTTATGCGAGAACAAATGCCTAAGAGCTTATACGTACTTTTTTTTCCCCGAGTGGCATTCGGGCATTATGGAATGGGTTGCCTGAACAAACCAGGAAAACCAGTAACTTAACATCATTTAAAACATTAATAAAAATGCAAGACTAGACTCGGACCACGGACGCAATAATCTTCTTCATAGAAGGAGCGTCTGTAATGTATAAGATAAGATAAGATATTGCGTCAATGGAAACTGGAAACGCTGAGAAAGACTTAGCTTATATTCAATAACTTTTTTTTTATCCAATATACTGTTTCCAGCACAAAAATTATATGCATCTTGAACAATGATGGCCCCCAACGACCCACCAACAAGTCCTGCGGATAGTTCTCCAGACTGTCAATAAAATGGTTCGGGTTCTAACCCTGCCTGCCGCCGACCAATCCCTGCAAGAGTTTTGGGCCTAGTGGACTCAATTATCTTCTATGTAGAAGTCAGTTAACTTATAGGTCATTCTATATATAATAATATTTTTGACAATTCCCAAGCCATTTGACCATTCAAACAGAATCAGACACAGAATAGATTCCCGCTGATTCAGAACAATAGATCTGGTGGTGCTGGTGGTGCTGGTGGTGGTGTGTGTTTTATGGGCAACATGCCAAAAACACAACAGTGTTGGGAAATAAGGGTTGAAGTTGAATGTAGAGGGAATTGGGGGTTGGGTGTGGGGCGGTGGAGGGAAGTCGACAAATAGAGCATGTTATGGTATTACAGACATAATTGGCAAACACAAACATGCCAACACGCACATGCATCAATTGTTTAGTCTATGATAACAAAAAAAAACAAACAAAAAAAAAAAACGAAATACGAAAGAAAAAAAACACAAAAAATAAATAAATGAAATAAAACATCCACATTTCTGAGCTTTAAAATGTGAGAAAAAAACTAATGAAATTGGAATAGTTCTTTATCAGTTCAACCATGTGCAGATAGCGTTCTTTGTGTACTAGATGCCTATATATTATTGATTTTATAATATATATATATATATATATATATATATATATATATATATACATATATATATATTTATATATATAGATCCCTGTTGATGTATTTCTGTATTTCTGTAATTGAAGTAACTTTGATAACAGCAACGAAATTCCAGACCTGAATAAAAAAAGAAACCTCATGATTATCTTATCTTATACTTTACAATTTACCCACAGCTGCTCCTTGCAGACCTGATTTGTGTCTACGCATATACCTGGGTGGGAACTCTAAGTCTTGCATTCATGATAATCAATCAGTTTGTAATTATGTTCATCTTTTTCCCTATTAACTCAACACGTTCAGGCATCCCATTCCATGCAGGAATGCCAAAAGGAAAAAAAAAACAACTAATTTGCATTATTCGTGATTTGCTACAAAGCACCAAACTGACCAACTGGGTACAAAAGACTTACTTTACTTTGTAACTCTATGGCACATCTAAAAAAATCAAACAACAAGAAAAACTGAGATGGCGACTGGCCACACAATACCTTGGTACTAACAACAACAAAAAAAATAACAACAACAACAAAGAACACTTTTTTAAATGCATTATAGTAACAAGTAACAAGAGTAACATTAGTCAAATCATAGACTATATTATACATGGACCGCTTGCTTTAGTTTTTTCTGCTCTTATCTTTTTTTGTAATTTTTGTATTTCCCGATTCTAAATAAAGTAGTTGCGATACAAGTTCCGTTTTATTAAATCGCATTTTTTTCGACTTTAAATGAATACTTGTTCTGCTATTATTCCTATTATCATTGACTATAATAAGATGGACCGCTTGCTGTATTTTTAGATCTTATATTCTTTTGCCGTGTGCATACAACACTGATCTATAAATGTTTCCGCTGTATACAACTTTCGATTTTAATTTTACTTCAGAAAATCATAGCGATTAAATAAACCGGAACTAGTATAGAAACTACTTTATAGCAACTACTTTCTTTAGAATCGGGAATTCAGAAAATCAGTGTTTCGAGTCATCATATAGCAGAAATACTAAAGCAAGCGGTCCATGTATATTATAGTATATGGTCAAATCTCTAAACCTAGAAACACGAGAGGACACAAGGCAAAAGAGTAAAGTAGTAATAATACATAAGGTATTAAACTCTAATTTAGAAATACAACCCAATTACAATCTGTTTCAATGTTAAGACAAACATAAAGACAAAAACACTTTCCTTATCCCTTATGCGAGAACAAATGCATATAAGTACTCTTTCTTTCCGAGTGGCATTCGGGCATTGAATGGGTTCCCTGAACAAACCAGGAAAACCAGTAACTTAGCATTTAAAACATTAATAAAGATGCAAGACTAGATTCGGATAAGCGTAGGACGCAATAATCTTCTTTATAGAATGAGCGTCTGTGATATATAAGATAAGATTTTATCCTTCTCTAAATCTACCGTTACTAGAAACTAGAAACTGGCAATCTATATACACCACTATAAGAGTCTGCACTGAGATACACTAAACAGACTGTAACACAATTGATAAACAGACGAAAACGCAAAAGCTTGCATACTGCCAATGAACTCAACTTTTCTTTTTTTCCTTAGACTGAAATCTGTTTCTTTTCTTATTCTTTATATTTATTTTTTTTTCGACATTTTTTATTCTGCAATTTTGTAGTTGGCAATTTGAGAGTTGGTGTTGATAGAATCTTTTGTTCCGAGGTCGGAGTTCAGAGTTCAGATACAAAGGTACAGTAATACTGTATAGCGATGATGAAGACTTGTGTTTATAATAGTTTATATAGAGTTAACTTGTAGCCTATCTATGGTGCATGTCTAGCACTCGTGTGTTTGTGGGTGTTTATAACGAGTTAAACTGCATGTAAAGTGCATGTCTAGCATTCGTGTGTTTGTGGGTGTTTATAACGAGTTAAACTGCATGTAAAGTGCATGTCTAGCATTCGTGTGTTTGTGGGTGTATATTACAGCCTATAATATGTTTAGTTTGTTTTTCTTTCATTCCCTATTTCAATGAGAATAGGAATAGTGCTGGAGAGTTAATTGAGTCTTCTTTCCATTATCCTTGTGTTGATTTACCCTCCCCCTCCCCCATCATTCAGATTATAATAACTACTATTGTGAGTGTGTCTGTGTATTTAATATATCTCTCTCTCTATATATATATATGTGTGTGTGTGTGTTCGTGGGGTAGTAGTCCGTACATATTTATACTTAATATATATACATATATATATATCGTCGGCATCCGTCCGTCTCCAAGAGACGATGGTGTAGCTTCACGGCAAAGGTGACCAGCTGCACCGCCGAGAATGGCTGTGGAGGCCAACTCGGGAGTGGCAATCCCTGCCGCACTTCAGGCATTTGAAGGTGGATGGCTGTTGTAAAGGAAACCTTCCGCCTCGCTCTTTTCTGGATGGCAGCTTCCATGCGCCCAGTTTCTGCGCGGGATGTGCCAAGCCTGACTGCGAGCCTCCAGGTTGGTCGGTCAGAAGCTTGGCATTCCCATGTGTCAAGGTCAATTGAGCTCTCGTTCAGGTCTCTTTTGCAAAGGTCCTTGAATCGCAGTTTTGGGCGCCCTATCTTCCGGTGGCCTTCGACCAGTTCTCCATAGAGGAGGTCTTTAGGAATGCGACCTGCATTCATCCTTTTCACATGGCCGAGCCACCTGAGGCGTTTCTCACTGAGCACAGCGTGAAGGCTGCTCATGTTGGCTCTCTCCAGCACCTCTGTGTTGGAGACCCTATCCTGCCACTTGATCTGCAGTATTCTCCGTAGGCACCTCATATGGAAGCTGTTAAGTTTCTTCTCGGGCCTCGCGTAGGTGGTCCATGACTCACAGCCATACAGGAGAGTGCTGAGTACGCAGGCGTGGTAGACGCGCAGTCTGGTCCTCTCGGTGAGGCTGGAGTTGTCCCACACTCGCTGTTTTAGTTGGGCCATGACTGTGGCTGCCCTGGCGATCCTGCTGTTGATCTCCAAGTCGATGGACTGTGAACTCGAGATAATGGACCCGAGGTATGTGAAGTTCTCGACAACCTCCAAGGTGTGTCCATCGATGACAATGTTTGGAGGGGTCTCCGTGCCCTGAGCCATGACGTTTGTCTTTTTCAGGCTTACAGTCAGGCCGAACTCTTTGCATGCATGGGAGAAGCAAGTGACGAGCTGCTGGAGTCCGTCTTCGGTGTGTGATGTCAAGGCTGCATCATCAGCGAAGAGCATCTCTCGAATGAGGACCTTTTTGACTTTGGTCTTGGCACGAAGACGCGCCATGCTGTAGAGCTTGCCATCAGACCTGGTGTGAATGAAAACACCCTCGCTGCAGTCCTTGAAGGCGTGTTGGTGGAGCATGGAGAAAAAGATGCCGAAGAGTGTAGGCGCGAGGACGCAGCCCTGCTTTACTCCGCTGCTGACTGGGAATTCCTTGGAGGTTGCGCCATTGTAGCAGACAGTGCTGTGCATGTTGTCGTGGAAGGACCTGACCACCGCAAGCAGGTGTGGGGGACATCCGATCTTCTGCAGCAAGCTGAATAGTCCGCCTCGGCTGACCAGACCAAATGCCTTTGTGAGGTCGATGAAGGCTATATAGAGTGGCATGTGCTGTTCCTGACACTTCTCCTGGAGCTGGCGTAGTGAGAAGATCATGTCAACCGTTGATCGACCAGCCCTGAAGCCACACTGTGACTCTGGGTAGGTGCGTGAAGCGAGGGTCTGCAGGCGGTTAAGGATGACGCGGGCGTACGCTTTACCAACGATACTGAGGAGGGAGATGCCCCGATAGTTGTTGCAATCGCTCCTGTCACCTTTGTTTTTGTACAAAGTGATGATGTTAGCGTCTCTCATATCTTGTGGAATGTAACCCTGTTCCCAGCAAAGGCATAGGAGGTCGTGAAGTGGCTGTAGCAGGGCTGGTTTCCCGCACTTTAGTACTTCTGGTGGGATTCCGTCGCTCCCAGGTGCTTTACCGCAGGCGAGACGGTCGATGGCCTTGCTGAGCTCATCCAAAGTGGGTGGAGTGTCAAGCTCCTCCATGACCGGCAGGTCTGATATCGCTCTGAGAGCGGAGTCTGTTACAGTGTTCTGCGTTGCGTACAGTTCGAGGTAATGCTCTACCCACCTCTGCATCTGCCTTTCCGGATCGGTGATAACCTCGCCTGTTTTGGACTTGAGGGGGGCTGTATTAGGGTTATATATATATACAAAGAGAGAGAGAGAGAGAGAAGAGTAAGATAAATAAAAGATAGATAGTGAGAAAGACATTCACAGGGAGACAGATAGAACTAGCTTGATGAAAAGGTAGAATTATATATATATATGTAAAAAGGTAGGTAGATAGGTAGAAAAGTAGAAAAATAGGTAAATGAACATATATATATATATATATAGATAGATAGATAGAAAGGTAGATAGATAGATAGATAGATAGGTAGATATATAGATAGATATATAGATAGATAGATAGATAGGTAGGTAGATAGATAGATAGATAGATAGGTAGATAGATAGATAGATAGGTAGATAGATAGATAGATAGATAGATAGATAGGTAGATAGATAGATAGATAGATAGGTAGATAGATAGATAGATAGATAGATAGGTAGTTATGTAAGTAGGTCTGTTGCTAGGTAGGTAGACAGTGATAAATATATCATTAATTGATAGATAAATTATTTGAAAGACTCAACGATAATGAGTTACGTGGCATTGTTATTTCCGTTACTTCAGCGTCAGTCCCATGCTCCCTTTATAATATACACAATTGGCTGTAGGCCTATACTTTTAAACAACTCCTACTCCCCCTCACTATTAGTGAGTCACCCTCCTGTGATATACAGGACTGCCAGCTCTTCATAGGATATGCTATTTATCACGTTTTCCCCAGAAGGAGAGATCTGATTGATGTAGCGGGCAGTCCCGGAACATATGTGTAATCATATTGTTACGAATATCGGTCATAAATGAATGACGTAGTAAGGCATTGACCTCTTAACAAGTGCGTATCAGAGTCCAAAGCGACCAAGGTTTGACCTTTATGCCCTGAGGGCAGTTTAAATAAAATAATTCGTTCAAATCCCGTGGAAATTGGGGGATAATTCTGGATCGTAGTAATTATAGAGAAAGAGGTTAAAATGCGTATTAAGACCCTGTAGAATCTTCGATGATCGTTTTCTTTAAAAAGTCCCGACCTCCTTAAAGAGTTCAGTTTAAACGTTTGTAGAGTGAAGTCGCTATATTCATACATGTACATATAATGCCATTTTATTGATACTTATGTTGCCACCAGTTGATGAAGTTTATTGATCGTTTATATTGAGTCTACAATTTAAATAAAATTGTTTATTCAACAACTGGAGTTGTTTGATCTATCGTTGTTGAGAAAGGTGTTGAGGATAATTATCACGAATATAACTACATTACTGCATAGACCTGTCAGTCAAGGAACCCCTAGCTTGGGCTACAGATTAGCAGAATCTAGAGACTTCTAATAAAGATACAACTATATTCATTGAATCCGATTTAACGAGTCGTAATAATAGTCAAACCTAAAGAGGTACATAACAGTTTGCGGGCTTGCGTCCGATATAGTTGTATAGTGAAGCATATATTCAAGTTGTGTTGTGTTGTGTGTTGGAGCAGTGACCTACTGAGCAAGCCTAAGAACGCTGAAATTATTCTTCCGATTGGAAAAACGTAAGTTGGAAAAATTTACCACTTTATAAATCTCTTAACTAAAGAATGGAATTTATTGAAAATCCAGAAGAAGAAGTTCTGAAAACTTTATCAATAAAGAAGTTAAAAGAGATCGCTGAGATCTTAAAGATAGAAGTTACTGAAACTACACCATCGAGGACTGTGTTGACACAGCAGATAAAAGATGTGTTGATTGCGAGTGGCAAGTTGAAAGTAGAATCAAGCGCGGAGGGATATCAAGTTGAAGGTCAAACGTCGAAATCTATGTCCGAACAGTTTAGATTTCAGTTAGAAATGAAACGGATGGAAATGGAGATAGAAGAAAAACGTCTTGAGATGGAAGATAAGAAAAGTCAAAGAGAAAGTCAGGAAAGAATAGAGCTAGCAAAGATAGGAGCAACTAAAAAAGAATCTCATAATGATGTAGAGATGGCCAGATGGAAAAAGCTAGTCCCTACCTACATTGATAAAGAAAGTGAAATAGCTAATTTCTTCCAGACCTTTGAAATTTCTTGCAGAGATTTTAAGTTCCCAGAAGATAAATGGGGAATATTAGTCAGAACAGCTTTTACTCAGGGAAGGGCAAGAGATTGTGTTCTATTATTAAAAGAGGAGAATTTAAATGATTATGAAATCATTAAAGACACTGTACTTAAAGCCTATAACCAAATACCGGAAAGTTATCGGAAAAGGTTCCGTCAGTACACAATGTCCCCTTACCAAACACACTTAGACTTCCTTAGAGCAGAAGAAAAGTTAATGGATCAGTGGATAAAATCCAGAAATATCTCCACATTAAAAGAAATGAAAGATATCATTCTCTTAGAGGATTTTATTAACAAAGTGAGGCCGGATATAAGAATGTATTTATCCGAGCGTGATATCACTGACCCACATAAGGCTGCTGATTTAGCTGAACAGTACACATTGTGTCATAGGACAGCTGATGGAAAGAATGTTAATAGGCCACAACGGCCAGCAGAAAACACACAACAACAACATCGTGAAAAAGAGCATTTTGTGAAACAAAATGATGTTAATAAAAAACCTATCAACAAAAACGTCCAATGTACTTTTTGTAAAAGGACAGGACATAGCATAGAAGACTGTTGGAGTATACGAAGCAACAAAAGACCTAACAAAGTGGTCATGTGTGCAAGCCATAAACCAATACAGAATGTACAAGAAAGCGAAAATACAAACGAACTGAATTCGAAGAAAGATTCTTCTAAACCAGAAAAACTGAGGGTGGATTTGCCTGAGAGCAAAAGTCAGAAGGTAGAGAAATCTACAACTGAAGATAATGAGGATAAATATCCTGATTATAAATACAGAATGGCTACTATTGGATTAATTGTCCAAGTCCACAGAGACGAAAAAGTAGACCAAAGTATTTTTGACTCGAACAAGAGTCTGAAGTCATCGAAAGATGAAACAACACCCGAAAGTCATGGTCAAGGGAAGAATAAAATTGACACAGAGACCCTGTGCAGTTTTCAACCGTTCATTAGTGAAGGTTGTGTGGCCTTACAAAAGGAAGGACCACTGAAGTCCGTAAAAATATTACGAGACACAGGAGCATCATTAACACTGCTGCTTAAAGATGTATTACCATTGAATGATAATACATTGACAGGACAGACTGTCCTATTGAGAGGTTTTGAATGGAAAGAAGAAATACCTCTACATAGGATATACCTATCATCTGGCTTGGTGACAGGATATGTGACAGTTGGAGTAATATCAAAACTTCCTGTTGAGGGCATATCCGTTATCCTAGCAAATGATTTGGCGAAAGGGAGGGTGAGACCTGAACTGATTGTAAAGGAAAATCCAGACCCTAGTCCTATTGTGGAGACAGGAAAAGAAAAAGAACTTTATCCTGTAGGTGATGTCATAAATGGTATGACACCACAGAAAAAGAAAGAAGAAACTATCTCACAAGAAAAGGAAAAGAAAGAAGAAATTCTCCCACGAGAGAAGAAAGGGGAAGAAGAAGTGGAACTTGATACTACTATTTTCTCCATGATTGAAGATTGTCCGAAAGGAAATGAACAATCAAAGAAGTCATCACAAAATGAATTGATTGCTGAACAGAAAGTAGACCCAGAGTTGCTACAGCTGCATGAGAAAGCTGTCGACGAGAAAGAAAATCCTACTACTGATGTCTATGAACAGATAGACCACAGCATAAACAAACAACAATGCAAACCTGCAGTTGCCGGTACAGATGAAGATTGGAGGAGCATCACTGAAGAAACGAGTGCGGAGAGCTGGACCGAAACTACCAAAAGCTATGGGTTACCACAATCCATACCGACAGATCGAAGGACCAACTTCGCCCCGGAACTCTTCAATCCAGTCCTAAGAAACTTATGCCTGGAGCAGGAGATGTCAACTGAATCCCATCCGGAAAGTCGAGGAGCCTATGGACCAATCTTTGGACCCACTGTCCAAGGACCACTCAAACTACTTCAAGAGGAATGGCAGACCGAATTGGATCTCCTTGGGCTGATCAAGTACCTAGATAAGTACATATATTTTTTGTCTGACATAACTGTGTTTGTTAGAAAAAAATTGTACACTGCTCACATGCAGATGCCATTGTTGTGTGATGAAAGAAAGGCAAAAATATTATATCATTTGAAAATGATAAAGCCTTACCTTCTGAAAACAATTGGAATAAGCTTGATGTTGTTAACATTGTTACTCTTATTTGTAAAATTTATGCCTGGAGTACAGGATGAATTGAATGACAAATTCACTGATAGTTAGTTACCAAACTTACTATTTTAAAACTAAATCCCTTACTTGTGATGAAAAAGGACTGAGTAAAAGTATTGTTAGAGTAGATATCATTATATTGTGATATTTCTAAACAAACTTGTTAGGTTGAGCATTTAAAATAATTGCTATAAGAGAAAAAGATCAGTTTTATCCGCAGAATTGGTTTCTAAATCAGAGGACATTATAAATGTGGACTGATTATAAGATATGTTTGAGAATCTCTGGAAATGATAATTGAAACATTTGGCAGAGAGGATAATCTGATTGATAAAGATGTAAATGATTTTGAGAAAAGAGAATTTTCTATCACTAAAGTATTGAGAAATGTTTATGATTGTACTATGGAAATTTATTTTATCATGTACTGTTGTTGAAATATTGCACTGAGTCAGTATGCAAATTTCTTCTATGTGAATTTATTCATTTGTTCTATTATCATTGAATGTATGATAATGTAGGGTAAAAATAGTTGCAGCAAGACAGAACTATGACTAAAAAGAATTCCAAGAATTGTATTATATTTGATTTTTCACTTTTAGGATACTGTTACATGAAAAGCAGACCAGAAGTGAAACTAATGTAAAATAAAACTTATCCTTGTTTTGTATAAATTTAGGATATGTGCCACTGACTTGACACTGTAAACCAGAATGGTTGAGAATGTCATGGTTGAGAATTTATAATGTTGACACACCAATGTTCAACTAATGTATTATTAATTAAGGATTTCATGTCAAGATTGTAAAACTAATCTATACTTTTTCTGTATTAGTTAAAATAGATTGAATGAATTGTATTGACAAGCAAAAGATTGGGTAGACCTGAACACTGTGAAGTAACAGGAGAACCTAGAACCTAATGAATAAAACCTTTATGGAAAATGGAAAAGAGCAATGTACACCACTGAAAAGATTGGAAATGGAATGTTATACCACAACAGTCAAACCAGCAGTTGTTTTGTACATAAATTGTTACATTGATTTCGCTCTGAAAAAAATTAATAGTAGCCTATGCTTAACTCTTTTCTACTTCAATAATATTGTATTTGAAATGTCTTTAATGTAATCTAAAGAAAATAAGTACTTACTGTGTAGTACTAAGATTGTATGAAGATAATATAACTTGTTTTAATTGATAGTTAATTAAGTAAATTAACCAAATTTGTTTAAGTAAATCCATGATTGTCTGAATGTTTCAATTTAACCTGCTACGATGTGAACTCTTTTTTTAAAAAGAAAATAATGACGTCGAAAGGTCATGGTAAAATGAGAAATTGAATTATTTTTAATGAAATTGTCTATAAACTATTTTAATTCGTGAACAGACTATGTTTAATGTTCTTAAAATAACATAAATGAATTTGACTTTGAGAAGATAATGGTTGTTAAATAATGCTCATTTAGTTACGATAACTATTTAATCGCGTAGCAATATTTTTTTGACCTAGGCTGTGATAAGGTAAATTTGCATAGCGATGTCAACATTGTTAAAATCAATTGAGAATGAGAGAGAGAGAGAAAGGCGGAATTGACCTCAATTTCTGTGTCGCGTCACAGACAGTTGTCTAATGTTGTCCAGCCTACAAACATGAAAAAAAAAATACTGTCGAGAAAATGATCGTGTTGTTGTGTAATTAGGTCAAGCCTAGTAGTATTTTTTTCATCAAGAGCGGTTGTTTTTTTTCTGCTTATGAAAAAATAAGTCGTGTCTGCATAGACATATAGTGATTTTTTCTTTTGTTGTTTGATTACAAATGTAAAAGATATTAGTTTATAAATTAAATGGACGAGAGAGTTTTTATTACAGTGGAATGTTCAATGTAATAGAAGTTATTAACTTGTATTATATTATATCTATTAAGAATGATTATGTATTTTTCTTGTATACAAGATTTAGATAAACAATTTAATTGTCCATTGTTTTGAATTAAAAATTGAATGATTGAATGACTATAGTTAAGCCATTTGATAAGATGAATTTATATTGCATATATTATTATGTTATTGTTATCAGTTCGATTGAATTATTGGGATCGCCAATTGAACTGTATTGTTTTCCCCGGAATATTTTCTTTTATAATTATTCCTTAAAATTAACATTTTTTCAAATGTAAAAGAAATAATTATAAAACTTTAGAAGGGGGGGGGGGTGTTACGAATATCGGTCATAAATGAATGACGTAGTAAGGCATTGACCTCTTAACAAGTGCGTATCAGAGTCCAAAGCGACCAAGGTTTGACCTTTATGCCCTGAGGGCAGTTTAAATAAAATAATTCGTTCAAATCCCGTGGAAATTGGGGGATAATTCTGGATCGTAGTAATTATAGAGAAAGAGGTTAAAATGCGTATTAAGACCCTGTAGAATCTTCGATGATCGTTTTCTTTAAAAAGTCCCGACCTCCTTAAAGAGTTCAGTTTAAACGTTTGTAGAGTGAAGTCGCTATATTCATACATGTACATATAATGCCATTTTATTGATACTTATGTTGCCACCAGTTGATGAAGTTTATTGATCGTTTATATTGAGTCTACAATTTAAATAAAATTGTTTATTCAACAACTGGAGTTGTTTGATCTATCGTTGTTGAGAAAGGTGTTGAGGATAATTATCACGAATATAACTACATTACTGCATAGACCTGTCAGTCAAGGAACCCCTAGCTTGGGCTACAGATTAGCAGAATCTAGAGACTTCTAATAAAGATACAACTATATTCATTGAATCCGATTTAACGAGTCGTAATAATAGTCAAACCTAAAGAGGTACATAACAATATTTACTAACAAAGAAGCTCTGATAGCTAGCAAAATAACATCATACACTTATAGGCATCTAGGGAAATTCCATTCTACACTTATAGGCAACTAGCTAAATACCATTCTACACTTATAGGCAAATAGCTAAATACCATTCTACACTTATAGGCCACTAGCAAAATACCATTCTACACTTTTAGGCAAATTAAATACCATTCACCACTTATAGGCAACTAGCAAAATACCGTTCTACACTTTTAGGCAAATAGCAAAATACCATTCACCACTTATAGGCAACTAGCAAAATACCGTTCTACACTTTTAGGCAAATAGCAAAATACCATTCACCACTTATAGGCCACTAGCAAAATACCATTCAACACTTTTAGGCAAATAGCAAAATACCATTCACCACTTATAGGCAACTAGCTAAATACCATTCTACACTTATACACAAATAGCAAATTACCATTCAACATTTATAAGCAACTAGAAAAATAGGGGCCTACCATTCTAAAAATTTACACCTTCAAAAGCTTCCGTAGAAACACCAGAAAGCCAAGCAGTAAGAGAATCAGAAGTCTAGCCTAGCGCTTAATTAAAAAAGTAAACGAATGTCGACCGGAATCTGATGACCTCTGCCCCGAACCCGTAGCGGTATCAGCAATTTACCGGCTAATTTGAGATAATGGCATTTATGTTGTAGCTGTTGTTGCTGTTAGAAAGGTGGGGAAAGTTGCAGTGCAGAAGATATGAATTGTAGAAAAAACAAAAGATAACTCTACTAGACCGTTGGGAATCTTTTAAGCTGCATTTGGAGAAATTTAAAATTAGAATTTACAGAGCCACAGTCAAAAGAGAGTAATATTACGTTGCTATTAGTCTAGTTGTTGGTTTGCCTTGGCTAAAAGAGATGACCCAGTCGAGATAAGTAAACCACTCAGAAAAAAAAAAGAATTCTTATGTGAAGAAAATTGTTCTTATTTTTCATCTCTATGTTTATCTATCTATCTATCTATCTATATATATATAAAAGAGTGTTTGTCCGCATACGGATCCCCATTGGTCAATTTGACATCACGTGAGTTTTTATCACTGACCTATTTTATCCTAGGCCTATATAGGCCTACTGTCTAATAATTTTTCACATTGGACATGTGTCTTCGCTAGCTCGGTGGTAAACGTAGCGGACTGCTATGCGGGCGACCTGGGTTCGATTTTCCAGTTAGACTAAAGGGCTTTTTTTTTCGACATTTTTTTTTCAAACTTTAAGAAACAAAAGACATTGTAAATCTACAGGCAATTTAGATTTTTGTTAAATATAAATACTTTCCTATTTTTTTTACCCGATTACAATATTTATTTTAAATTACTTTACTACAAGTCTTCAGTAAAAAAACAACAATAATTTAAATATTAGATTTATAGCTTTCTTTTAATTGTAGTTTATAAAATGTTTATATGTACCTTATACAGTCCTGTTTTTTTTTTCACCCGGGCAACGCCGGGCAATTTAGCTTGTAGTATATATTTGTTTGTTTCTATTCGTTTTTAATTACTTAATAATCGACACTTTTCCTTTTTACGCGGCAAAAAAAAATTATGGGCTCCTATGCTCCAGAAGGATTTCAGTTTGAGACCCCTGCTCTAGTAGATGTTTCAAAACAGAGTGATATATGTGTGATAAGTCCAGTATCTAATGCCTAGAAGAATATATTATATCCTATCACACACACTCACGAGTTTTTTATTGCGAAAATAATGTAAACAAACTATAATAACACACCACACGAGATTGTAATTTCTTAATTTATAAGACTTATTCACAGTCATATATCATCAATCATCAATAATTACCGCGAGTTTGTTTATAAATAGACTATATATTCGCTATAAGCTCACAGGCCGTTTGACCGATCGGCAAAAAAAATTAAATGAATAAATAGGAAACGTTCTCCAAAAGAAATTTTAATTATAGAAACAATATTGCTTAATCCGTTAATTTTTGTTTTAATATACGTAGACCCGCAGACATATTACTAATCATCGTATGTTACGTTTCGAAATTGAGCGCCATTTCAGAATGATGTCCCTTAAAAATGTTTGTCCATAAAAAAAAAAACAACTAAATACCGAAAGAAACGTTCTTACTTCAGTTTTTATTGTAATATTGCTAGTTTATTTATCAACATACATAAAACATGCTGAACAACTTTTCAAGTGAATAAAAACGACAATAACAATAAAAAAAATTAGAACAGAAAAAAAGAAAGCCTATAGGTCTACAATGAAAAAAGAAGACATAGATCTAGTCCTTGAATAGCTCTAAAATACACAATTGTGACTGCGTTTTTTTCATGTGTGTTCTTGTAGCAGTTAAAATAGACTATAAGAAGATCCTACAATATTGGCTGAGATATGGAAGGGCAGATTACACTGGACAGGCCACCTGGAACGAATGTCAAACAGCAGAGGAGTAAATGTTACACACACACAGAGCAACAGAGAAAAACGACTTTAATGCAGACCCAGACTGAGATGGTTAGATGATGTCCAGGTGGATCTGCCACAGATCGGGGTCCAGGCCTGGAGAAACAAAAGCAACATACAGGTTTGAGTGGAAGGATGTGGTGATGGAGGACAGAGCCACTGTAGCGCCACTGATGGTGATGATGGTATTATATGAAAGAAACTTTGTGTGTGGGAGGTGAGGGCCAGTTTGAGTGCAGTTTTCTGCCTTTAATTCTCTGAGCTATAAACAAGTCTTGCCGTTAACTAATAGGCTCATGAGGTACAAAGGTTCTCAAAAGGTTTGCATCAAGGCTCTCCTCCCTTTTTTTAAACGGAACGAATTGGCGAACCCATTTTCTACTGGACCAATTGGTGGACCTTAACGTTTTGCGTGTTAAACGCCGCGTTAATATACAGGGCTCTATCATCTACTTTGTACCCTTGACCGTTATGGGGTTTTTGTGTGTGGGGGGGGGGGGGAGCCAGGCCCCACGAGAGGGGGGTACAGCCGGTACGCCTTACCGGGTCCCAAAAGAGTTTAGGGGGCCCATGAATATTAAAATTTAAAATTAAATCGGCAATTACGTAACTATTTATTTAATTGTTGCTATAAAGCTAAGAGAAGATGCCCCAAAACCTCCTACAATCTCTATTGGCACTGGGAGCCCTTCATTTTGGTATTTTTTGTATGTGTACTTGAACATTTTGTTAAATATGCAAAAAAACATCTAGTTGTAATATAGGACCTAATTATTTTTGATTGCATTTAGGATCTCTTTTTTAAAAATTATTTTTCACCAGAGACACTTACAAATATTATTATAGACCCATGAGCCTTACAGGCTAACAGTTCTCCCTGTTAGCTTAGTAGCCTAGGCCTAAATGCTCTATGTCGCTGCATACTAGTATAGCACTCAAAGCTAGTTAGTCGATCCTTTTACACTTTAATTATTTCCTGTGCGGTAGCCAAGAGGGGAGATTTAAGATATCATAATTTTAGACAAATGTATTGAAAATTTAAAACATTTTTTTCTGTCATTTAACAAAATGTATTTTGGGAAGAGTCTGTACAAAAAAATATGTGTCAACTGTATTGCCACAGCAGATCTAACAGTTGCAAGATCAATACTGAAGCGTGTACATCTTCATAGAATTTTTATGAGTACACCGTTCGAATAGCTTCCCAACATGAATCTAGACTATATTAGTAGTAAGACGCCATGAAAGACATAAAAAAAATTAAATAGTGTTCAGTGAATGAAAAGTATGTCTAATCTAACAGTCTAAATGACAGCATCTCCTGTGGGATAAACGTTACAGTGTTAAACCTAAACCTGATATCATGTTAATGACATAACAATCGATGTTTGACTAAACCTGACATCATGTAAATAATACAACCATCGATGTTTTACTAAACCTGACATCATGTAAATAACATAACCTTGGATGTTCTACTAAACCTGACATCATGTAAATAATACAACAATCGATGTTTTACTAAACCTGACATCATGTAAATAACATAACCTTGGATGTTTTACTAAACCTGTCATCATGTAAATAACAAAACCATCGATGTTTTACTAAACCTGACATCATGTAAATAACATAACCTTGGATCATTTACTAAGCCTGACATCATGCAAATAACATAACCTTGGATGTTTTAATAAACCTGACATCATGTAAATAACATAACCTTGGATGTTTTACTAAACCTGACATCATGTAAATAACATAACCTTGGATGTTTTACTAAACCTGATATCATGTAAATAACATAACCTTGGATGTTTTACTAAACCTGATATCATGTAAATAACACAACAATCGATGTTTTACTAAACCTGACATCATGTAAATAACAAAACCTCGGATATTTTCCTAAACCTAAAATTATGTTAATAACATAGTAATGGATGTTTTATTAAACCTGACATCATGTAAATAACACAACAATCGATGCTTTACTAAACCTGACATCATGTAAATAAAATGACCATGGATGTTTTACTAAACCTAACATTATGTAAATAACATAACCATGGATGTTTGTACTAAACCTGACACTATGTCAAAAAGTTTTTTTTAGCGCCAAAACGTCGGCGTAAAAAAAGGCGGCGCCAAAATCTTCTGATTCGCTGGACGACCTCTGACCCTATTAGATATTAAAACATAGTGAAAAATGACATACCTAGGCTGCCCGAGCTAAAATCTAATAATATAATTTCTTTTGCTTTCTTTTTTTTTGTTCTAACCTGTCTGATAAAAAAAAATGATTGCAATAATTTTGCTAACTAAACGTACCCATAAATTTGAAAGATTTGAAAGTAGTGTAAGTTACATAAAGAAAGTTTTTTAACAAAATGTCGAGCTTTAAACAACAGAAAGGAAAGAAATAGACAATAATCGGATTATCTTAAAACGTATTATAGTTGAAGTGTGTTGAAAACCAGACATTTGCGTTCCTTCGCAATATTGAGACCTTAAGCATAGACGAGAAGGCAATTTATAGGAAACTCATCAAATTGTTCACTAAAAATGATACACTTTGAGAATATTCATTACTGGGTGATAGAAATACAACTTATTCCAGACATTTCAAATGATACGATAGAATCAGAGTCAGGGGGGGGGGGGGTCAGGGGGGAAGGGTCAAGGGGGAAGGGTCAGTGGGGGAATGGGGAATACAATAGCTTCTATGTATTTGAAGGTTCCTACTGTTTCCAAACTCTGCCCACCAATCTTGATCTGCGTGGTGATGCCGCTGGTGTTACTAGTTATTAATTTTATTTTGGCACTGATTTGCATACCATATGATGAGGAAGTTTTGTCCAGTCGTTTCACTAGATTAACTAATTATTCCTTACTCCCGGCGAGTCCATCTATATCATCTGCAAATGGAAGGTTGGTGATCCTTCTGCCATTTATGTCTCTTCGTGATCCTCTAGTGCATCCGACATGATTCTCTCAAAGAAGATGTAAAAAAAAAAGTGGAGAGGGGGGCCCAGAAAAGATCTCGTACCGGCATCCTTTTTTTCTCTCGAGGGCCCTGGGGGGAGCTAATGGACACTTTATAGTGGGCTCTAAAGGAGGAATAACTCCGGGTCTGTAGAAAATCTAGCCCTTAACCCTTCCCGTACCGAACTACTTCTATCCATGCTGCCTTCAGTTCCGCTATGTACTCGGACGGGACTGTAAGGGTTAAGAGGAAGATAGTTTTGCCATAATTGCAGAATATACAGAACTATAAAAGCCATGCTTTTGTTTCCTCTAATAGTAAATGTGCAACAGTTGTTGCAAACGTGTAATAGACCATTTCATTGCAGGTAGTAAGGAAACAAAGCAATTTTTTTTAACAAACTTCCTTAAACCACTATTTGATTGTATTAAGTACCCTGAGGTTAATGAAACGTCTCTGTACAAGTATTTCTGTTTCGTAAAGTCTTGTTCTGTAAAAGTATTTGTTTCTCAAGGTCTATTTCTGTTCAGGGCTGTGTTTCTCAAGGTCTATTCCTAATCAGGTCTGTGTGTCTAAAAGTCTAGTTCTGAACAGAATCGTAATTCTCAAAAGTCTGTCTCTATGAAATTTAAATATAAGTAGCATTTGTAAATGCATCTTACTGGCACGCAAGACTAGACTGCGCCGAGTCAAGATGTACCTCTTTGGCTTCCATCGTTTACAAAACGAACAGGTGGGCTGCTTAAAACGAATAGCAAACTTCACATAAAGGCGTTGTATAATATTCTTCATGCAGTATATAAATAGCTACACCAAATAGACCGTCTAAAGAATATATTAGTAAACTGATTTTTACATGCAATGATATTTTATCTGTGACAGACAAAAATTGTCAAAAAAAATAATTCGCAAAATAATACATTCAAAAAAATAACCAGGTTTATGTTCAATCTAATTTAAAAATAAATATATTTAATAGAAGGGAAAGAGTACAATGATAGTTTTACCTGATATCTACATGCAAATGATTAACCAGAAGGACTAAGATCCATCTGATTGAGTCTTTATTTACAAGTGGAAAAAATAAATCCTAATTCTCAGAAGTCAGATCCGCACTCATTAAGCCGGCACAGTTTAAAAGAACTCGATTCCAGTCTCGGTGTGTGAAACGAACATTTTTTTTTTTTTTTTTTACAAATGCCAAAATTGTGTTCTTGTGGGGGGGAGGGGAGGGTTGGAGTTCATCATGACTTGTGCCAGGGGTTTTATGCTGGCCCGCGTTGTATAGTCTAAAACGTAAAAAAAAGGGAGGGGTGAGTTGAGGTATGAGGGAGCTGCGGTGGAAAGGCTGACGACGGATTGTGAGGGGGGGGGGGAGGGAGGTGCAGCGGTATATAGACGGAAAGAGAGAGATGGGAGAAGGGGCCGGTGAGTGAAGATTAGCTCTAGCAGTGAGCGTCATATCCGTGGTGTTAGCTGAGTTTAAACGGACGTGTGTGTGGGGGTTGGGGGGTTGGGGTAGGGTTAGGGGGGGGGGGGATCGTTTAGTTAGCGCTCACACCAGGAACTGAGAACAACGTCACATATTTTTTGTGTTTTGTTTGTTTGTAAACTAATAAATTATGTAGAAACACTTTCTTCCTATGAGTGTTTAAGAACAACGTACATTATGCTAGCTTAGTGGCCAGGATAAAGATAACGTATCTTTATAGGATACAATGTTGCACACACGTATACAAATAAATTAGAATTACATTTATACTTTTTTTTTTCATATTTTTACTCTTATTAGATGCAACCTAAAGAAAAAAATGTTGAAATTTTATTTGAAGTAAGGTAGATAATTTTATAATCAACTCGTTTACTTAATTTGCGCTAATAATATTTCTTTTATGTTTCTTATTTTTCTTTTATAAAAGAATAAAAGTCTTACAAATTATAACTTTGCAATGATCTAATTGTAAAAAATTGTTGAAAAATATATTATTATTGCATGACATAAGAATTTTTATGTAGGCCTACATTTTTAAACATTACATCAACTACCCAATCGGTATGATTACTTCGTATTTCTCCGCTTAACTATATTGATGTATATTCCATTATTATATATTGATGGAAATATATAAAAAATTTCGGCATAGCTGAGATTAATAAATTAATTACAATAATGTGTTAAAACTATAATTTAACAATTAAATTTTTAAATGATAAAATTAGACAATAATCAACCAAAAATGTGAAAGTTTACTATTAACCCTTACATTCCCGGGCGCGTATATAGCGGAACTGAAGGCAGCATAGATAGAAGTAGGTCGGTACGGGAAGGGTTAATTTTTTTATTTATTTCATATAAATGCAAATAAAACGGATTGTAAACAAGAACAAGTAATTTTTTTCAAAATATAAAATGCTTTAACAATTTGTTCTATACATATCCTATGCTTTGGTTATGCCCTCTGCTAAGGCGCTAAATAAATTGTCTAATAAAAATGTTTTAAAAGGTAGGGAAACAAAATCCTAGCCTTCACCAGGATTTGAACTCACAACCTTCTGGATTGCCAATCGAGCGCTGTGCCCTATGAAAAGTAGGTGTGAGACAATTTTTTCTGACTAGTCCTGCAGAGGTAGTGAACCCTACCCCGACAGAGAGAACAGATAGGAAAAAACACATGTGTATAAATCAAGGCGCTTAGAGATGTTGACAGCGTCCATTGTAAAGCATTAGCCCATTCCATCGTATTTAAATCTAAGGATTTGTTAATTAGCGCTTTTAGAGTTTTCGTATGGAATTGTATTGAAATGTGACGATTTAATTACTTTGCTTTTAGACTTTCAATATGAAATTGTATTTGGAACGTGAGGATCTGTTACTTTGCTTTTAGACTTTCAATATGAAATTGTATTTGGAATGTGAGGATCTGTTACATTGTGCTTAGAGCATTAGTGTGGATATGTATTTGTATTGTATGTGAACCAATCCACTGACACTCTTCAAGCCAGAAAACGTATTTAACTAATATATATTCTTATACTGTTAACCCAGCTGAAGGTCATACTTTTTGGACGAATGATCCATATTGATCCATATCCTAAATTATATATTATGCATAATTGTGGATCCGACACAGGGCAAAGTGGAGGTAATCTGACATTTCATGTACAAGTTTCTCAATACAAGTAAATGCCACGTCCCGAGCTGCCAAGTATCCTATTGTTGATACATGTTTAATTACAACAAAGCCAGGCTAAGCACTGTCCTGCATGCTGTTGATATCACGGCTTATAACAATAACAGATTAGAATCATGTTAGCATGCACATGCTTTGTTTTAATAAGCTGATTATAGCTAGTGGGCTTTTACTTAATAGCCTTGAGCCTAATCTACCATGTGTGCTGAAAATTGAAGCGCAAAATAACATGTGGTTATACACTAGTCAGTGGAGAGGGGGGCTGCAGCCGAAATTCGACAACCCCTGCTGCGCGTTCGAGATCTCGGCTCTCATTTCAACGCCAAGAGGCCCCCGAGACCTCGGTGGGGAAGAAGCAATGAGCGCAGCGTTCCCGCGTCAACCCCGCCCTGGTGCCTGGATGACAATATCTACAGTATGTGGTTTTCGCCACCGGGCGACATTAAAGGTATACGGGAGAGCGACCACCAAAATGATCCTAGGGGAGATTCCATAGTGGGAGAAAGATAATGCATGTGGAAACCGCACCCAAAGTTGTTACGCGGCACGCAGACAAGGTTGGCTGGCGCCCGGACAGCTCCTCCCAGAATACTAAAAACAAGTTTATTTTTTTAAAAAAAAGATACTTTTAGAGTTAACAGCCACACATCCAAATATGTGAAAAGTAAATGAACAAGTCAAATAATTACTTCAGATGTGTAGGCCTATAGTGTTTTCCAAATATGTCAAAAGTAGATGAACAAATCAAATAATTACTTCAGATGTGTAGGCCTATAGTGTTTTCCAAATATGTCAAAAGTAGATGAACAAATCAAATAATTACTTCAGATGTGTACAAAATTTTCTCCTCTTAATTCAATTCCTTATCTTCTAAGTTGATTTTTAAATCTTTTATTTTTCCTCTGGTCAAATTGAAGCCGACGGTAAAGGAAATCTACGTAGATTAAGAGAAGAAAACACTATAGACATCTGAACTAATTATTTAGTGTTTTTTTAATGTGTTATTTCAATTTAATTGGCTGTTTATTGTTTTCAACAAACTTCTGTTACTTGTTGTTGCAGGCTGTGTTATAGACTGCGTTTGTTTCAACTTAACAGAAGTTGTTTCCCATTAGTTTGATTAGCTGCAGCGTCTGGGTTGCGTTTTGAGTCTCTACCTTAAATATGTTTGAGTTAATACCTAATGTAAATCAGAAATTATACTTATCAAGTGAACTTAAAGGATAAAGTTATACAAGTATAAACAAACGAATTCATACAAGTTTAGTCAGTAAATGGCAAATTCATACACTAAACCTAGAAACACTATAGGACAGAAGGGCAATGAGTAAAGTAGTAATAATTCATAAGGCATTAAATTCTAATTTAGAGATACAACACAATAACTTATTGTTACAAATCTCAGATAAACATAAGGACAATATCACTTTTCTTTTCCCTTATGCGTGAACAAATGCATATAAGTACACTTTCTTCCCGAGTGGCGTCCGGGCATTTTAAATTTTGTTGTCTGAATAAACCAGGAAAACCCCCAAAATAACTTAATATTATTTAAAACACTAATCAAAATGCAAGATTCGACTCAAACCACGGAAATGTGTAAGACGCTATAATATTCTTTATAGAAGGATCGATAAGAAAAATCCAAAACTAAATGACCAATAATTCATAAAACTTCAAACCAAATGACCTAATCATACAAGCTGGTTGCTTTTTAACACAGCCCTCTGTCCAATGGTCTACTACGCAATGTTGTGTTCTGTTGTGTTTCCTTCCCAACAACTTGTTCTCTTCTGAAGCTGTTCTCTGATTCGTATTTTCCCGGAACACGAGGGCTGTTTCTCCGAGAGACACTATCTACACTACCTGTAATACAATGGAACAAGAGCTTTACTATTACTGTATAGTTTAAGTTGTTTACACATAGAATGTTTACCGGAAAGATTATTGTTGTCGTTGATGGAATGTTTTGGGGAAAACATTAGGCCAGGAACCTTTAACATATTAAGGTAAGGTAATTGCTAATGCACGCCGAAGCCTAAGTACCTTTTTGTCTTGAGCTATCAGACATTCTCTCTCTCTCTCTCTCTCTCTCTCTCTCTCTCTCATACACACACTCAATTTCTCTTAAGCATTTGGCCTGTCTTTAAGTGCTACTTAATTTTTTTTAAACTCTTACCTTTCCAAAAAATATACATGGCATATGTAGGCAACATAATATATAGGCCTATTATTATATTAAGTACAAGACTTACAAAATATAGATACATGTATATTATACTATATATATATAGAGAGAGAGATGGTGAAAGATAGTTGAACAGATGGATAGAGATATAGAGATATATGAATAGAGAGATAGATAAATAGATAGATGGATAGAGAGATAAATGGATATATGGATATACAGATAGTTAGAATCTAGATGGTGTTAAGAATTTAGGTTATAAATACATGACCTAATAGAACAGTTCGTGTTAGATTTTAAATGAGTTTATTATTGTTATTATTGTATTAAACTAAATATTTCGTCCACCCCGTGAAAGTGGAGATTTAGACCTCAGTCATAATTTAATTTTTATGTCGCAGTTGAAATTTTAAGACTTAAATTGACCAGTGGAAAGCGTGATTCTTGGCGTTTTACTTTACACCCTGAAGTACCACTCCTTATTATTTAATCAGTTCCGTTTGCTTTCTGGTAGAGAGCAGTTCGCTATGTGTAAACGGTAGGCCTACATATTTTTTTTATAGAACTTCAGTTTTTTATCGCCTATTTTATTATTTTTGTTTTGTTTTTTTGTATATAGCTTTCAATTACATTGATCATGAGTTTACAATTTAAATAAAATTGTTTATTCAACAACTGAAGTTATTTCATCTATCATCGTAGCATGAAAAGAGTTGAAATAATCATCTTTAATATTATCAACAGTAATGTCATCATTAAAATATAGCTGCGGAAACCTGTGGTCAAGTGCTCCCTAGCTCTGATTCCAGACAGCAGAATTAGAGGCTTCTAATTAAAAAAAAACAATATTTTCTAAGTCTGATATAACATAAAAATGGATAGAGAGATCGATACGCATACGAATAGGCCTACATATAAAGATACATACGCATCAATTTTTTTATTTATTATTTTCATACAGACTATATCTTACCAATATCATTTTTTTTTAAACTGCGAGACTTGAACAGCTTCAAACAAAGTAACAAACAAATTGTATGATGAAAAAATTAGAACATATTCAGAAAAGAGCTGCAAGGTTCAATACTGGCGAATATTCACAACTGACCATAGTTAAACACTAAACTTAGAAACACTAGAGGACAGAAGGACAAAGAGTAAAGTAGTAATAATACATTAGGCATTAAATTCTAATTATTATTTAGAAATACAGCCCAAAAAAACAACCTGTTACAATGCTCAGATGTACATAAGGACAAAAAAAGTTCTTTATCCCTTATGCGAGGACAAATGCATATAATTGCTATGCAAGACTAGACTAATACAACGTATGAGTGTATGACGCAATAATATTCTTAATAGAGCGATTGCAATCACGTGACAAAAAGCGCGTGCAGTTTGTTTACTTTGTCTAGTGGTGATAAATGGCAGCCGTATTACTATAGCCGTAAGAAGGTTTTATTTTAAATGTGATCCTTTCAACAATATAACGTAAAACATATATAAAACACTGTTAAGCGATGTAAATTAACATTTAAAGCTAAAATTTAAACCATTAAAAATCAATGGAAAAGGTTCCGTAAGTGCCGAATATTTAATTGAAGATGTCGATTGTCGAAAGTTAGCCTATCTTAACTTACTAGGCCTATTTAAAAGTAAAGCAAAATGTACAATGTTTCAAAAGAGCTATTGAACAACTATAAGAAGCCTAAAATCTTGTTTATTTCGTGGACAGACTACTAAAGACTAGTATCACAAGTTAAATATCAAGATTTATGGAAACTAATTCCTTATATTTTGGGTTTAAAATACACATGGTAAGGTACAAAGTTTATTTCTCATTAATGCCATTATCGCCAAGATGGCTGCTATTTACACAAGTACGTCACTAAAAAAAACCTAAGCCACGCCTACTGCAATCGCTCTATAGAAGGAGCGTCTGAAATATACAAGATAAAATGAGAAAAATAATAATTGTAGGATTTCTTTAACATGTTTAAGCAGAAAGGATTTCCTGCAAATGACGTAATTACCTTTGCAAACAGAACGTTAAAATGAAAGTAGATGTTTTCGTTGATTTTCTTGTGTTTTTTCTTTCTTTTTTATCGTTTACTTCTGTACATAAACTTTGCCTAATTAAATTTTGCACAGCGTTCTGAAGAATTTTGTTTTTCGAGTTAGCCTTACTGCGTTTGTACAGACTGAGGCATATAATCGTGCCATAATACACTGATAACTAAAGCAGAATTTTGTAGGCTATATTGTTTACACCAGGCTAACGCAGTGAGTAGCCTAGTGCAGGGGTCGGCAACCTTCGGATTGCTTGCCAGACTTGGCACGCATAGCGATTTTCAATGGCACGCGGAAGACACCCTCCCAAGTGGCAATTTAGTGCCCTTCTACAAAACAGGGTGGCTTTTATGTTGCTGATACGCTGAATGAATAAGAAATTCTACTTTGGTACGCTATTATAAAAAGGTTGCCGACCCCTGGCCTAGTTGATCTAGAAGAAGTAAACATCCACATCATCCGTCCATCTACATCTGGGCGTTTGATCAGAAAACAACATTTCGGGGAAACAAATTATTTTGTAAACACTGTATTCGAGATATTTGTTTAATAAATAAAGCCTAATTAGATTAGTGTATGCACGTTTTAATTATTTTACTTAAATTTAATCATTCATCTGTGTGATTTGACAAGTTCTCGAAGTATCTACATTTCTCTAGGTTCGTGACATCATCGTCAATCCAGTTGTCTGAAATAATCGGGAATTTCCATTCGAACACATTCTGCATCAAAACCTAAAAATAGAAACCATATTCGCAAGCACAAATAATACTGGATTCATTTACACAAAAAAACACAACAAAAAACAACAGCACGTGATAGGAAGATCTAGACTCAAATTTTATGGATGCATTAAAAAAAACTGGAATGCATTGTTTGTTATATAACACATACATGTTAAGAACATTTCATTACAACCTTTGATGATTCAGGCAGACGTGAGAATATGTTTAGAGTTGTCTTTTCCCTTTCATTCACCTTGTTGGCGGTAAGATTCTAATCGGTCCAGATATCCAGGAAAACACAACAAAACAGTGAGCAGCGCGCCACTGTTAGGTGTGTTGGCTGAGAATGCTGGGTAGCACTCAATCATCATAACCAACGCATTAGTATTTAAAATGATTGTTTTTTTTTTTTTGTTTTTTTTTCATTCAAAGTTGGAATGTGCTTATGGTAATATTACGTTATTAGCCGTCATCTGCGGCTAGTTATTGACAGACATGTGTCATCATGTGTTATTTTTCTACTATAAAAATGGGATTTCTAAAAATGTTATTTATGCTTTCTATAGGTGAGTTTGTGTGTGTATATATATGTGTGCGTGTTATGTGTATTATTTTGTGTTAGTGTGTTTGTTTTTGTGTGTTTACGTGTCTATATGTGTTTTTTTTGTGTGTGTGTCTGTGTTTTCCTGTGTATGCTTTTGTCTTTGTAATGTGTGTGTGTTTGTATGTGTGTATGTGTGTCTGTGTTTTATGTGTGTGTGTATGACATAAGGACCCCATTTGATACAAGCTGTACCTAAATTCGGCAGTGTCCGACGTAATGGGAGATACAACAAACTAACGAGAGAATGAATGAGATAAAAACGGGGACTGCTATGAATAATAAGTAGGATCTAATGAGGATTCGAAAACTGTACGAGGCTGTGAAAGACTGGGAGGCTGTGGGGAGCTGGGAGAGAACGAAAGTGTCAAAAAAGGTTCAAAAGTTGGAGAGAGAGAAAGAGAAATGGTGAATTCGGATATTGAGATGTGTGTGTGGATAAACAATGTCGTGTTTATAAAAGAACTAGACTGTGTGTGAAACACAAGAAAGCGGTAAGTATATAAGGGAAAGAATCGGAAGACTAAAAGGGAACAATGAAGAGAGTAGATCTATATGATTGAGAGAGAGAGAGAAAGAAAAGAATGTGAGAGATTCGGGTAAAAAGAGAGAACAATGGAGTCACAGTTGTTGTTTTTCAGAAACAGGAAGACAAAACTTTTAAAGGAAGTTTGGAGAAGTGGGAAAGAAGCGATGAGTTTGAGAAAGAACAGGTAGGACAGGAAGAGAGAGAGAGAGAGAGAGAGAGAAAGAGAGAGGGAGGGAGAGAGAGAGGGAGGAAAAAAGAGAGAGAGACAGAGAGAGAGAGACTGGGAGAACAAGAACAAAATATGAAAAACGTAAAGGTGGGGTGAGGAGAGATATGTGACGCCATGCTATTGATAGCTGATAAACCAACATTCCTTTCAGTTAATGGCGTTGCAGTGGGGAACAATGTTAAGTAGATAGAGTGTTATTGGATACATCAAACTTGAATCAGATTTTTGGTAATGGACCTCTGTTGGAGTATTACTATCTGCGTGGTGGTGTGTTGTAGCAGAGCGGTTAGAAATATAAACACTTCAATAAATCAAGACACACTTTTAAAAAGAAAAGAAACTCCAATCTTTATTATTTCTTTCTAAACATGAAGGTCCATTGTCGCGACCAGTATATAATTTCGTTACTTTCACAAGAACAAGTCTCCTTTACCAAAAACACGCAATCAACTCAGAAAAAACAACAACACAAGAATTACATCACTTCCGCAACTATCGAAAACGTCACACTCATAGACAGAGCGCTCAGAGATTACTCAACAAAAATAGACAGATGAAATACTAATTATAAATACATGACACGTATGTCCGAGAGGAATTTCGTTTAAGCCTTGATAGTGTGGCCAACACGATGCCCTAAATAAAATAGCTCACAACAATATTTGGATGCTTAAATAGACCGTAGACTTCTGTTTTGATAATAAATGTGATTTGAATGGGCCTTTGTTTAGATAATAACACTTATTTGAATGGGCATCTTGCTAGGGAATGATCTTAAATCTGTGTGGACAATAATATATATTATATAGGCCTACTTCAAACTAAGACGGAGCAAACATTTCCCCTTTGAAATAAGTTAACTATAAGCTATACAGGGTCAATAGAAAAGTAGTATTAATCCAAAATCCATTAACATCTAACTTAGAGTAACTTTATAAAACAACACAACATCTATGACAATACTAAGCAAGGCACTGGGGAAAAAATAATTTGCGTATTCCATTTGAAAGAAACAATTGAAGTATCTTTCTTACCGAGTGGATATCCGGGCATAGAATGGGTTGCCTGAACAGAATCAGGGAACATAACAACTTAAAGTCATTTAAAAAGGGCATCTGTAACATAATATAAGTAGGCCTATAACATATTATATGTCAATATCTTATAATTTAAAACCTTTTTTTAACCATGCAGCATTATGGCGTGGTTGTAATTATATTGTCTCAAACTGTATACAAAGAGGGATGGCAAGGGGGTTATGCGTGCCAGAGGGCGTGTCCGTCGATGACGGCTGAATGACAGGTCAGCTGACTCCAATGACCTCACACACAACGTAGCAAGCAAACTAGCCTCTAACAACATTGTGATACAGCTCTTAATAATATGATGTTTGATGTTTCGTGTATATGAAAATGACGTCAGCACAACTCTTTTTTCCCGAAATTGTAGAACAAATAATTGTTTCATTTTCTCACAAGAACATAACTAGAGTGAACCAGTTTGCAAAGTTGCCAAGTCATTTTTTTTTAGAAGAAACAAAATGAGTTATCAACTTCTGTCTACAAGAATTTGTTTTTGTTTTTCTATGCTGATCTTTAGTTCAACAATTCAAAAAATATGAATTTTTATTTAATAGAGCTGCAAAATTGTGACGTAAAATGTCCATTTCTGTAAAAATAACTTCTTCTTCTTCATATGATTGTGGAGACCCCGTTAGGACCGAGGAAAGAGTCCACAATTTAACTAATCATAAAATAAAAACACATCACAAACAACAATTATAAACAGATGACAGAATGTCACTTTAGGTTTTTAGTCCAGCCCTTCAGTGAAGATTTGAAAGCCGGCACAATAGGGGCAGTGATGGAGGCCTGGTCCAGGGTGTTCCACAGCCTAATGGCTGACGGAAATTAATAATAATATTTGTAAACTTCGGTGCGCGTGTGTGGGGACATAGAGTTTGAGCTGATGACCTCGGGTAGAGCGGGACACCTGTTGGATTCGACCTGTCTGCGTGGACATTTCCACGTGGCGGTTCACGATCTTGTAAATAGTGGTGACCTTGTTTACCGCTCTGCAGTGTTGTAGGGGCTCGAGTTGGAGTTTGGCCACCAAAGCAGAGGCGCTTGTTTTTAGTGACTCGGAAATATTTTGCATATGGACTATTCAATTTGACAGTATTTATGTAAAAATAAAAATCCACAACCGTCAGATTGCCAAAGTTTTGAGGTTGTCTACGATAACAAAGCCTTTATTTGTGTTTTTTTTTGTTGTTTAAATGCTAATATTGTGATAATTGTATAGACTACGCTTACTTTTATATTATCAAATACAATTCAGCAAGTGGATTTAGTGCAGACTTGCAACATTGTAAGGAAAAAAGAAATTGTCACTTATTCAAACACGGTTAGGTACAGATGTTTTTCTTTGCACGTTGTAAAATCCTCTACAGAACGATCATATTTGTTTTGTTTTTTTTTAATTATTTATTTAATACATATTGTAATGTATTTAGTTTTTACTAGTTTATGGGTTGTCTATATATCCTATTTTCCTTTTATTAAATACGTTACGGACTAAGGTGATTGTAGTAAATAAAGAATAAAGGGTCATATTCTCGAGTTATATTAATGAGATATAGTATTTATATAAGGTGACCTAAATAATATAGGAAGGCAAAAGCGCTAAATGGTCCATCGACGTCATATGATAAGGCTGAACGTTCAGCGGACACTGATAATAATAATAATAATAAAATTTTTATAGCGCTGCTAACAAACATAATTTAAGCTCAGAGCGCATTTAACATACAACTATGAGTATGAACATGGATATTACTCTAGGCTAGGAGACAAACTAATTGATGATTTAAAAAAAAATCAAATAAATGTAGCATTAACCGACCTAACATTTAAGTAAGAAAGTAGGGGTCTATAGCATGTTAAATATTATCTAAGGTAAATATTAAAATAATGAGTTTTTAAGTTCTTTTTAAAAGTAACAATAGAGCTTGTTCGCCTGATAAACCAAAGACAATAATAAGATTGACCGCTTGCTCTATTTCTAGAACTTAGCGACCCTATATTATGCTCTTTTTTTGTGCGCAACCAATAAGACTGTCTTAACCCTTACAGTCCCGGGCGCGTATATAGCGGGACTGAAGATAGCATAGGTAGAAAGTAGGTCGGTACAGGAAGGGTTAAGCTACTTCTACGCTGATACGATTGCATTAAAATTAAAGGTTTCCGCTGTATACAACTTTCGATTTTAATCTTAATTTTCCATTGAGCAAATCACAGCGAATTACTAAACCGGAAGTGCACAATGAAAAGGGAATCAGGAATTCTGAAAAGAAGTCATTCGTGTCATCAAAGAGCAGAAAAATTAAAGCAAGCGCTCCATCTTATTATAGTCTTTGGATAAACAATTAAAAAAATATATTTACAAGAATATACATAAAGTAAAAAGTGCATATTATTATATATTATACACGTAGTTGGCGTAGTGGCAGGAGTATTTTTTTGAGAATATCTCCACCAGGATGTGTACAATGGAACACACGCAGGTATTGAATAAACACAATAGCGGGTGGGATTAATTTTTTGTCATCAAAGCTGAGTGGAAATCACTTCTGCACAATGCTCACCCCAAACGCCTGATACTGAGAGTGCCAATCAGAGAATGCATGGCACCCCATGACGCCCCCCCCCTCTAACCCTCACTCCCTATCTGGCAGAGTTCCCAGCGCCTGAAAGGAAAATTTTGTTTATCTCCCTGCATAGGATGATACACAAAATAAAAAAACGAAAGGCGTAGTAATGGTGGGAGAAGGGAGGGGTGTAAATGTTCCTTTCTTATTTGAACAGAGGGAATTCACGATGAGGCGAAGGGTCTCTAACAGTCCCCACTGACGGTCCAGCATAGAGATTGTCTACTAATTCGAAAAAAAAAGCCAGGCCAGCAATGTGAGCTGCTTTTTTTTTTCGGGTGAGTTTCTGTAAAGGGGCGTATAACACCCAAGGCATGAATTGATAACTTCATGGAAAATATATATGACACCATGGAAAGGAAAGATAACACCATGATAAAACACACTATGGAAAAGACAGTAGACACCAATGAAAGGGCAGGACCACCAGAAAAAAGGCAGAGGACATCATGGACAGTATAGGTCCACCATAGAAAGGGCAGACCCCACCATTGAAAGGAAAGTGTACACCAAGGAAACGATTTATCATAACAATACAGATAAATATTAAAATCATCATGGAATGAACGTGGAAAAATCGAAGGAATAATGTAAACTGGAAGAGAAGTTCCATTCTGCCCTCTCTCCTTTCTCTTTCAGTCTCTCTCTCTCTCTCTCACACACACACACATACACACTGCACGATCTTCTATAATTTAGGGCTATACAAATGTAAAATAATAAACAAAATAAATTTATTTTAAATCGCTAGGAACCAATCAAACAGGTCGATGTGACCTGCTGCGGAAATTCACGAGGGCTGAAACTTAAGACTGTGACAAGCAGCGAGCTGTTAAGTTACAATAATATAAATAAAAAACGCTGGGATTTGGGCAAAAAAGGGGGTGCAGGCAGTTTTTATTGGCTGCTTTTCAATACCGTGATCTTATATCGTCTGGAAAAATCGTGTCTTTTGAATGTGTGTCTGTTTAGTTATTGCTCTGTAGTGACAAACAAGAGCGTCTAGACTCTGTGGTAGCTCATAGGTGTGAAATTTATTTTTCTTTAGTTATTTTTTTCACACAGAAATAATTGACAATATGCTGATAAAAATATATTATTATACACTCTGTGTTTATGTATATATAAAAACAGCGAATTGAATACTGGATGCGTCTATATATATAAAAATGTTATCTTGGCAATGATAATTGAATTTGAGTTGGCGGAAAAAAAAAGTAAATTAGAGCACGTAACGTACATTCAATCTCAAACGAATCATTACATCTGTTCTCCTTTTAATGGAATATGGAAAACCGAGGCAAGACACACTTATGATACATAGATGGAGAGTAGATTCATAGATAGATGAATATATAAGATATACAGGTAGATGATAGATTTATTATAGATAGTATGGTATAGGTCAATATATAAATCGACAGACAGATAAAAGATAGATAGATGATAACCAATAGATAGCAAGCTATATGGTAAATACATAGATGGTAAATAGATAGATAGTTAATTTGATAGATAGACAGAAGAAAGATAGATGAAAGATAGGTATATATACAAATGATAGATAGATAGATGATAAAACTATTGCTAGCTAACTACATGATATATATATATATATAACTAGATAGATTTATGTATAAAAAAATATATATATATATATATAGAGAGAGAGAGAGATAGATAGATAGAGAGATAGACTTATAATATGTGAAAAGCGTCTGTGAGTTAAGAAAAACGTAATTTCAAACATTTTTCAATCCACAAAGTGCAAGACTAGACTCAAACTAAGGACAAGCGTAGGACATAATAGTCTGCTGTATAGAATAAGCGTCAGAAGGAGATAGACAGATGATAATTAGATAGAGATATGTTTGTATAATGGCTAATAGATGGTGATGACAAACGCTTAAGGTTAAGCTAAGTCGAAGATCAAAGTGCACTGCATAACACTAGCCTGGACATGATATGGAGGCTGAGCGAGCAGACATTGCTAGCCTTCAGGCAAACCAAAGATATGAGCACTCTGCCATATTATTTATTTACGGACATCTTGAAGCAAACATTGACATATGAAAGAATGGAAAACAAAAATACGCTTGTTTCGGTTTAAATGCCGAGTTCAAAAGATAAGTGGTCGTCCACATTCTACATCACGCTAGCTAATCAGTAATGCACGCACACAAAAAAAGATTACAACTAAAACGATATAGATACTTTTAGTGAATAGCTACATTTATCCACATTTTTTTCATCTAGGCCAATCTGCACAGTTCTACAAATGTGACGTCAAACGAAAAGCATACAATTCATTTCTTTATTTAAAATATATTATACTAGAAATAAGTGCCCAGTTCTCCGAAGTGGCTAAAGTATTTTTAAATACACTGTAACTTTTGTACTTTTGCAGTTATACATTGCCCGCTACAAAGTTAATTTAATTACGAATGAAAGTTTTTCCGTTTGATGACGTAATAACAAAAAGCCAACCAACCTTAACGCCATCGAGTTTTCTCATTTTGGAATAAAAATTTGGTACCGGCACTTACAACGTAAAACAAAAGTTGTCTTTTTATTCGCGTTTAATAAAATGTACACCATTGACAATGTTCAACGCAGTGATACAAAGAATATTTGTAGCAAATTTCATGTCATTCTGTCCAGTATTAAAAAAGATTAAAGGCATACGGTATGTAAACACATACTAGACTAATATACATGACCCTACATAGATCTAGAAGTAAAGTCAAGGCCCAGGGAGAGTACTCGCGTGAATTCCCAATTCAACAAGGACTACGACAAGGAGACTCACTATCGTGCATGCTATTCAACCTAGTACTGGAGAGAGTCATAAGAAACATTAACATAGACACTAGAGGGACGATAACAGAATACTTCAATAGAGAAGCCCCAGGCATACGCCCCAGCGGAACTCTATATAGCCAACCTCTGCAGTATCTAGCATATGCTGATGATATAGCCTTGCTTGGAAAGAATAAAAATGCCATACAACAAGCTCTTACAGAGCTGGAAGATGCCTCCAAGCTGGCAGGACTTGAGATCAATGACCACAAAACAAAGTACATGGTACTGATGAGGGATGATACAAAGGAAGAAGATAAGGAAGACTTCAAAACCAAGAACCACACATTTGAAAGAGTAGATACTTTCAAATACTTAGGGTCAAGCCTTAATGAAAGGAATGAGATACTACCTGAAATAAAAGAAAGAATAGCTGCAGGAAATCGTGCCTATTTCAGCCTCCAAAATGTATTCCGCAGCAAAAACATCTCAAAAAGAACGAAGAAGGTAATATACAAAACCATAATAAGACCAGTGGTGATGTATAGCAGTGAAACATGGACAATGACAAAATCCATTGAAGCCCTCCATAATACCTGGGAGAGAAAAGTGCTGCGGAAGATATATGGAGCTGTGCAAGACCTAGATGGCTGGAGGTCAAGGACAAACGAAGAACTGTACACCCTGTACAAGGATCCAACGGTGGTAGCTGAAATAAAGAAGGGCAGACTGAGGTGGGCAGGCCACTTGGAAAGAATGACAGAAGGTAGAGCAGCCAGAACAGCACATCACCAGAGGCCAAAAGGAAAGAGGCTTAGGGGCAGACCAAGACAAAGATGGCTTGAAGCTGTAGAAGCAGATTTGCAAAAGCTTGGTGTACGGGCTTGGCGAAGGAAAGCCAGGGATAGGCCCGAATGGAAGGAGGTGGTGAAGCAGGCCAAAGCCCTACATGGGCTGTAGTGCCACAGGGATGGATGGATGGTATGTAAACACATACATACATATATACATAGGCCTACATACATACATACCCACACCTTATCAGATGGATATATTTTTTTATATTATGATGATATGATAAGATTGTAGGCAAAATACATACATTCTACTTTATCAAATCATGGCATTTTTAAAAGCTATTTTAGTTGTTATTTTTGTAGCTGTACGTAACAAAATGCGTTGAAAATGTATTTTTTTATATTAAATAAAGAAGAATAGGAAAACATGAAAAAAAAGGACAATTTTAAGTAGTCAATTTTGAACGACCCTTAATTAACAGGTGCAGCAGATTTGTGGTACACTTTAAAGGTAACAGAACCAGTTGTATAGTTCTTGGATAGATGCTGTAGATATATATGTAGTAGGAACTCAGTCGCTGTGTACTTGGTGGCCCAGCCTATTGCTGTACTCAGCTGTAAGGGGACGGTACTACCCAAGGTTTCAAGTGTCTCGAGTTAACTCCCCTCGTTTACGCGTACCCGCTAATCGCTAGAAGATTAGTAATAGGTGTATGTTTTTTGTTGTTTATGTCAGGTGTGTGTGAGTATATAACCGGGTGTGTAAGAGCACGTGAGGGCACGTGTGTGTGTGGGGGGATGGTGCCTTCGTCTGTGCCGATGTTAGTGTGTGCGTGCGTGTTGGACACACATGAATGCTATTAGGTTAAGACTTGAGCCAGGTAATTATGTAAAAATAAAAAAAGAGAGAGAAGTTATGTGTTGAGAGTGATGAAGAGTTTAGGCAAAAACATTAAAAACAACAACAACGTGGGATCATAATTAAAACATATTGTGAAGTATGGAGAGAGTGGAGAGAGAGATAGTGAAAATAATGTTGGAGAGAGAGAGAGAGAGAGAGAGAGAGAGAGAGACAGAGAGAGAGAGACAGAACGTACAGTAATAAAAGACTTGCGATATATACATTCTAAAAATTGCACGTTTTTATAAGTTCTAAAAATAGCACACTTTCACTCAATAATCAAACCCACCATTTGCCTAACTAGTATCACATGGACGAATGCCTGATTCATATTTAAACAACTTTTTTGTTACAAACGACACGTTCATAATATTATACAGTGGCGTACCAAGGAATGCAAAGTATGGGAGGCAAGGGTGGGGGCAAAAAAGATCAAGGATGGGGAGGGGCAGATGGGTGCAGATTGAAAGGGGGGGGAGTGCAAAAAAGGCCAATTCTCCACTCACGAACAATTTAATCTTAAGCTAGTTAAACGCCTATATTGTATCTAAATGTCTGCAATTAAAGTTTAAACTAGACTTTTCGATGACGTAGGGGTATGTATTTGGCAAATATAGTGTGCAACCAGCTGGTCCTGTAGTTGGTTCACCGGACTGTCAACCCTGCTGACCGATCACTGTCGCCTACCATAACTAATATTAAGGATGTTTTGATCTCAGTTTTACCGAGATGTCCTTTATGTGTTATAAACGCTGAGTAATTGATCCACCATATCGTTAAGCGGTATAGATAAGTAGTAATCATACAAACTGGGTAGTTATTGTAATGCTTGAAAATATACATATAAAATATTTAGTCCTATTATATTTATATAATTTTCAAATATTTTTAACAGTTTGATCATTTCAAAGTTATAAATTGTAAGCCATTTATTTTTTTATGAAAGAAAAACACAAACAAAAATATTAGCTCAAATGAAAAGGGTTAATTATCTCCCTTTAACTAAAAAATGTTTCCTTATTTGATTCAATAGTGATGCCAAAAAAGTTCTGTTTTGTAATATAACAAATATTACTGATTATTAGACCTACAGCTTTTGCAAACAAAATTGAAACGAAAATAGACAATTTGCTAGCAACACACCAGGCAAACGATTCGCATTAATATTGATTTATTTAAACCTTTTGTTAAGGCAATTTTTTGATCTATTAATTCTTACAATATGTTTCCTTTTCAGTTTTTTTTAAAGATAATTAATCACACCAAAAGTTTAGTCAGCTAAAAAAATTGTGGAAACTATAGTCCGGATGGGCGGAAGGGGGGGGGGGAGTGGGTGCTAAAAGTAAGTTGGGGGGGGGGGGCGGTGAGCGGAAAGAATTTTTTAAAGGGGGCGATGAGCCGAAACATGTTGAGAACCTATGTTTTAAACTCTCATTTCTGAACACAAATTATGTTATCATGCAAAATAAACGGATATATAAAAAAATAATTATCAGGGATTGGGATTTCAAAAAAAACAAAGCACTAATAGGCCTACTGTAAACCAGAGGTCAGCAACCTTTTGATAATAGTGTGCCGAGGTAAGATTTATAACTCATTCAGCGTGCCAAAATGCTTAAAATTCAATTTGCTATAGCAAATAATTTATTGTAAAAGAGACTTGAATTGCCTTGTTATGGGGTTTCTCGCGTGCCAATGGAAAAAGTCGCTCTGCGTGCCAAGTATGGCGCGCGTGCCTTAGATTGCCGAACCCTGCTGTAGACGTATAGTCTAAACAAAGTCAAAGGTTTCACATGAAGCGTTTCAGAAAAGCGTATAATGAACACACACAAAAAAGGGTATCTATCTATATATATATATAATAAGAGTGTTTGTCCGCATACGGATCCCCATTGATCAATTTGAAATCACGTGAGTTTGTGTCACTGACCTAGAGCTATTTAGGCCTAGGCCTAGGCCTATATACTGTCTAATAATTAAATAACTTTTCACATCGGACATGTGACATGTGTCTTTGCTAGTTCGGTGGTAAACGTAGCAGACTGCTATGCGGGCGACCGGGTTCGATTCTCCAGTTAGACTATAGGCCTACCTTTTTTTTTTGCCAATTTTTTTCTAACTTTTAAAAACAAAAGACATTGTAAATCTACGGGCAATTTAGATTTTTGTTAAATAAAAATACTTGCCTATTTTTTTTTATCCGATTAGGCCCACAATATTTATTTTAAATTACTTTCCTAAAAGTCTTTAGTAAAAAAAATAATAATTTAAATATAAGATTTAAATCTGTCTTTTAAGTTTATAATTTTTTTATCTGCACCGTATACAGTCCTGTTTTTTTTTTTTTCAACCGGGCATCGCCGGGCAATGTAGCTTGTACTAAATAATTAGCAGATGTATTAGTCGCTTGTTTTGAAAGGAATAATATGCTAGTATAAATACAAATACAATTTCAATGTTCATTTTCTTAGTTAATTTTCTCACTACACCCATTCCCCCTGCCCATTTCCCTTCTCGTGGGCATGCTTGGAAGAGTTACGTGGGCGTGTGCCAACATCGTCCAATACCGCCTGGCTACGCCTATGATGTTGTGTTATTGTTGGATTTAGTTTTACACGTAATTAGCTATATAACTTGGAACCGAAGCTTCTCGTTAACAACGGCAGACTTAAGATAAGACAGGCATGAATTAGACCTTATCTTATATATTACAGACGCTACTTCTATAACGAAGATTTTTGCGTCCTACGTGGTCTGAGTCACAGGAAAGGTATATTTACTATGTGGTCTGAGTCTAGCTATGCATTTATTTAAGTGTTTCAAATGATGTTAAGTTATTGCTTTTCCTGGTTTGTTCAGGCAACCCATTCCATGCCTGGATGCCACTCGGGAAGAGAAAATACTTATATATGCATTTGTGCTTGCATATAAGACTAGGATAAGGAAAGTGTTTTTGTCCTTATGTTCATCTGACCATGGCAACAGGTTGCTATTGTGTTGTTTTGTTAAATTTAGAATTCAATGCCTTATGTATTATTACAACTTTACTCTTTGCCCTTCACATCTTCTAGTGCAGGGGTCGGCAACCTTTTTTAACAGCCTAAAATGAATCGTTACAAAGTTTTATATTCAATGCAAAATGAACGTGTTTGTGATTATCATCCTCTTTATTTGCATTTATATTCAATACAATATTTTATTACTAAACAATCACATTAAAAATGTATGGTAATTATTGTCTTAACATTATTTTTTAGTAGTCAAGATGAGGATTTAACATCTGCTAATATTATAATAATTATAATTATTAAATCTCAGTTTAACTGAGATCTCCTTTATTTTCAAATATGTTTATTCAAGATTTTACATGTAAAATCTCATATATTTTTAATATATCTAATTAGTAGGGGAACCTGTGGTAAAACGAGATACTTAAGGGAAAAAACCCTGTCGTATCAAAGATAACATTTACATGTAAACGACATTCTGTATACTGAACAAGCAAGTAGTGGACAACAATGTCACAACAAAAAAATATGAGATTTGTTAGTTTCAACAGAGACACAAATGATTTGTTAGGCTAACCGTATTTTCCCGTTTTGCCCCATGCCTGGGGTAAAACGAGACATACGCTGGGGGTATGCTAAATCAAATGTCAGTCGTCGCAGAGTTCACAAACGAAAACTGGGGCTATGTTTCTTTCATCCAGACCTGCACAGATGTAGTGTGCCCGCCTGTTACAGTCACCTTGACAGGCTACCCAGTTTTCTGCACTCTCAGAGATGGGGAACCTGGGGTAAAGCGAGATACTTTAGGGAAAAAAAACTGTCGTATCAAAGATAACATTGACATGTAAACGACATTCTGTGTACTGAACAAGCAAGTGGTGGACAATAATGACACAACAAACAAAAAGATGAGATTTGTTTGTTTCAAAAGAAACACAAATGATTTATTGAGTTAACCGTTTTTTCCCATTTTGCCCCATTGTTTTGTCCTGTTTTACCCCAACATAACCTTGTTCACAAAGCCTCCAAACCACACACTGCCCTGCTTAAGTAGGTCAAACTTAGATATATATTACCATTGCCCACATAAATATCTATCAGAATGTTAATTCTTGTTTGACAAATCTGTATTTATTTTCTTAATGAACACATTTGCATGGTAACAATAAAAATAGATCAAAATATTTAAAATTTAAATATTTGCCTCTCACTGACGCACGCAGCTCAGCCAAACAAAATGGATTTTGCCGGCAATGCAGTATCACGTGATCTCTTTAATAGACTCATTTCTAAAGCGCTCCGACTTTCTGTTTTTCAGTAATTCGTGTGTCTCGTTTTACCCCGCTATCCCATTTTACCCCAGTTTCCCCTACTTCTGGATATAGCATTGTCGTTAAGCGGAATAGATACGTAGTAATCATACAACTGGGTAGTTAGTGTAATGTTTTAACATTTACATATTATTTCTTCGGTTATATAATATGTTTATAGTATGTTTATAATTTTCAAACACTATTTACAATTTGATCATTTCAAAGTTATAAATTGTAAGCCATTTATTCTATAATGAAAGAAAAAAAACATTAGAAATCTTAGCTAAAATAAAACGGGTCAATTATCTCCCTTCAATTAAAAACACTTTTCCACATTTGATTCGATTGTGATGCAAAAAAGTTGTTTTGTATTATAAAAAATATGACTGACTAATTATTATCTTTTTATATAGGTAATCCAATATTATAATATACATTGCAATATTAATTATTAGAGGATTATAATAATTTACGTTAAACAGTTGTAAAAAAACATTTCCTGCAATTTTTTTTTCCATTTAAGGAGTTTATATTTTAAACATTAATAATTACAAAAAAAACATGTGCTATTAAATAAGTCTCTTTTATTTATCAAATTAATAATAGAAATAAATTTGTAAATTTGTTTTAGAATTACTTATAATTATGTTTAATTAAATAAGATTAGCATAAAAATTATTTATATAAATGTAATAAATCTGTATGAGCGGTCAATTGTAGGGGACCTTCTTGTATGGTTTAAACAGTTTTCATGTGTGATAAAATCTGTTTACAAGAGTAAGTTGAACCAAAAGCTGAAAAGAAAAGAGCGAATGCCTAGCAGTTGAGAAAAGCAGATAACATTCCTAAGCAGTTTCCTTCCAGATTTTTTCCGCAAATGGGCACATTTGGATGCCCATTTTTTAAAAGTTTAAAATTCAAACTGTTGCATTTTAAAATCGCCTATATTCCTTTACTTAAAAAAAAAATATAGGCCTACATCTAAGACGGTTGAAATAATATCAAACGTTAGGCTTGATGTGGTATGAAAAAACTTGAGTCCACCAATTTGAAAGTCTTGCCTTTGATTAGAAAACTCCACTTTAAGTGCTTCGATGTACTTCTGAAAAAGCAAACTTTCTATCTTAATATATCAGTTAATACCTTACTATCAGTTAAATATTTTGAAATTGATTTCACGGCAAGATATTCCAGTTTCAATGCAAATCCATACCAGTAGTGCTTGCAAATGTGTTCAACTCACTGAAATGTGTCGCTATGCCATTCAGGAAAAATCGGCTTCAACAATCAGTTTTCCTAAATTTGAACTGGTAAATGTTGTTTTTCTAATAAATAAAAAACTCCTCTTGGAGGTCTTTTGCGTGACATTGAAAATCGATCTGCGTGCTAAGTTTGGAACGCGTGCCTTAGGTTGCCGAACCCTGCTCTAGTGTTTCTAGGTTTAGTGATGGAGAGAGAGAAAATAAAATACCTGATTAAATTTAGCAACACTTCACGAAAGAAGGTTAAAACAGGAAAAAATGATACAACATAAAGCATTATAGTCTAACTTAGAAATATAGCCTAGGCCTAAACACTAGTGTTATGAAATACTAAGAAAGTCATAGACTCATTCATATAAACTCACTTTTCTTTTCTACGTAGCATTCAGGCAGGAAGTGGATTGTCAAGATTAATCAGAAAAACCCACAACTTACAACCATTAAAATTCTCAACAGCATGCAAGGCTAGACTTAAACAACGGATATGTGTAGGACGTTATCTTCTTCTCAAATAAAGCATCCTCTATAATGTACACGGTTTAAGAAAAAGAAAAGGTTGAATAATTCAGATAACAACAAAATAGGACAAGAAAACACTATGTGCTTTTGTATGTTAACTTATATATTACAGACGCTCCTTCTATAAAAAAGATTACTGCGCCCTACGTTCTTCCGTGGACTGAGTCTAGTCTTGCATTTTTATTAGTGTTTTAAATGATGTTAAGTTACTGTTTTTCCTGCGGTTTGTTCAGGCAACCCATTCCATGCCCGGATGCCACTCGGTAAGAAAGAGTAAGGCTACTTATATGAATTTGTTTTCGCATGAGGGATAAGAAAAGAAAATACAAGACACAATAATACATACATTCATAAATTTGTGTAGCATAAAGAACATAAATACAAGTTTTATAAAGTAAATTTTTTTCTTTCTTATCGTTTCATTTGAATGAAGAATCGGAGCTCCACTGTTTCATATAGCTACGTTATTTAATTGGATTTTGTGCTCATTGCATTGCCCAGACGTTTTTTTAACTTTCCACAACAGGAGTACGGCCCGATTCAAAACCCAGAACTTTGGGGGAGAGGGTCTCAAGACCCGGGTTTGCCGCCCCCCCCCCCCCCCCCCTGACAGGAACAGCTTCTATCCCGGTACAACCGTTATCCTAATCAACCTTTTCTCTCTTTAATTTTGTAAGCAGCAAATTTCCGTTAATTGAGCCAGATACAGTTTAGTGTGTTTGTGTGTTTCTTCCAATTAAAGATAAACAACAAACCACCACACTGCTGTGAAGACGATTCTGTCAGTCATGGTGGTCATGCTTCACAGGTCAAGCATGTTAAATCAATTACACACTTACCTACTATTCCATCTTTTCCTTTCGGAACGTTTTTTTAGCCTAAGAGTTCCACCCGTGGCGCACACCTGTTCATTGCAGCTCGAGCGTTGAGTGATGACATGAAAGATATAGGCTACCAATAAAATACCCATAAAATAATATCCAAAACTTTTGTTGTAAGAAAAAGAAATTTTATATTTTATCTTGGGTGTATAGGCTTTAAGTATAAAAACCTAGATCTATGGGGAACTTAGCACATGTATGTTCACAAAAAAAAACATGTTAATTGTAATTTGAGTTTTATAGGCTGTCAGAAAAAAGAAATTTAGGCAGAAATGGATAGACCTGGATTGTGCAAGGCATCACTTTCTTAGTCTTGATAGCGACCCCGATATTTCGATGCGTTGATTCATCATTAATTTATTTCATCACCATTTTAGTATAATATACGCGTACTTATTTGGGCACGGTGGCCGAGGGGCAGCGCGTTCGACTGGCGATCCGAAGGTTCTTGGTTCGAATCCTGGTGCAGGTTAGGATTTTTTCCTGGGACTTGAGGGTGCCCACGAGTCTACCCAGCTCTGATGGGTACCTGACACTAGTTGGGTAAAGTAAAGGGGCATTGTGCTCGTCACACATCCCCTCGTATGCCCAGGCCACAGAAACTGGTGAACGCTGCTTCACCAGGCCTATGATCGGTTTGGTCCGAAGGGTACTTTGCTTACTTATACTTATTGGAGAAACGTTTATTTTATATAAAGGCAACAGTGTACACGTTATAATACAAATTATCACTTTCCTGAGCGATTCGGAGTTAATTAATGAGCTTAAGTTTTGTACAGGTTGGCCACGTTACCTTAGAATCTATCGCGAACATACTAACAAACACACTAAATTTAATTGAATAATGCATGTTCAGTCTCAATTTTTTAGGTAAAATGTTATTGTTTATTTTTCATTCCGGTAGCTTTTGACATTCAAACATATGGCGCCAATTTTCATCACTGTCAGCATTCGCTCCTTAGAGTCTAAATATTAAACAAATTTATTGGCTCGATTTTAGCAAAAAAACAACAAAAGATAATAGCAATTGAAAAATATAATTAATAGGCTTATAATTTGTGCGCAGATTTTGATGACGTTATTTCTAGTAAAACCAAGCCTTCTTTGTGAGCATCATAGTGATAGGATGATTGTTTGCACTGAGCTATATATTAAGTAACTCGATAATAGATTTAGTAAAACAAAACAACACCAAGCACACTGCGTGGGTTGAGTGTGCTCTCTACATCCGCCCCCACCATCACCATCTTTTTTTTCTTTTACTAGATTATTTATGTATTGTTCAATCACTGCTAAGACAAAACCTCGTAGCCATCTCAACAGGTGCAGCCCTTCCTTCCGGGTATAGGGAAGCAAACAGTTCGCCCACCTCTCTCTCCCCTTCATCATGTATTACAAGCAGGAAGACAAAATTAGTCCAAGATTCTGATGTTTATATACATGGATTGGAATATAGAACTTTAACCCACTTTGTCCGATTCGAAGTCTAAAGATTATAGCACTGACGTATATATCTTGACGTTTTTGTTTTGCTTTTTTTTCTTTCGATTCTTTACTTTCGGTTAAGCAAATGCCTGTTGACTTAATGATTGATTATTTGATTTATTAACAATAAAATATACAGACTAGTATTAACAAACAGAATTAAGTTTGCAGAGTGATTAATCTGATTTATAATCAACTTTTAATCTGATTTATAATCAACTATTATTAAACCGTGTTTGTGTTTTATATGAATATGGAAAACTTTTGAAAAAAAAAAGAGCTGCAAGGTTCATTAATAATTAATTGTGAAGATTCACAATTGACATGAGTAACACCAATAGTTAAATCACTAAAGCTAGACTGCAGGACAGAAGGGCAGAATACACAAGGCTTTAAATTCTAATTTAGAAATACAACACAATAACTATCTGTTATATGTAGGCCTAGCTAGTATAATGAGCCTTGCAGCACTTTTCTGAACTTTTTCTAATTTAAAAAAAATGTTTTCTATAGCTGATGGATCCCGTAATAAATAATAATGTGCTTTTCTTTAAAGTAAACTAAGATAATATAATCTATGTCACAATTTAGAAATGAGTAAGGACATCACTATACATCATAAGCCTATAATAATATAACCATATGTTAAAAAAATATGGGTGAAGTTGGCCGTGTCCCGACATTTAAACATGCGACAGATAAACATGCGACACTTAAACATAGACACTTAACCACACGTCAGATAAACATACGGACATTTAATCACACGACATTTAAACATACGGACACTTAATCCCACGACAGATAAACATACGGACACTTAATCCCACGACACTTAAACATACGGACAGTTAATCATAGCGACAGATAAACACACATTTTCACTATACCATTAAAATAAATAGGAAAATAATATAGATTATGTTGCCAATAGTAAAAAAACGGGATAGAGGGAAGGAAAATACATCATGGCATCAACAGGCCTACCGGGACACCTATGCCCTACGCCCACCCTTGGTTTTCCTCACTCCCATTTCATCTTTATTTATAATGACTTTAACCTTAATATTTATTTCTTTTTATTGAGTTTTTTTTTAGCTTTTGAACTAGAAATCTATGTATACATACAACATTAGTTAAACAAAAAAATAGCGTTCAGTGTGTTATCCCAACTTTTTGCTCAGTAGAAGTCTTGAATACTATCTATGAGCAGGGCAATAGAGATTCTGCATTGGTATGAAAGGTGAGCCATTGTTCGCAGAAATTGCAGAAAGTTTGCAGCTCAATAAAGGCTAACTGCACGTGCTTCACGGTCCTTTAAACAGAATCTACACTGTATCTATGTAGATAACAAAGGACCTTTATCAGCACATATAGAACGAATAATACATACTTAAAGGTTCTGTATAAACAACCTTCAGTGAGGCACTATAAATGAAATCTTTGATAGGCAAAAGATGCAAGCTCAGCAGAAATGGATGGTGTTAGTAACACCGTGTTACCATAGTCTTATACATATCTAGTGCTCAATTAGAAATACTTGACTGTTCTTAATGTTTTGGTTATTACAATTTTAAAACGTATTCATATTTTTCCATTTTGGGTAACGTAGTTATAAATAGAGTATTTTTATTCCTTGCCACCATGATTATCAAATTAATTTTAAAAGCTATTTCTAAATAATCATTGACCAATGCAATTAAAAGCTATATGTGTCAATTCGACCCACTAGTAGATATAAGAAGTATTGTGTTGTTTTTTTAAAAATAAAAAGTGGTGTATGAGTTACATTGTAGCCGAATACAGTTAAAACACGAAGCAGGGATGGCGCTAGTGAAGACATAGGCCTAACGGATAAGTGGATTATGTAATACTGGCCGTCCGATCGCTGGTCTGGGCAGACACGCGTGAACTTCAACGCCCATCATTGGTTTTCCTCACTCCCATTTCAACCCTATTTTTATTGAATTTATTCTTTTGTTTTAATTTTTTATTATTGATTTTTTATTTGAACTATATACACATACAATTAATGAAACAAAAGCGTTCAATATGTTATCCATAGTTAGAATCTTTGTGTAAGCTTATAAACAAGTATTATAAATAATAGTTTCATTGAAAAAAAATGGTACAGAGTTAATAAACATATAGATTTAAAGAAAGTTGTTGATTATATTTTTTTATTGTTAGTTTATATAATATACACGTTTCTGTGTTAGCGACTAGTCTATGGGTAGGGGCGGTTGTTTGGGACGCCACAATTCTTTTTATTGGCTCTCTGGTCGAAATTGGATGAAAGGGCGGGACTTCACACGCGTGGCTGGCTTTCCATCGTAATCGTTTACGATGGTCTTGGTGCAGACCGGCGATCGGGCGTTGAGCATTACGTAATGTACTTAGCACTAACCCGTTATGTCTTCACTAGCCCTATCCCTTCTGAGTGTTTTAACTGTATCCGACTACAAGGTGGTTAAATGTAACCCATAACCTTGTTAATAAAAGAAAAAACTCTTATTTCTACTAGTGGGTCAAATATAGTATATTTTTCGTCTATAATATATTATTAAAACCCCCTATCCCATTACTTTTACTATTTGTAACAAAATCTATATAATTTTTCTATTTATTTTAATGGTATAGTGAAAATGTGTGTTTATCTGTCGGGATAGGGGCCGGGGCTGTTGAATGTGACGCCTCAGTTTTTTTTAGTTACTGTCTGGTCGGATGAAGGGGCGGGACTTACTTCACGTTGAAGTTCACGCGTGTCTGCCCAGACCAGCGATCGGACGGCCAGTATTACATAATCCACTTATCCGTTAGGCCTATGTCTTCACTAGCGCCATCCCTGCTTCGTGTTTTAACTGTATTCGGCTACAATGTAACTCATACACCACTTTTTATTTAAAAAAAAACAACACAATACTTCTTATATCTACTAGTGGGTCGAATTGACACATATAGCTTTTAATTGCATTGGTCAATGATTATTTAGAAACAGCTTTTAAAATCAATTTGATAAGGATGGTGGCAAGAATAAAAATACTCTATTTATAACTAAGTTCCCAAAAATGCAAAAATATGAATACGTTTTAAAATTCTAATAACCAAAACATTAAGAACAATAAAGTATTTATAATTGAGCACTGGATATGTATAAGACTATGGTACTGATATGTTTTCTTTTTTTTTTTGTGAACTACCGTACGCAAATAGGGCACTTGGCACAAGTAGTATATGTTTTCTTGTCTAACTTCACCCAGCGTGCCAATGAAGAATCTCTATTGCCCTGCTCATAGATAGTATGCAAGACTTTTACTGAGCAAAAAGTCTGGATAACACACTGAACGCTTTTTTTTTTGTTTAACTAATGTTGTATGTATACATAGATTTCTAGTTTAAAAAAACTCAATAAAAAGAAATAAATATTAAGGTTAAAGTCATTATAAATAACGATGAAATGGGAGTGAGAAAAACCAAGGGTGGGCGTAGGGCATAGGTTTCCCGGTAGGCCTGTTGATGCCATGAGGTATTTACCTTCCCTCTATACCGATTTTTTACTATTGGCAACATAATCTATATTATTTTCCGATTTATTTTAATGGTATAGTGAAAATGTGTGTTTATCTGTCACTATGATTAAGTGTCCGTATGTTTAAGTGTCGTGTGATTAAGTGTCCGTATGTTTATCTGTCGTGGGATTAAGTGTCCGTATGTTTAAATGTCGTGTGATTAAATGTCCGTATGTTTATCTGTCGTGTGGTTAAGTGTCTATGTTTAAGTGTCGCATGTTTATCTGTCGCATGTTTAAATGTCGGGTAACCGAAGTTGGCAACTTAAGATTTCTAAGCAAGACTCTATAGATTGGTCAAAGGTAATCTAAATGTATACAAGTAAACAAACAGTAGACTACAAAACAAATCAATAAAAATAAAAAGGATAAAATTACAATATTATGTTTAATATTTCCAACACTAACCAAAAACATACAGTTAAATGCAATTTATAGGCTACCTTAAAATCCTTAATAAAAGCCTCCGGTAGTTTGGAAAAAAAAGGTTTATTAATTGCCTACAAAAAATTATCATGCTAATAATTAGCCTAAGATTTGTTTTAATTACAAGTGTAAAATAACTTATGATGCCAATATAATTTAAAAAAAAAAAGATGCAGCTATTTACTTCTTCATTGTTTGTTTTTTATATATAGCATTAAAATTACTTGATCTTTAATCAGGCCTAAGTGTTTTTAGAAACAAATTACGTATATACAGTTGTAAAAAAGATACCATTATTTCTTGGCTGTTTTTTTCCATAAGTGTAAAAAAAAAAACACATTCAGGCAGATATTAATATTATTAAAACAGGTGGCGTGGTATACTTTAAAAAATGGAGAATTACAATAATCAGAAACAGTATATATCATAGTGTTAGAAAACAAAACTCTATATTCGGCTATTTTATATTAAAATCTTCTGTTGTTTCTCTCCCTTATTTTACCCTTTATTTAATCAATATTATTGTAATACTGTGAATAAATTGATTACGTGTTTAGGCCTACATCTTAACCCCATAGGTATATAAAGTAATACACTGCAACTTAAATGTAATTCACCAATGAAAACCACTTTCAATTGAACTTATTTAAACATTTCCCTGGGTTACCGAAAATAACTCTCAAGACAGCCTTGGCCTGAATTGATTGAATCGTCTGGAAGGTCATGAGTTAGTCTACAAGCCCTTGTGTTTGTTTCCTCTGTCCAGTTAACCTTACAATATCCAGCCTGATTTGAACTTTTCTTTATGTCTGGTGAAGAAATGTGCAAAGTATAAAAAGGTAGGCCCTACTCACATTTTAAAACACATTCAATATTTCATGCAGTTGATAATTGCAGATTATTCTCAGAACAAAAGAAACAATTTCAATTATTTTTCTTTTACAAAAAGGTTTTATGAATTCAGATAAATTAAATTGTATCTGTTTTATTCCTTTGTCATTACTATTTTTAAATTTCATAACAAAATCTTATATTTTTACTTTTATTGTACACTCAAGGAAAAGTTAACAAAATGAAAGGTTCTTTCTTTTAAGATATTTATCTGTGGTAAGTTACCCTCTCTGTCTATATCAGGCGTGTCAAACTAAAAAAGCACCATGGGCCGCATAAGATACTTTGAGTTTACTGGCGGGCCACACCAACAAGTCTGAGAAAAACTGTAATCCTATTGAGTTATATTTAATTAATTTGCACGCCTACTACAGCGGCTTTATTAAGCTAACGCCCCACAACGCCAAGTATAACAATTGTAATCCAACATTCAATCATTTTTACACTTTAATAAGTGTTTTGTCCTGAGGTTTGATGCCTCCTTTTCATGATAATTTTTCGTATATCTGGCTGAAATGTATTTGCAATTCCGACCTTCACCAGGGATGACAAGTGTTCATCGGTTAGCGTTGTTCTTTGATACGTTTTTGTTAATTTCAAGAAGGAAAATAACTGTTCACACACATAGGTGGAACCGAACGTTGCCATAAAACCAGTTGAAAACGTTTAGAAGTTTGTACACTTTTCAGAAAGGTATGAATAGAAGCCAGGTATCCCGACTTCCAGATACTTTGCTTTGAGTGAAGAATCAGACTGCATTTCTAATAGCTCCATCTGCAAGATTCCCTCTTATTTGACAACATCAAAGTTGAATGGTGCCGAGAATAATGCAAAATGGTATTCAAAACATGAGAAATCACTAAATTTTTCCTGGAATGCTTTTGACAATAACTCTATGTGTCTCTCATATTTAGCAACGGTAAGTGCAGATTAAGCATTGGCATGGTTTTTTAGTTCTTAGCAGTTAAGAAAATGAACTGAGTTTTCATGTGATAACTGTGTCTTTCATAAGCCTAGTTTTGTAATGAAACACTTGACGTCGTCGTACAACTGATTGATGAGTTTGTTTTGCTTTATAATTTCAAATTACGATCACTTAAATGTGCTGTAATGTCCACAGCAAACGCTAGATCCTGGATCTAAACTTTCATCTTTTATTTCCTCTGTGTTTTTTACCTTTCATCTCCAGAAATAAAATAATTTTTGGTCTCAGCAAGTAAAATCTGTTCATCTTTGTACTGTGTAGAATGGACCATCGGTGAACTGACTATCCATGTCTTCTAACATCTGACCGAATTGACGATGATTGAGAGCATTGCATTTGATAAAGTTCACTGTTTTTTTGTTACCATACCAAGCACGTGATTCAATTTTAAAGTCTTTGAACACACATTTTGCTGATGAATTATGCAAATGTGAAAATGTGCAAATGATGAATCTGGATACGAGTTCTCAATTTTTGTTCGCAACCAATATGTCTGCCAACTCTATTCGCGGCACATTAAGTAGATAAACATACAAGTTTACTCAAATCAAAATCATAGTCATGCAGAATCTGCTCGAATTTCCGCTTGCTGTAGTGTCATGCATTGGGATTAGTTCAATCAGTTCTTCATAAATATAAAATTTACTGTCACATGCCCTAATGAAAACTGCAAGCTGTGCTATTCCAGTTATGTTAACGGTCTCATCGATAGCAATAGAAAAATTTTCAAATTTGGATGATGCAGCCTTCAATTGTTGTTTCAAATCATCTGTCATTTCATCAATCCGTCCAGCAACAGTGTTCCTGGTTAACGAAATATTCTTAAATAACTGTGCCTTCTGTGGGCACACAATGTCAGCCGCTTTCAACAAGACAATGCTTTACAAAATTTCCTTCACTCTAAGATTTCACACTCATTTCGACCATTCGGTTGATTTCATAGCATACAGTTACGGAAGCGACATTGGCTTGATCAATTTTTGCAAAACATGTCTGTTGCTGTATTAAGTTAGCCTTCAATTCCGTGTGACTTGAAACATTTATTAAGCCCTTATATTTATCGCATATTTCTGTTTTATACACCCAGTTTAAAGTGTTAAAACTGGGATTTTTGCCATTAAATGAGACAATTGCAGTATCTTTTTTTGGGGGCCACACACGTGCTTGCAAAGGGCCCGCGGGCCGCACGTTTGACATATCTGGTCTATATGGTCACAGTTCAACTGTTTTTTTTTTATTCACCATGGATATAAGAAGATTGCATAGTGGCCAGCACAAAAAAAGTCCAACAGAGACTTTATTTTTTCACAAAATAAGGACATGCAATTCACCCTATCAGAGATGTTGCAAATATGAAAAAAAAAAAAAAAAATTACCTCGAGCAGTTTCATTCCCCCTGGGTAACTCACAATCATAGAGTGTAAGACAAACGGAGTCCAAGTCCAAAGTCCCATTCAAGTACAGCACAGAATGGCAAGCACTTTTTGAGTTTTTGTCTTGTAAGCTGAAACTGAATTGTTTGGATCATTTTTATTAAATAAGCAGTAGGACTTTGCAAAAACTTTTTTTTTTTAAATTCACCTTGAAATACAATTTTAGTTAGGCCTTCAATAGTTTGAAATTTCACACAAAATTAAAAATACATAAACATTAAAGCTGAAAAAAAAGACTATCGAACAAGATAACATTATAATTATTGTACCCAACAATTTTATAACTTTAGGCCACAGAAAGCCATTAGTGTCTGCAGAAGGAGCTGATAGCGGGACAAATATTTTTCATGTTGCCTTGTCCACAATAGTGAAATTCACAAACTTTCTGAAACTTTCATCAGTTTTACCAAACTAGAAAAAAAAAGGTTTTCCCAAACTTTAGAAGTAAAATACGTAAAGTACACTTCAGACCTAATTCATCATAGGGCCGGTGAAGCAGCGTTCACCAGTTTCTATGTCCACAGCAAGGGTCGGCAACAAACCACTTGGCATGCAGAGCGATTTTTAATGGCATGCGAAAGCCCAACAAAAAGGCAATTTAAGTCTATTCTACATAAAAATTATTAGTGGCATAGGTTGACTTTCATACTATTGGCACGCTGAATGAATTGGAAATCCTACTTCAGCACATGATTATCAAAAGGTTGCCAACCCCCTGTACTAGTGGATGTGTGGCCAGCACAATGCCCAGCCGCTTCTACTTTACTCCAAATATTGTCATTGCCCATCAGAGCTGGACAGTCTCAGGGACACCCTCCAGTCCCGGTAGCAGATCCTAGCCTTCACCAGAATTTGAACCCAGAACCTTTGGAACACCAGTCAAATGCTCTGTCGCCTCTACCAAACTTTCTTAACCCATTAAGACCTTGATGCTCATTACCCAATGACATTTGTGTTCCTAGCACAAGGCTCATGCACGCCCTCCATCGAAGAATTGACGTAAGCTCCTGGTATGTTTCCAAACACATCTATAGTTACAGAGTCACCATCCATATCCTGTATGGAGGCCGTTGGTCCTTGAGTGACTAGCCACAGGCCTTGCGCGTCCAGCTGCTCTCTATTCACAGTCGGTGTGGGTGGATTGTTTGCTGGACACAGAATATAAGATAAGTTAATGTTTGTTTGTAGAAACTAACAGTCCATGATTAAACATTCATTTTAAAATTTAAAAAAAAACAACAAAAAAAGTTGTTCTAACTCTAATATTTCAATTGACTATAACTTAATGTTTAGTCTTATAAACTTGTTAAAATATTGACATTGTTGGGTGAAATTCAAAAGTTTTTACAGTCTTGTTAGACCGTAATGGTCAAATGAACTTCCGAGCAACAATAAACAAGGACTTATAGACAAAAATAAAAATATATTCTATATTATGATCTTTTTTTTAAAACATTAAGATTCATGGAATGTTCATTTAAAGAAAAAGTTTATCCTAAATAATGATATATTAATGTGCAATTTGTTGAATAGTTCAATGTTTCATAAAAGCTAGAAATAAGAGCTAGATCTATTTAAGCATCTAGTTTGATAAACAAATCTTTTACCCAAGTATTCCACGAACATTTCATGTCTCAAAACAACGATTTTTGTATTTAGAGCAAAGGTCACATCCTGCGTAACCAAGAAGTCATAAATGCAAGCTTTATTTTTACTGCCACACAGTGTCACAGCTGACTCAAGTTGTGTAGTATTTACTTCATCTCCAAAGAAAGTTGGTAGAAAGTTGGCATTCTGGTAGGTTAGGTAACTCTTATTGGGTCCATAAGCAAATATAGAATTTGATGAAGTTACTTCCCCTATATGAAGAGTATAACAAAAATGTAAAAGAAAATTGTTTGGTAAAAAATAATAATTTGTAGGATGTTTATTTTTTGTGGAATATTAACATTTGCTATTAAAAATGAAATTTCTTAAACTTCTCAGTCTGCATAGGAAAATTGTCAACTATAGTAGAGTTAAAACCTACCAAAAGCAACATTTGAATCAGGAAAACTCAGTGTAAAAGCCCAAAAACATTGAAAGCTAACAACATGAAATCTTAAGACAACATCCTAATAAATCTAATAGGAACATCTTAATAGATGTAACAGATGTAGGATGAAAAATACATTGGCTGATTTTACATTAAAATATCTCTCAAAACCACACTAATAAATTTAGATAAAATGTATAGAAAAAGTGTGACAAAATACAATGTACATAAATATTGTGACAAGATAAGCTAGGTCTAATACTTTGAAATCAAAGAGATATGTAGGTCTTTCTCTCATGGTAAAAAAAATGCAATTTACATCTTTCTTACATAGGCTTAAAGCAAAACGTTCTTTAAAGAAATGGACAAAAGGCAGAAGATCTATCTGTGATTTTTTTTGAGAGTAAAAAGTCATTTACTCATGGTCAGTGTGAACACTATAGTCACCTAGGCAGAAAGTCCTGTATCCCCACCCCCACCCCCCCAAACTCTCTTACTACAGTTGATCGGATCGACACAATGAGTCTACATAGAAACCACATCATTGAACATCAGACACTGAAATATTTTAACCACCGAGACATAAGACGTGTTTACTGTCTCCTGATTAAGTATGGAAAGCTGAGTTATCTCATCATCCCCTACATGAACATTGGTAATTAGATTAGCATAATGTGTATGCAGTAATAAGTTTATATATAGTATTTATAGTTTTAATAGTATACATAGTATAAATATATAAATAGTCTATACAGTATAGTTATAGAATAAATTTAACATAATAATAGTAAATGTAATTGTCAAGCACTACCAACAAACATAATATAAGCTCAGTATCCTATACTATAATACGAGCAAAAATTGTATGTATATATATATATGTATGTATGTATGTCTGGAAATTTTCTTCAAAAGCGCTCTAACGATTATCTTCATGTTTTAATGCACGACTTGTTTCACCTAAAAAAAAATCTACAGCTTTTCGGCCCCACAAATAAAAATCGGAAATGGACGTTAGACAAAAATACACATTAGATTTATCGTAGATAATTGATTTTGGCCGTGAAAACATGCCATTGCTCGACCCACATGTAGTGCGGCTTTCAAAAGCGGTGTTTTGTTGCGTCGCAGTTATGACGTTTCGGGAATACCCGTAGGCTTACTACAGCAGAAAGAACTTTAATTTTTTGTTTAGACTACTGACTGTTGCGCACCGATGAAAGAAATAATTTAAAGCAAGACCAAGTGTAATTTATGTAATGCAGGGGTGTGCAAACTACAGCCAGTGGGTAACGCGCGGGCGGACAAATGATAGTATGCGGCCCACGCGACTTATTTAGATTATAACGTCTTCAATATATTTTAGATTAAACTTCAATATATTTTAGATAAAATTTAAAAAAAAGAAAAACAAATACATATTTACGAATTAATTAATAGTCAGATAATAGTTTGCAGTTTAAATAATAACAGAATTAGATGAAGTTTCACCAAACTAAAGGTCTATTTTTAACTTTCTTTCTGACATTTTTTTGGAAAAAAAACACCTCTAAAACTATTTTGTGTTTAAGCAATGAATAGCTGTATATAGTGTACACTGTAGCAGATTACACTACACTGTATATAGTGTTCACTGTAGCAGTATACACTGCGCTGTATATAGCATACAATGTAGCCGTATACTCTACACTGTAAAAAAGAAACACTGTATTAGTATCCACTTTAAAAAAAAATTCAATGAATGTTTCATTGAAAATATGTATGATTTGCTTATAAAGGCCTACCAAAGTAAGATATATTAGAATATGTTTACATTTATTCGTAGACCTTTTTAATTCAAATCAAACATGTTTGCCGGCCGTAACTCATTGTTAGCTTGAATGGGTTGAGGGAGGGAGTTATAAAAATTGACATAAATTTATAAGAAAATTTGACAGTTGTTAAAGTTAATTAATTAATTGGTCATTTATATAGCGCCTCACTCCATGCTAATAAAAGCATGCTCAGCGCGCTCACAAAAACGAAACGACAATAACACTCTAAAATAGTTTTAAACAAGGTTTCGGCCGATGGAGGCACGAAACGACACAATAACATTTTAAAATAGTTTCAAACAAGTTTTTTGCTGATGGATGTGTACTTGATCAACTTAGTTTTTCAAATTCTTCTTGAATGCCTTTTTTGACACAGAGTTTTTCTTTGTCTCAGGTCTCAGGTAAGCCGTTCCACAGTGAAGGCGCCACAGATTCAAACGAGCGTACACCAATAGGAGAAGGGGTAGAAGAACTAAAAATTGTAACGTAATTCACGATATTTTAAATTTAAACTTTTCATTTTCAGTCTTTTAAATAATAATATTTGTATAGCGCTGCCAACAAACATAATGTAAGCTCAGAGCGCGTTTAACATACAAGTTAACTAAGAATACGGCTATTACCCTTGGCCAGGTGACAGAGCTAAATTGATGATTAAAAAAAGACAAAACAAATAAATGTAGCATTAACCGACCCAACCCATAAATAAGACAGTAAGTTTATAAAGCATGTTAAATGTTATCTAAGGTAAATATTGAAATAATGAATTTTTAAGTTCTTTTTGAAAGTAACAGTAGAGCTTGTTCGCCTCAGTTGAATGGAAAGTTGATTCCACACCTTCGGACCGAATATTGAGAAGGCTCTAAGGCCAACGGTCGTCAGAGAGAAACGGGGCTCTTCCAGAAGCGATAAGTTTGCAGAACGAAGTGTTCTTTGCGGGACATAAGGTGTGATTAGTGCCTTGAGATAGGACGGAAACTCGTTGTTAAAAATGCACTGATGGTAAAGTAGCGTCACTTTATACTCAATTCTGGCTTTCACGGGGAGCCAATGGAGCGAGCGTAGAAGGGCAGTTCCCGAGTCTCTTTTAGACTTGCACATAACCAAACGTGCAGTAGGCCTACTGTTCTGTATTCGCTGTAGTCTGGCGATTTAATGACATAAATGACATATTTTTCTGTTAGATTTAAAACTGACAACTCTAGCCTACATGTTTTTTTGGGGGGTTTAAAATGAGAATTAAGCTTTTTTTTGTTTGTTTGTTCGTTTGTTTTTGGGGGGAGGGGGTTATTGGGCCAAATCTAGATATAAGGCTGCACAAATAAAAATCTGCTTCAACTGTTAAAATTTAAAGCACATGTTATTCATAGTAGAAAAAAGAAAAAAGACAAATACAATTTATTGGTCTGGTAAAGAAGTATTTTTAAAATTTATGCACTGTTGTTTTACATACACATGATGTTAAGGTACAAGCGCCTGCTCTTTATTACCGATCGAATGATCGGTCACCTGGTACTGCATTTTAAAACAAGCAACAAAAAACATACAAAGAACAACTAATTTTATACAAGAAATGGAATACAATTCTCTAAGCAACATAAATATACATATAAATATAAATAGTTTTTGGTCCATTTTGAAACAGTATAAATGTATATTACATATATAGTGTGATGAAACAAGGACGTGAACTAAACTCACACTGCCTGGCAAATAGCAACAACACATCTGATTCACTAATTTTCGCAGGTAAAACACTGCCATTGGGAAGCATGAACTCATCTAGCTTATTGCCATTGAAGTTGCCCAACAAACCAGAAGTTTTATTATGATGGAATTTGTCTACAAGTAGATTGATTTCCAGGTTATTCAACGCTACATTCACCTTCATAGATACACCTAATCGTAGAGAAAACATAAAAATTTAAAAATAATTTTAAAACTTTGATTTAAATAGATACAAATCAAATAATTCTTTTAAAATTAGTGTAAGTTCTGATATTGCTCAAAGAAACGACTTGTATATTATTGTTTATAAGAATGACATAAACGCAATCTCACCGCAAGAAAATGTTGCAACTACTTGCACCGTGTTAAATGCAACTTCTTTGAAGACTGTCATGTTCCCCAGCACAAGAGCGAAATTTGGATCTTCATAGAATTCTTTTGTTAGATTTTGTCCATTGATTAATATAATCATCACTGTTTAAAAATAAAATAAAGTATGTGTGGTTGTTTTTTAGAAACAATTGTAAATACAAAATATAAAATTAACCCTTACAGTCCCGGGCACGTATATAGCGGGACTGAAGGTATGCATGGGAAAGTAGGTCGGTACGGGAAGGGTTAAGAAATAAAATACCTTTTATAACAAAATTGTAAGCATCTTTAACATTTTATAATCATACTGTTGGTAAAGCATAGACTTTTTAAAATGTTGTCTTGATTATTTTATTTTTATCTGCACTTTCATATAGAGTCTATATTTAATTACTGTACATTTGAAAAGGATCAATATATGTTATTGTTTTGATATGAAAAAAAAATGAGATTGCCAATTCCAACAGTCTTGATTTCAAATCCATGTTATATGTCAAGTTTCCTTTTACTTATGCATGGAGGACACCCCTGAGTCTACCCACCTCAGAAAGGTAAAAAGGTGAGCCCTGCTTCACCAGCCTTATAGACCAAACAAGGTCTCGTATAGATATTTTACAAATTTTGAAAATATTTTTGGTTAGGCATATGTATTTGATTATTGTAGGCCTACAGTTGTGTAAAGTTCTTATATCTTATAAGTTTACAGACGTTCCTTCTAGATAGAAGATTATTACGTCCACTAGGCCCAAAACTCCTGCAGGGCGACAGGGATCCGTTGGAGGCAGGGCTAGAACCCGCGACCTGTCAGTTGGTTATTGGTTGACAGTCTGGTGAACTAACCACTGGACTAACTAGTGGACTAGTGGCAGTGCGCTCGATAGGCCAACTGAAGGTTCCCAGGTTCAATTCCTGGTGGAGGCTAGGCATTTTCCTGGGCTCTAGGTGGTGACCTTGAGTCTATTAAAATCTGATGGATACCAACAGTTAGGGAAAAGTAAAAGGTATGCAGTGGCCATGGAAAGTGGTCAAGATACTTCACTGATACTTATGGATCAAATTGGTTCAAACTAATACACTTATACTTTACTAATAATGTTGTAAAACATGTTAATTATGAATGTGCAGGTCATAACATATCTATCATAAGAAAACATAAGAATGTGCCTACTTTTCTTGGATGCAGACAATTCAACTTGAAAATGGGCAAAGTCTTTCTCCTTGGCAGAAAAAGCTGTGAAAACTGTTGCCCTAAGTTCATTGTTTCTATCTGTGTCTATTTGTTCTGTTCTGGCCTGTGAAGATAATTATTAAATAAGATAACTCAAGATGAAATAACAAGACTTTGTCAAATTCAGATACTGCCAACCTTTAAAACTTTAAATCTCTTCCATCCAAGTGAATGTTTTCAATGAGTTAATAAGTTAACGATTACCTGAAGGCTAAAGTTCTCCGCCCTTACAGCCAAGAGAATGTACTCTCCCCATCCATTCATTGTGTACATCAGACCATCCAATGTGATTAAATGAGGGTCCCCCAGTGCTGTAGCTGTTCAAACAGACAGTTAGTGTTCAGCCAATCAGAAACAGAGTTATGCTTTTACATATTTTAGTTCTAGAATGCATCAAAACAACAAAAAGTTAAAAGATCTCTTTATATATCAATTTAGTCCAATGCCCTTTTCAAACCAATTAAACAAATTAATTATGCTGCCATCATAGTTGTTTAATTAGTTAATTTTGTGAGCCTAGGGGTAGCAAAAGTAACATTTACGTTTTAAATAACTTTTTGGTCTACATAGCGCCATTCTTTCTACAAAAGAATATGAATTGGGGTTCAAAAACAGGTTTAGTTTGGAATGAGTTAAGATAAAGAAACCTCAAAATATTTAATATAACTATTAGTCATTGGCATAGCCAGGATTGTAAAATGGCAATGGGGGTGATGTGGAAGGGTCTTCACTGGGAAATTCTGCTCAATAATGCAGACCTAAATTAATCCTAATTTAATTTTTAAATATTCTTTTCCCTAACTATTATAAGCTTCCCCTTCGACTATGCTCAGCTATTTTCATATGAATTTATTATAGTTTGATCTTATTCATTTCTTAGTAATCCATGAAGGTTGAGAAATTTAGAAAATATGTAAAAAGCCAATAGGTGGAATTACCAACCAGGGACAAAATCCACAAAGTCTGAGCATCCCGTGTCTGGGAAAATCTTGTAGAAACTCTGGCACTTGCTTGTCTTGGGAAGCTTGCAGCATGCTGCGTGGGCAGCCACGTTCTCCAGGGCTTCGCTGTTGTTGAAGTAGGACCAGCTCCAGGGGTCATTAATGAGCAGGTGGCCAGAGTGCTGGGACTCAGCTCCCAGGTACGCAGCCCTCATCCTACTCTCCTCCCACTCACGCCAACTGCCACCAATGGGTTTGGTCCACTTGTAACAACACAGCTGTGAAAATATCATGTTGTGTTTTTTTCCTTTTTTAAACATTTACTGTTTTTAATAGATTTTGCTTTGGTGAAAGACACAGAAAAGTTGCAAAGTGATCTGATAAAATTAAATATTAAAAAGAAACCTATTTTTCATAAAGGAGTTTAAAACTAAACCACTCTAAAACTTTCTAAAGTCCTCTCAGCCCCACTAAATTCCCATGTAATAGAGAGCTAATACAGCTTAGATGGCCTTGGGTAAAACTCAAGGCTAAACAGCAGTTGTTTTTAGGGCATTCGAAAGTCTGAAATTAGTTGGGCAGAAGTGAAGGCTACTGGGGACGGTGCCGACAAAACTATTCCCTTGAATGCCTAGATAAAAAAAAACTAGTAAATGCTGCCAAATGGTCTTGAAGGGATACTTATCTTTAGTTTTTGCCATTCTGCAGTTATATCATTTAAGAATTTGGCATAATTACTAAGAATTGAAATAGTATAACTAAACAAATGTATTTTTTTAAAGTTTGTTTTTACTGATTAAGTTTCAAGATTTAAATTTGACTTAAGGCTGTGTTGGTCAGAAAACACACAGAAAAGTTAAACCTAAGCATAGAGTTTCAACCTTATTTCTCCTGTTGCTGTGTAAAAATCTTGCTTTTGCCGCCGTGCTGATGGCATAGCAGTAGACATCCTGGTCGTCTCCCCTTTTCTCAAACAGCTGCCACTGGTGGCCCAGCCTGGCCAGGCTACAGGGGCACTTGTACAGCTGTCTTATCTCATCAGCATACACTGGGTCTGACACCAGGTTGGCCTTACTGCAGGTGTATCGGTCACACAGTGCCGCTGGCCCTTTGGAGCTGCCAACTTTGAATGAAAATACTCCGAGGTAGCCTATGGGAGGGAATTAATTGCAAAGTCAAATATAAAGTTTTTTTCAAAGAGAATGATCACATGTGTAGTATTATCTGAGTTCTTAGATATGCTACACATCATTCAGTCCCTATAAACTATAAGAGGATTTTGTGGCCAGAAAAAAAACAGTAATGCCATCAGACCATGTAGAGCCATAGTGCCAGTGAAGCAGCGTTTACCAGCTTCTGTGGCCACGGCATATTGAGTGGCCAGCACTATGGCCATCTGCTTTTACTTTTCACTAACTAATGTCAGGTAACCATGAGAGCTGAGTAGTTGTTGGGACACCCTCCAGACCTGGAATCGAATCCTAGCTTCACCAGGACTTGAACCCAAAAAACTTCAGAATGCAACGCCCCTCAGCCACAATTAATGTACCAGTGTCCAGGAAGATACCAAGATAATTTTCCCTATTCTAGCAATGTCCAATTATCTCTTTTACAGTCACTAGTCTGAATGACAGTCTCTACGTTTTCCAGGGATACATTTATTCTGAATAGAATAGAATTTCAAAATATTCATGTCAGCATTTTTTGTGTATATAGTAGTCAAGCAGGGGAAGAGCTATATGGGCAGTGTAAATGCTCTGGGTTCAAATGTGAGTGAAGAACAGAATATTTTTTATTGGATTTACAAGAAAGCACAGAGTCTATGATGTATTAGTATTTAACAGCCCTCATGGAAACTAGAAGTGGATGGACACACAATCTCCTTGCAAGCCTTGTCCAAAAGGTATAAAATGGAACATTTTTGGTATAGTAAACTGTTACAAACCAGAATCGGCAAGGCAGTATCTTTAATGGCAAGGCTCAACCAAAGAGTATGGGATAATGCTCAACTCACTGATAGGACAAAAATCTCTGTCTACCAGGCCTGTGTGCTAAGCACACTTCTCTATGGAAGCGAGACCTGGGCTACATACGCTAAGCAAATTAAGCAGCTCAATAGCTTTCACCTGCCATGCCTGCGCAGAATACTCCACATCAAATGGCAGGAAAGAGTCACAAATGTGGAGGTGCTCAGGAGAAGCCATATGCTGAGCATAAACTCAATCCTGAGTGAGAGGCGCCTGCGATGGATAGGCCATGTCCACAGGATGGGTGCGGAGCGCATCCCAAGAGCCCTACTGTATGGAGAGCTGGCAGCCGGCACAAGATAGAGGGGTCGCCCTTGCCTGCGGTTCAAAGATGTCTGCAAGAAAGACTTATTACTGGCACGCATTGAGCCCAACACGTGGGAGAGCCATGCTGAGGAACGCACCTCCTGGCGGTCCAAGGTGCGTGAGGGCACTCAAGCTGCAGAAGCCACCCTCACAGAAAGAAGCGAAGAGGAAACGAGCCAGGAGAAAGGCGAGAGGCAGAGAGAAAGGAGACTGCGCCATCGTCCCTTGAGGATGGAAGAATGCCATATAAACTGTTACAAAGAAAGCAAAAGAGATTTACCGGTATTTCCTTGAACTGAATCAATAAGTCCAACCAGGTGGCTGCCAGTAGTTGGCAGGAATGTAATGTTATCACTGATAACACCAATGTTGATAATCCTGTCTGGGTGAGAGTTCCAGTTCATTTGTCCTTTTTGATACAGGAAAATAACGTAGGAGCTCTCTTCAGCTGAAAGAATATAGGTACAGTTTTTCAGACCTTGGTTTCACTGAGACTAAATATAACAAAAACAAATTTTTGTTTGGCTAAACTGTAAATATTTCAATTTTATGTTATCTACATGGTATGATAGTGTCCAAGCATGTCTATTTATATATATATATTCCTGTGCTTGAGTACTAATAGTTCTATTATATTGTTTAAAATATGCTGATAGACATATGTAATGAAGTCAAAATTCCATTTGTTTGTATCAATAAAACATTCTTATCTACCAGACCTTTAGTTCAGCTATGGCAGAGTTTAAATACATTGAATAGACTTTATTATTAGTAGTTATTGCTAGATCACAATGTATATACAGGGTGGGCCATTAAAATGTTACCACTTTTAATCATACACAAGTTTTCAAAACTCAAAGGGCGAATGACATATTGATGAGGTTTGGTTTGAGCCCAGAATCTTATATTCTGCCCATTGACATGTCCATTGAGGTGGAAATGTGATTCATCGCTGAAAAATATCAGGTCCAACAAAACGGGGTGATATTCAATGCGTTGACTGATGTTTCTACAAAAGGTTAGTCTCTCTTCTCTATTTGCTGCTGCCTGAGCTTGCAAAATCTGAATCCGGTAGGGAAAAAGATGAAGGTCTTGTTCAGTATGTGTCTAACGGTGGTCACACGTCTTGTTTCCCTAAACTTCTGCAGAAGACGTCAGTTTTCTTGTGAATTGTCGCTGAGTGTGGGTAACCTTCCACGATCATCACTCTCTCCTCCACAGTATATTGCTTTCGATCCATTGGAGTGAGAATTCAGTGTTTCGTTGTTAATATTCTTGAAAATGAAACAAATCTTTGTAATTTTGAAAATTGTAAGAATATAAAAAGTTTTAAAATTTTATTGACCCACTCTGTATATATTTAACTCTTTCTCTCCGGAATTATTTTCCCTATTCTGCCGGAATTATCCTTTTTTTTCTCTTTGCCATCACTATTGCTATCTTCAAATGTTAATAACTTTTTTGGTTTTAATCAGACAATATCATATTTGGTATTGAATTCAAGGAAACTAAAAGCTCCTTACAGAGAATATAAAATCATTTGTTACTTACATTTAAAAAATAATTTTTTAAAACGAAAATTAAAAAAAAAAAATCCCTCACCATAGTCTTACATAACACAAATTCCAAGGCTCACACCAAAATAAATAAATTCCCAAAATAATTAACTACATTGTTTTCCTAAAATATATACCCTTTTTCACTATTAAAAACAAAAATATTTCTTTTAAAATAGAAATATAAAGCCCGTATTTATCATTTATTATCACTACCCACCACATACGGCCCTGCATGGGTGAAAAAAAATCCATAAAAATGCATTAAAAAAAAATTAAAACGCGATGTAAACACAAATCCGGATGTTATTCAAAGGGAAATCATTCTAGATTTATGTAAAAGTTAAAGAAAAAGAATAGCGCTGAAAATTAACGAAATAAACATATTTTAACAAATCGACGCTGGCATCGTCAAAATGGCAGTTTTAAAATCGACGCTGGTATCGTCGATCCGGAGAGAAAGAGTTAAGAGAAGTTTGGTTTACTCAATCTGAATATGAATAAAACTTACCAGCTAGAAATTCATGCCGCCCTTGGTCTATTTCTTTAACCCATCCGCTAACCAACACTGCCTGGAAGGTATTTGTGCCTCCTCCACTCACCTGGATAAAAAATAAGAGAATATTTAAACCTGGCTCACATCCATAACTGCAGTCATAGTTCCCATGCACATGAAATGGAAGATCACTTCCTGCTTTAATGTCCTCAACTAACCAATCTTAGATTATATGCAACCAATACCAATAAATTCATCAACAACACAGAAGAGGTAAAAAAAAATTTGTATCAATAGACTATATGTTTTTCTAGCATTGACTGCAAAAGAAAGCACAGAGGAAGTAGAACCTGACTCAAATTTTTCACCTTTAGATAAACAAACCCAGATAAAATGTACATGCCACATGGATGAACGTCTTTCCTTTGTTCTGACCAACATTTTTGCACGGGCGTAAATTTTTATTAATGATTGACACAACTCAAATAATTCCAACAATGACCTTAAATTGAGAATCAACGAAAAAAATACACTATATTTCCCCAAACTTTGTTTCTCCATGTAACCCTAAACTAATGGTGTGTTGTTGTTTTTTTCCAGTGGAATTTCAACAATAAAACTTATGGTTCTACATTTATTTTAATAGTTTCAGTGAGAGACTTGGAAACTTTTTTACAGCAGTTATTTATTCTATTTTTAGTTTAATTGATGACAAATATTTATATCAGCCAGCTTTAGCAGACTTTTCTGAACATGAAATTGGCATATAAAAATTAAAATAAATCTTATGTATGTACAATGCGCTTAACTGACAATATTGTCAGAGTTTATTAACTCAAAATACCCTTGGAATTAGTCATGTAAGTCTATAAGGTTCTGCTGAATTTCATTTGATAATCACTAGAATACACAACCATTATTCCGGTAGACTTCACTAGATCATTCAATGCCTGTTCAAATAATAAACTTATCTTCAATAGACCAGTATGGCTTTATCCAGCAGTTGCTTCAATGTTTTCAATAAGATTAAACAAACATATTGACCATGTCAGACACAAACCACCAAAGTTCAGCGAAACACATTTTCAGAAGCAAAAAATCAAACAACTGCTTACATCGTGTAAATAAAGAATCAACATAGCCATCTTTTCACAATGAAATTGTAGAAAAAGTTATCGGACATATTGTAATGTATTTTTTTAAATCTTGGTGGATTTCCTAAGGATATCTTTAATTTCAAATTTCTGACTTGGCCGGTTAGCACCTGACTTGGTTGATATACTTTTAATTGGTTCAATGTGAAGTCCAAGTCAATTTGCAACTGCTAAAAACATTTACTCAATTATAGATTGATTCTAAAAATAATCCACTGCTTTTAAAAGTCATACAAAGTTCAAAATATTAACTGTGATTTATGGCAGCGGTCGGCAACTTTTTTCTAATGGTGTGCCAAACTAAGATTTCTAAATCATTCAGCGTGCCAACAGCCTAAAAGTCAACCTGCTCTATTATACTTGTTTAATTATTTTTTATAAGACAATTAATTTAACTCTGTGACAAGACCAAAGCCAAAAGCAAAGAAAATGTATGAGAAATACGTTAAAGCGTTGTAATATTTTAAAAATACTAAATTCAATATTTTGTTACTAATTTTTCATATTTATGTTATTATTTTGTAAACATTATCATTTTAAAGGTCAAGATGAGGATCTAGCAACTGCTTTTATTAATTATATTTGTTCTCAGTTAAAACTGAGATATTATTATATTTACTCAACCCAACTAAGTAAACACTATCCTTAAGCGGAATTGATACGTAGTAATCAAACAAACTGGGTAGTTAATGTAATGTTTAAGAAATGTGCATATAATTCTTTAGTAACATAATATTTATATAATTTTCAAAAACCTTTTACAGTTTGGTCATTATAAAGTTATAAGTTGTAGGCTTTTTAGTCTTTTATAAAAGAAAAATAAGAAACATAATATTAGAAATATTAGCACAAATAAAACGGGATTATTATTTCCCTTTAATTAAAATAATGTTTCTAAATTTGATTCAATAGTGATGCAAAACATGTTATGTTTTGTAATATAACAAATATTAATGACTATTACTGACTAATTATTATTTCTTTATATAATTCCACCATTATGGTATTCATTACAAGATTTAATTTAGAGAGATACAATTAATTTACATTAAACAGTTGTAAATAAACATTACCTGTATTAAGTGTTTGTCCGTTTAACCTTAAGGAGTTTATCTTTTTAACATTAGCCTAATAATGATGAAAACAACTGCATAATATAATGCTATTAAAAGTCTCTTATAAATTTATTAAATTAATAAAAACAAATTTTGTTTTAAAATTGCTATAAATAAATAATAAATAAATATGAGACTTTTATAGCGCATATCCCGTTCCCGTTGAGACTAGTTCTATGCGCTGCTGTAAACATTAAATATATATGTTTAATTAAGGAAGATGAGCATAAAAACGCTTTTAAATGTAATTAGCCTGCATCAATTAATTAATGAGCGCCTTGTCTTGAATGCTCTTCGCTAATTTATAATGATAGATACATATTTAGTCATTTTCTGAGTAGTGAAAGTAAGTGACCTCTTTCATGTGTAATAAATGCTGTTCACAAGTGTAAGTTGAACAAAAAGCTGAAAGTAAAGTAAAAGAACGAATTTCTGGCAGTTTAGAATAGCAGAAGACTTTTGTAAACATTTTCCTTCCAGATTTTCCCGCAAATTGCACATTTCGATGCCCATTGTTTTTGGATGTTTAAAATTCAACTGACACCGTTTTAAAATCGTCAATATCCCTCCACTTAAAATACATCTACATCTAAGAAGGTTTTAGTAAGATCAAGCCAGTTAGGCACGATGAAAAAATGATTCCATGAATTTGAAAGTCTAGCCTTTGTTTAGAAAACTCCGCTTCAAACTATTTACTAAAAAGCCCAACCAGCTATATATCTTAATATATGCCTTAATAAAGGGAAATAGGCTAACATATTTAGTTAAATGTTTTAAAATTGACTTCACTCATGATATAAGGATCTCTACTTCATTGATCTAACAGGTCAAGTGCTGTTTGACCCAGTCCTTGTCAATGCGTTCAACTCACTGAATTGTGTCGCTATGTCGTTCAGAAATATGGGCTTCAACAGTCAGTTTTCTCATTCAAAACCGGAAAATCAATTAAAAGAAACACTCTTGGAGGTCTCTCGCATGCCATTGAAAATCGCATTCCTTCGGTTGCCGACCCCTGATTTAGGGTTCAAATAATATTTGTATTGTAAGTTAAGGAAAAAAGAGATTAGTTCTCTTACCTTCCCTGATGGTGACACTAGAGGCTCCATAGAAACCCAAGTTACTACCAAGACAGTTTTGGCTTCGAACCCATGCAGGCCGTGATACTCGGAGATGTCCCTGGCGGCCCTTCTCATCACATTCGATTTCTGCGGGTGGAGGTCTTCCCCAGCACCATGGTGAAGGTCTTCCCCAGCACCATCAGACTCGGAGAAACCACAGCTTTCATACAGGTGATAGGTGGTGTACCCTAATGAGTGGTTTATAGATTTAGTACCCTTAGTGGGTAAGATATAGGTTTTGTACTTAGAATAAATAGTTTTCTTCACAAATTAATAATTAAATACAATTTTATAAATTAGTACATAGTAGCTAATATAGAGTATGCAACAGAGAATATTTTTCTTAATATTAGCAATAAATAATGTGTTCATTAAGGTAACTAATCTTTCTCAATTAAAGGCTATAGTGAACAATGATTCTCAAACATTTAAAACGGGATCTCTTTATTAACTTATTCTCAACGCAGCAATTTCATTCTGTTAACACTGATTTAGCCTACAAGCCTTGTCATTTTAAACTGTTCTAGCATCAATCATTGTCTTATGAACTTTCTTGGTTTATAAACAGTAAGCAGAAATAAATCTGTAGGAAATAGCTATTTATATAATTATTTAATTGGTTTTAATTCAAGAACAAATGATAAAGCCCCTTCAAAATCAGAAATGTTAAAAGTATTGGTTATGCATCTAAAAAACAACAGGTTCCTTACTACAAGACACATTTTTTGCTGCTCTTTGTAGCGAATGAGTTAAGATAAAATAACATAAGATTACTTTATTGATCCAAACAAATGGAAATATGACTTAATTACAAAAGTTCCGTTTTTTTCAGCAAATTTCAAACAATATAAAATAATTTTTTATACGTAAGCACAGAGATATACACTTATAAAAACAGACAATCACACACACTATCAGATTATTTAACATACAAGTAAAAGTATCATTAAGAGTCAGCTATTGTATTATCTGGCTGACTGATGATTCTGTTGAAAGATTCTCACTGATAGTGGAACAAAAGAGTTCCTAAACTAACACATTTGTACCAATATAGTTTAGTTTATTTTTAAAACTATCATATCATGTACACAGTTAATCATAACTCACCAAATCTATTGCGTTTTTCTTTGGGGGGGGGGGGGGGGTGAAAACTATTAATTTAAGAAAAACTTTAAATTATATATTTATGAATCCAAGGGCCACAATTATTATTAATAGATCCAAGAGTTACATCTCAGTGATCAGCAATTTTCAACACGCAAAAAAAAAAAGAAAGTTAACCCAAAATATTGGCCTGCAAACCTGCATCAGGGTTAATTTCTGCCCAGTAGGGAGCTATCATAAACTGATTCTCAGAGAAAGCATGTTGGAGATTTGGACTAGATGCCAAGTTATCAAAACCTGAAGCCCCCAGTAAAATGGCGCCACTCGTCATGATCTTAGTGGATGAAAGACCAAAGTGAGAACAGATTAGTTTAACAAAATCTAAATCATAAATCATAACCAAATTTATTAATCTAACTGTTATCATTGCTAAAACTATTCTTGTGGTCTGAGAGAAAATCAGAGATATCTTACATGAGCTACTGTCTGCAAGCGCTCTGACGAACCAAACGGCACCCCGCTGCTGATGTAGATGGGCTTACTAACAAACACTGTTCCATTGTTGATGGACAACTCCTTGTTATCCGAGCTCAGCACCACATCACCGTACCTGTAGCCATACGGATAGTAAGGCACTGAAGAAAGAAACAAGACAACAAATAATAAAGTAATAAACATCTTAGTAAGCTCTTTGTTATCTGAGCTTAGCACTATGTCACATGTAGCCATAGTGATATCATGGCACTGAAAGAAACAAGACAACAAATACATATAATTCAGTTTCCCTATTTTTATTGGAAAATTTGTCACCAATACATACAGAACTGTAACAGTGTATTTACACACTACCACAACATTTGGTCATTAGGGCTGTAATGCAGAGAGGTAATTTGTTGTTTTTTAACCCTTAAGGGAAGTATGTATAGACAAAATGCAACAACTCATGCATTAAATCCAATCAAACTGGTGAGCATATATATATATATATATATATATATATATATATATATATATATATATCTTAAACCTTTGCTGGTTGGTGAGTTTCTGATCCAGCCCCTAAATCATATTGGAATAAACATCCATAAATTATGGTGGTTGTAAAAACTTTGAACATTACAGCACACATTTAATACAATTAGAAAGAAATGTTAATTTATAAGAGCTAAAGGTCCTAATTAATTCAAAATTTAAGCATCACTTTAGGCATTCAAAGAGAGTTTCTGGCTAACTTATTTTGATTGGCTTGTTATAAAGGTTATGGTTATTGTTAGCTAAATGAGATGCCATTTTAATTTCCCTCCTTTAGAATAAAGAACAAATTCTGAACCTGGTGCTCCACTGCAACAGAATGTAGAGAATAAAGAACAAATTCTGAACCCAGGTGCTCCACTGCAACAGAATGTAGAGAATAAAGAACAAATTCTGAACCCAGGTGCTCCACTGCAACATAATGTAGAGAATAAAGAACAAATTCTGAACCCAGGTGATCCACTGAAACATAATGTAGAGAATAAAGAACAAATTCTGAACCCAGGTGATCCACTGAAACATAATGTAGAGAATAAAGAACAAATTCTGAACCCAGGTGCTCCACTGCAACAGAATGTAGAGAATAAAGAACAAATTCTGAACCCAGGTGCTCCACTGCAACATAATGTAGAGAATAAAGAACAAATTCTGAACCCAGGTGATCCACTGAAACATAATGTAGAGAATAAAGAACAAATTCTGAACCCAGGTGATCCACTGAAACATAATGTAGAGAATAAAGAACAAATTCTGAACCCAGGTGATCCACTGAAACATAATGTAGAGAATAAAGAACAAATTCTGAACCCAGGTGATCCACTGAAACATAATGTAGAGAATAAAGAACAAATTCTGAACCCAGGTGATCCACTGAAACATAATGTAGAGAATAAAGAACAAATTCTGAACCCAGGTGATCCACTGAAACATAATGTAGAGAATAAAGAACAAATTCTGAACCCAGGTGCTCCACTGCAACAGAATGTAGAGAATAAAGAACAAATTCTGAACCCAGGTGCTCCACTGCAACATAATGTAGAGAATAAAGAACAAATTCTGAACCCAGGTGCTCCACTGCAACATAATGTAGAGAATAAAGAACAAATTCTGAACCCAGGTGCTCCACTGCAACAGAATGTAGAGAATAAAGAACAAATTCTGAACCCAGGTGCTCCACTGCAACATAATGTAGAGAATAAAGAACAAATTCTGAACCCAGGTGCTCCACTGCAACATAATGTAGAGAATAAAGAACAAATTCTGAACCCAGGTGCTCCACTGCAACATAATGTAGAGAATAAAGAACAAATTCTGAACCCAGGTGCTCCACTGCAACAGAATGTAGAGGATAAAGAACAAATTCTGAACCCAGGTGCTCCACTGCAACATAATGTAGAGAATAAAGAACAAATTCTGAACCCAGGTGCTCCACTGCAACAGAATGTAGAGAATAAAGAACAAATTCTGAACCCAGGTGCTCCACTGCAACAGAATGTAGAGAATAAAGAACAAATTCTGAACCCAGGTGCTCCACTGCAACAGAATGTAGAGAATAAAGAACAAATTCTGAACCCAGGTGCTCCACTGCAACAGAATGTAGAGAATAAAGAACAAATTCTGAACCCAGGTGCTCCACTGCAACAGAATGTAGAGAATAAAGAACAAATTCTGAACCCAGGTGCTCCACTGCAACAGAATGTAGAGAATAAAGAACAAATTCTGAACCCAGGTGCTCCACTGCAACATAATGTAGAGAATAAAGAACAAATTCTGAACCCAGGTGATCCACTGAAACATAATGTAGAGAATAAAGAACAAATTCTGAACCCAGGTGATCCACTGAAACATAATGTAGAGAATAAAGAACAAATTCTGAACCCAGGTGATCCACTGAAACATAATGTAGAGAATAAAGAACAAATTCTGAACCCAGGTGCTCCACTGCAACAGAATGTAGAGAATAAAGAACAAATTCTGAACCCAGGTGCTCCACTGCAACATAATGTAGAGAATAAAGAACAAATTCTGAACCCAGGTGATCCACTGAAACATAATGTAGAGAATAAAGAACAAATTCTGAACCCAGGTGATCCACTGAAACATAATGTAGAGAATAAAGAACAAATTCTGAACCCAGGTGATCCACTGAAACATAATGTAGAGAATAAAGAACAAATTCTGAACCCAGGTGATCCACTGAAACATAATGTAGAGAATAAAGAACAAATTCTGAACCCAGGTGATCCACTGAAACATAATGTAGAGAATAAAGAACAAATTCTGAACCCAGGTGATCCACTGAAACATAATGTAGAGAATAAAGAACAAATTCTGAACCCAGGTGATCCACTGAAACATAATGTAGAGAATAAAGAACAAATTCTGAACCCAGGTGATCCACTGAAACATAATGTAGAGAATAAAGAACAAATTCTGAACCCAGGTGATCCACTGAAACATAATGTAGAGAATAAAGAACAAATTCTGAACCCAGGTGATCCACTGAAACATAATGTAGAGAATAAAGAACAAATTCTGAACCCAGGTGCTCCACTGCAACAGAATGTAGAGAATAAAGAACAAATTCTGAACCCAGGTGCTCCACTGCAACATAATGTAGAGAATAAAGAACAAATTCTGAACCCAGGTGATCCACTGAAACATAATGTAGAGAATAAAGAACAAATTCTGAACCCAGGTGATCCACTGAAACATAATGTAGAGAATAAAGAACAAATTCTGAACCCAGGTGATCCACTGAAACATAATGTAGAGAATAAAGAACAAATTCTGAACCCAGGTGCTCCACTGCAACAGAATGTAGAGAATAAAGAACAAATTCTGAACCCAGGTGCTCCACTGCAACATAATGTAGAGAATAAAGAACAAATTCTGAACCCAGGTGATCCACTGAAACATAATGTAGAGAATAAAGAACAAATTCTGAACCCAGGTGATCCACTGAAACATAATGTAGAGAATAAAGAACAAATTCTGAACCCAGGTGATCCACTGAAACATAATGTAGAGAATAAAGAACAAATTCTGAACCCAGGTGATCCACTGAAACATAATGTAGAGAATAAAGAACAAATTCTGAACCCAGGTGATCCACTGAAACATAATGTAGAGAATAAAGAACAAATTCTGAACCCAGGTGATCCACTGAAACATAATGTAGAGAAAAAAGAACAAATTCTGAACCCAGGTGATCCACTGAAACATAATGTAGAGAATAAAGAACAAATTCTGAACCCAGGTGATCCACTGAAACATAATGTAGAGAATAAAGAACAAATTCTGAACCCAGGTGATCCACTGAAACATAATGTAGAGAATAAAGAACAAATTCTGAACCCAGGTGATCCACTGAAACATAATGTAGAGAATAAAGAACAAATTCTGAACCCAGGTGATCCACTGAAACATAATGTAGAGAATAAAGAACAAATTCTGAACCCAGGTGATCCACTGAAACATAATGTAGCGAATAAAGAACAAATTCTGAACCCAGGTGATCCACTGAAACATAATGTAGAGAATAAAGAACAAATTCTGAACCCAGGTGCTCCACTGCAACAGAATGTAGAGAATAAAGAACAAATTCTGAACCCAGGTGCTCCACTGCAACATAATGTAGAGAATAAAGAACAAATTCTGAACCCAGGTGCTCCACTGCAACATAATGTAGAGAATAAAGAACAAATTCTGAACCCAGGTGCTCCACTGCAACAGAATGTAGAGAATAAAGAACAAATTCTGAACCCAGGTGCTCCACTGCAACATAATGTAGAGAATAAAGAACAAATTCTGAACCCAGGTGCTCCACTGCAACATAATGTAGAGAATAAAGAACAAATTCTGAACCCAGGTGCTCCACTGCAACATAATGTAGAGAATAAAGAACAAATTCTGAACCCAGGTGCTCCACTGCAACAGAATGTAGAGAATAAAGAACAAATTCTGAACCCAGGTGCTCCACTGCAACATAATGTAGAGAATAAAGAACAAATTCTGAACCCAGGTGCTCCACTGCAACAGAATGTAGAGAATAAAGAACAAATTCTGAACCCAGGTGCTCCACTGCAACAGAATGTAGAGAATAAAGAACAAATTCTGAACCCAGGTGCTCCACTGCAACAGAATGTAGAGAATAAAGAACAAATTCTGAACCCAGGTGCTCCACTGCAACAGAATGTAGAGAATAAAGAACAAATTCTGAACCCAGGTGCTCCACTGCAACAGAATGTAGAGAATAAAGAACAAATTCTGAACCCAGGTGCTCCACTGCAACATAATGTAGAGGATAAAGAAAAAACCATCTCTATTTAAAATAAATACATGCATGCTAATATTTGCATATAAAGAATATTGTCAGCATTAATTTCTTCTGATTTTTTAAAGTCTTTTTATTTGTTCCAACCACAGTATTTTTGGGCAGCATTTCAGTGCTTATGTTCTTTATTCTGTATTTGCCAGTCCCTACATTGGAGTCTGATGCAACTACTTAGAGTCAAAAGACTACGGTGAGGCATTCCTTACAAAACATGCTGTTTATTCAGTAAATCTTTGTTCTATCTTCAAAACATTTTTCTATTTTACTCACCAACACAGGTCTGGTCATCAGAACTCAGCTGTAAATTGTCAGGGCAAGCGCAAACCTCTTGACCAGACTGAAGATAGCAGGAGTGAGAGCACTGTTTGACTTTGCAGTCAGAAGTTTCTGAGACAATGAAGCGAAGAATTCCATATGTAAATAATTATTTTCTGTTAATAAATAATTTACAGTTAAATTTTATAAATAACAAGTGTAAAGTGTACCTGAGTTTGATATAAAATAATGTGATGTGTGTATTTGAACAATTTTTGTTGAAACAATTAGGCAACGTCAAGTCAGTCTTGCAATATGGCTCAGAAGCTTGGCAAAACACAAACACTTTGACCAGCAGAGTCCAGACCTTTGTAAACAGCTGTCTCAGAAAAAATACTTAAGATAAACCGCATGGACAGGGTAAAAAAGTGAAGACTTGCGGCAGAGTATTCAAAACAGGACCGCATCAGCCAACATATAGCTAGATGAAAATGGAGATGGATTGGCCACTCTCTCAGAAAGCCAGCTGAAGACATCACGAGACAAGATCTCGAATGGAACCCACAGGGCCAAAGAAAAGCTGACAGGCCCAGGACAAGACGGAGGATTGTACTAGCCCTAGTATGCCATGGTCACAGAAACTAATGAATGCTGATTCACCGGCCTTATGGATGATTTCGGTGGATTACTTTTGAAGAACAACTATTTGCTTGATTAGTATTTATCAGTATGTTCTTGTCTGTATTTAGTCATGTTATGCATGTTACCATCTAGTACAGTTTTATATTAACATCATATTTTATAAGATACCAACAATGCAATTTACATAAACAAGAAGGTTTAAGTAACCTACAATATCATTTGATTCTGCTATGTATCAGTATTGTTAATCAGGTTCTGTCAGTATGTTTCTAACACAGAATAAATGTATATCTGTTTATATACATAACCAATTTAGCAAACACAATTTTCAAGGTACAGCTTATCAAGAGAGAAAAATACAAGGAATGAACGGAACTAATCCAGGGCGATAACTCAAACAAATTGAACAAAAAAAAAAGGTTGTATGATATTGGCTGATTATCTCCCTTGCATGGATACATGCACAAGCAAGTACCCTAACTGCTTATGATACTAATAAATCTCAAACATCAATAGGGAGAAACAGTGATTGAGTAAACTGACAATAACTAAAAATTCTGATTCCAAAAAAAAACAAAAAACTTTAGAATAAAAAAAACAACTAAAAATACAATAAGGAAGGTATTAAGGTATAAAGGTATTAAGGTATAAAGGTTGGTAAACTAAGTTACAAATCAGGGCCTTTTGTTGTCTGTTTAGGATCTTGTTCACTATAAAATAATAAACTTATACCACTTAAAGAATGTTCAAAGAAGAATTTAAAGCTTGAACTTATAATATTATATAAGTAGCTTCCTTGTAGATCTTGTTCACTGTGAAATAATAAACTCAAGCCACTCAATGAATGTTCAAAGAAGAATTTAAAGCTTAAACTTATGTACAATAATTTCACTTCACTGGTTAATAATAAGTAGTTTCCTTGTAGCTTGTAGCTAAGCCCAAATCAACAACAACAGCATTAAGTGCATCAATGCATGCTTCATATAGATTTTGGTGTAGAAAGTACTAGAATGGATTTTTCCGAAGTTTACCAAATACAAAAGAAAACGCCTACTGTAAAGTGGTAGAGACTATGAAAAAATATTGGTTTATTACGTCATAAAAAATAACTATCTCTACACAATTACTCTCTACACTAAACTCTAATGTAAATAAACAACTCTACATGAACTGGCGAGACAACTTCAAATACAATATAGAAACTATTATTCATGATATGCATATATGACAGCTATTTTTTTTAAAGTAAGACAGTACCTGCGCAAAGCCCTGTGGTCATATTTAGTTGAAATCCCAAACGGCAGTTACAAGAATAGCCGCCAGGACTATTGTGGCATTCCGTGTTAGGCTGGCAGATGTTGGCGCCCTGGCACTCATCCACGTCTACTTGGCACCTGTCCCCCCGCCAGCCAGTTTTACAAGTGCAGTGGCCGCTGACGCTGTCACAAAATCTGCTGTTGTTCTGGACACACTGGCACGGGACCGAACATGTATCACCAAAAGTAAAACTCTCACAAACTGGTTAGAAAAAAAAAAACTCAGTTAAGTCAGGTTTATGTTAAATCAAAGACTACAATAAGATGGACCGCTTGCTCTTTATTTAGAGCTTAAATTTTTTTTCTATCCGTGCGCTACCAATAACGCTGTCTTAAATTACTTCTATGCTTCTAAGTTTGCCTAAATGTTTCCGCTGTATACAACTTTCGATTTAGCAATAAAAAAAAGGGTGTACAGTGCAAAAAGGGAATCGGGAATTCTAAAAAGTCTAAGAAAAAAATTTCTAAGAAGTCATCAAACAGCAGAAATATTCAAGCAAGCGGTCCATCTTATTATAGTTTATTATTGTCTTTGGTTAAATGAAAAGGTCAACATTTATATCATTGCCTTGGGTTTATTAATGTTTATTTTTTAATTTTTTTGTTTGTTAGTCATAGACAGGAAAATGGTAAAGTACATACTACATTACCTCAAAATTTTCAAGGAAAAATATTTTTATTATGCAGGTAAATTTGTTGATTTTAAATACATAAAGGCATTAGAGCTATGCGTAAATATATAAACTGTAATGAGAATGCAAACAATAAATAATGACTATATTTAGGACGTGCTGTAAACAGAAATATTAACATATTCTTATTTTACTTGGATTTTCTTCTTTGCTTTCATTTATTATGTTAAACAGTTTTTCCAAACTTTTGTTCAATCTGTTTTTTTTATATTGTGCATTGTTTTTGTTTTTTTTCATCTATTTTGTTTGCAAATTTTTTTCTGGACACAATGTTTCTACTGGTATACCAAGAATTGCAAAACAAATGAGTAAAATTAAATTCTCTTTAATTCTATAAATAGTAATACTGAAACTAACTTTATAGTCCATCTAGTTTCCTATACTCACTATGAGAGATATAACTTATATTGAAGCCTCTGAATGTCTTGTAAGCATCTGATATGAACTCTATCATCATTTCATTGCCACTGGATCTAATGAGCCTAGGGGCTGAACTCTTGCAGTGCTTGCCTAGCCTGCTCGTGTTTCGGCTACTGCCATCGTACAAAGCAATGTAATCTTTGGCGCACCATTTCTGATCCTCTAATTCAAAATCTTCAATTCTGAAAGCAACAACAGCAGTTAAATAAGATATAATTTTTTTATATGTATTTTAACAATTAAAAAGAAACAAATATATAATGGAACACAGTAGCTGAGTATGGGCACATTCAGGGATATAATTTGACCGAATCAAGAAACCTGAAATTCTAGAAGTATAAGTTAAACCTGACTAATTCAATGCTCGAGGGTCTGGCTTTGTTAGTGCCACAGGGATATTTTTCCAAATCAGGAAAAGAGAAACATTTTAGAAGTTAAACCTGACTGTTATGTGTCAATATTAATTCTAGCATTGAAGATTATGGACCCAAATTTGAGGCCTAGCTACTGTTAAATAAATAAGTACCTAAATGTAATATTATATTTAATAAATTATTTAATTTGTGAAGGTTGTAGAAAGTAATTCCAGCAATTCTGGTGCCTACACAATCATCTAGTCCAGGGGTTGGAAACCTTTTGATAAAAGTGTGCCAAAGTATGATTTCTAATTCATTCAGTGTGCCAACAGCCTAAACGTCATCCTGCTGTAGAACTACATTTTCTTGTAGAAGAGACTTGTATACACTTTTCGGGCCTCTTCGGCGTGCCGTTGGAAACCCCTCGGCATGCCAAATCTGGTACGCGTTCTGTAGGTTGCAGACCCCTGTTCTAGTCTATCCTAAACAAACCTTCTGATACTTTTAAAAGTATGTTTTTTCTTCATTGCTTTTTTCTAAATCATTTAGGAGTTCATTTGTTGTGTTGTTTTTACACATTTTTAAGTTAGAATCATAAAATAAAAGATATATTATGTCTCAGTTTTATGCAATCAATTTAGTCCTTTTTTCCTAATATGTCTGAATATGTTGGCCAGATGGTTTATAACACAATGGGACTTACATGAGAGAAATAATATGACCTTTCTCTACAGATATGATCCATGTGCAGTTGGCATTGTTATAGTAAAGATATGGATACCATGGACTTGTAAAAAAGCCTGAGGAACTATTCAATCTATACTGACATTCTGAAACAAACAAATGTAAAAAGTTAATTAGTGAAGAAAAGCAATTTTTGTTTAAAAGAAGTATCTTTTTTTAACACTTTTCAGATTTTATTTATTTTATTTTAGTTTTTTTTCAGTTTTCATTTCGGCCTTTTCTAAACTTTTTTTCTTAGAAGACAAGCCTGAAATCTTGTGCCCAAAATAAAATATTATTTGTTGCACAGTTATTTCAGTAGTGAAAAAAATAGGCCCTACACTTTTTTAAGCTTATTATGCAATAATCACCTGTATATTTTATTTGTATAATTGACATTGATTTTCTTTAAATTCCTGTTGTAAATGTTTTCATTGTGAATAGTTTTTTCCTAGGGTGCTGCATCATAACGTAATACACTGACATTCATACACAATCATCTTTAAAGTTACACATGCTTCTTCTAAAATATTATGGCCTCTTTACACTTATCCATGATTTAAGTCTTAGTTTTGAATTAATTTTGATATGGGTTTTAAATTAAATGATGTTGTGTTTTTTTTCCCCTGATTAGTTAAGGCAACCCATTCCATGCCCAAATACCATTGGGGGGGGGGAGAAAAATATTTGCATAAATTATTGATACAAAAAAGCTAACTACTAAAATCTGTTGGCTTCAAAAATAGTTGTAAGGTATGTCTGAATTCATAACTTTTATAAATTATAATGGTAGCATTGTATTAGCATGGTGGTATTTGGCTGGCGCACTGAAGGTATATAGGCTTTGAAAGCATATGAGGCTATGATTTGTTCACGGGGTCTTGAGGGTGTCGCTGAGTCTACCAAGTTCTGATTAGTTAGGGTAAAGTAAATGTGGCTGGACATTGTGAATGCCATACAATCCCCTAATATGCCTTGGACACAGAAACTGCTGAATACTGCTTCACCGGCATGTAGTGGTCCAACAGGACTACTTTACTTAATTGGTGGCAGTACAAGTTATTCCTTGCAGTTTTGAATTTCATAGCTTGAAATCAATTTTGGTTTTCCTGTCAATCATATAATGAATTTTCATAACACAACTAATTATGGTAAGTAAAGTATCCCGGGATCTTCGGCTCGCCAGTCAAACGCGCTGCCGCTCAGCTACCGTGCCCCTTAATTATGGTAGCTAAACAATAACTTCAGGAAACATTTTCTAAACAGAATATTGTCAAAATCTTTTAATATGTTTTAAAAATGTATTTTCTTCACAAGTTCCAGTTTACCTTTAAGTTTACAGAAATGTTGTCCATCATTGACATATCCATTCTTCTTTTGACAAGCGCAGGAATAATTGCCAGGTAGGTTGAAACAAGAGGAGTAAACTGGACACGCGTTCGGGGCGTTGCATTCGTTGATATCAGCAGAGCAATCAGGGCCCGTCCATCCTGGCATACACAAGCACTGGCCAGATACAGGCTGGCATTCCATTGTAGTTCTGTGTAAGCAGGAGCACTGCTTTTGACACTCTCTGCCGTAGGTCCAGTTCTGACATGCTGAGCATATCACGTGTATTAATAAAAATCATGTAAAAAAAGACAACAACAAGGCGGCTATTTAAAATTAATACTCGTTATGTATTGAAAGAGTAACCATTCAGATTTAAAGTTTTTTAATTGACGAGATAAGATAAATAAGACAGAACATTGGCTTCAAACTACCAAATTAAAAAAAAGAATGAAAACAAAATTCCAATCCAAATATTATTTAAAAGCCAGCACTAACATCCAACATTTTAAAAACAATTAGATATTTTTTTTTACAATTTGTACATATTTATTTGTCCACAGCTTTTTTTTTTTTTGGGGGGGGGGGGGGGGTTCTCTTTCTGTTTTTCAAAAGTATAGCCCAGGCCTACATTATCGAAATAAAATTCTTTGACTAAAAAATATTTTTTTTAAAGAAAAAATCCCAAGCTCCAAGATGATTTTTATCATTAATGGATAGTATGGTTAATATAGCAAGCACTTCTTACGAACACATTTATCTCCCTCCAACTTCATTCCGATTGGACAGTAACACTGTTCATCAAGCAGATGATTGGCGGTGGAAATAACTGCACACATGTGAGAACAATTTCTATATTGGCAGCCATTTTGAATTGGGGCTATGGAAAGAAATAATTTTTTATTATTAGAAGATCCGATTTTATCTATTATTTATTTGGAAGAATTTGACAACTAGAAAACTAATTCTTCTTTTTGTAACCTTTCAGTGGATGCTTAAAGAAGGAAAAGTATGACCTGCCCAATGCCTAGCCAGCATCAGTTTTGTACTGATAGCTGGGCTTTACCAAAAATGGGCTCATCAATAAAATAATTCAAAATAAAAAATTCACTAACAGCTGCAAATGTTCTGGAAGGTCATCAAAAGTCCAGCCTTACAGACACATTCAAAGCCACCAATCGTGTTTTTGCATTCACTATATTCAGGACACACTGCATAATTGTCCAGGCACTCATTCCTGTCCATGGAGCAGTCAGCGCCAGTCCATCCAGGCAGACACCTGCAGGTCCCAAAGCGGTTGTCGCAGGAGGCGGAGTTGTTTTTCACACATCCACACTTCAGGTTACAGAAGGGGCCATAGTGAAAGTTTGGACATTCTGAAAACAGAGCACACAAATAAAGTTGTTTTATGCTTTTTATTAATAATTAAAATCAAACTAGGTAAGCTCATAGATAATTATAGAACTGAAAGTGGTGGAAAAAAAACCCACATTAAAATAGATAAAATGGACGATAATTAGATAATGAAAAGTGAATTAGAGAATAAAAAGTGATAGTAATAGATTAACATCAAAATAGATGGCCAATAATTAGAGAATGGAGTATGATTAAGAAATATATTAACAAAAATAAATAAACTAGCAGATTATTAACATTTATTAATTAGGTAAAACAATCTATAAAGTATGATACAAAAAATCATACTTTAAATTACTATTAAATGGTGAAAACACTAAAATTGTTGATTGCTATAATGTTTTTTCGCCTCACCATAAGAAATATATGTTGCATCAAATCCATTAGTGGTGTAGCCATGGCTGTAACTAGTGGAGCCAAGCCGTATGATGTGCATGCTGTTCTGGGTCGAGACCACCACTCCTGGCGACTTGGAGCTGTAGACACCCAGTGATGGGGCGCTGGAGTTGAGCCCATCGTATACAGCCACACTTCCGTAGTGACCAGAATAGGAGAGGTCAAACCTAAGAAAACTGGCACAGCGCAAAAAAATAATAAAGTGCTTCAAATTGTGAAAACCATTTGTACAATAATAGGAGAAACATTCAATATTAGACATATGATTACAGTGCTGATATGTCAATATATGGTGTGTCCTTATAGATCCTAAATGAATCATAAGTATAATTTAGACATTATTAGATATTGCATAAAACCTACACATTCGACACATCAACTGATAAAAAAAAAATATTTTTTTAAATGACAAATTTTAACACTGAAGTAGGCTACTACAGATTGACAAAAAAATTGTTCTAGCCTTTTCCACCTACAAAGTTAATCCCATAAATTATTTAGCACACTTTGTTTCATTCAGACTTCAATAACACAATAACATGGAAAAACACAATCATTTCTATAATAGTAATAGTCGGTATTTTCAACAGTCAACAGCTTTTCATTATGGATGGCAAATTATGGCATTATGATAAAAAACATTTTTACCTCAGTGCTATGACATGCTTTTCTACAACAATTATAGTCCACGAGCATTCCGTCTTGTTGACCAATCCACTGTATACATGGTAAGCCGGTGAAGTAATGTTTCCAGTTGAGCTGGTCAGTAGCTGACCACAAGCTGAGAGATCAAACACAAACTACGATCGCAGTTCAACACAACAGCAAGTTGTTTTTTTAAACTTTAATAAACATTTATAAAGAGTTGAATTTTTAATTATATTTTTTGACTCAACCAAGGGTCGCTACTCACCCTATATAATATGACTAATATTCTGAAATAGTATCCTACCCCTACCTATGAAATCACCTACGAAGTGAAATAAAGAAGAGATTAGATAGGGCCTATATTGTTTGTAATAGTTACCTATACACTCTGTTTGGTTAAACACTTCAAAACCCTGACGACAGTGACACTGGTATGACCCGCGTGCGTTGTAACACGCCTGGCCTGTGCCGGAGCACGGTGTCCTATCCAGCAAGCATTCATTGACGTCTTCGCTGCAGTCGGGAGCCGTCCAGTTTGGGTAGCAGTAACACAAGCCAGTCTCCCTGTCGTAGAATTTAGTGTTGTTTTTGACACAGTTCGCCGTGTAGGAACAGTTTTCTCCGTAAGTCCAGGGTTCACACTCTGAAGAAAATGATTTTACTAACTTACAACGGTGAAACAAATGTTAGACTTAAAGACATGCAATATCAAGTAGCTTACAGAAAAGGCCTTTGGGCCTATGAATATTATGGTCTTAGATTCTAGATGATAAATTTCACCCATAATTTCCATAAATCTATTTGAAACTATTTTTAACCGCTTGACTGGAAGGTAGCCATGTTTGAATTAATGAATGAAAACTAAATGTTGAGATGAGGGCATTTGTACTTTGTACGGTTGTACCTGGACCCTATATTCGAGACAAGAGAAGAGATTGAGTGCTTTTCACATGCACTGTCTCCGACGCATACTCGGAATCTCCTGGTAGAAACATGTCACGAACAACGAGATGCTGCAGCGGGCTGGGATGCCAACGCCGGCTCAGATGGCTGGGACATGTGTGTAGGATGGAGGATGGCAGAATACCCAAAGACAACCTATACTCAGAACTAGCCACAGGAAAGAGGGCTGCGGGCCGCGCCCACTCAAGATTCAGAAGGAAGGGAAGAGATCAGCCATGGAGAACTTCTGACTTCTTGTGCCAGATGTGCAACAAAGACTGTCACTCGCATGTGGGCTTGTACAGCCACAGCCAGAAGCTGCAAGGCCAGGAGCGCATACTCCCTAAGGGCACACTAAATTCCGTCGTCTTGAGAGACTAACCCGGAAGCCAACAACAAAGGTTGTGCGCGATAAATTAGAAGTTGTCTAGCTTTATTGTGATCTACCAATTTTATTATTATTATTATTATTGTGTTATTGTGTTACGACTGCATTTTATTCAAACGCCCCCCCCCTCCCCCGTCCTTGTATATTTTTTTTTTTCATTTCCTCCTAATCGAAAACATAGAGCTTGAAAGGAAACTATAATGTTCAGTAGAAAGAGGCATTTAGTTATTTAGGTAGACATACGGTAACAAAATAGAGTAGTAGCCAGATGTGTTCTATACTTCAAACATAATTCTGCACATCCACAATCGTCTCTCAAATATTTTTCCAGAATCAACCCTTTAAAATGTGTAGGCCTACTCACTGTGCATTGACTTACCAACACAATCTTGGCTGTTCCGAGGGTCAGGCTTCATTCCCTTTGGGCAATAGCACTTTTCTATTCTTGGTGTTTCAGAGATCACTCCACACGCATGAGTACAATGCTTCTGAGTACACAGGTTGGGATCTGGCACGATTTTCAATTATAGAACACTTAGCTTTCTCAACCAGAGCTCTTCTTTAAGCATTATTCATTTTCATTATATTTGGTTTGCATAACAAAAACACGATCGAAAAGATAAATCTTAAGAGATTAGTTTGCTACATTGAAGTATGCCAGATAAGCTTTACCAGGGAATAAGCGTGAACAATGGTGAGAAATAGTATGCATATGTAGCGTGTAAATTAATAAACTAACCCATAAAAACGAAGTTTTTATTATACTCCCTTTCTTTGTTAACTAAGTTTATATTTAATTTATATTTTAATAGATTAAAATAATTATAAGTGATATCATACCTTATGAATTTCCACACAAAAATTTTGCGCATTCTTTTTTTTTTGTTCTAGCTTTGGCCCGCAAAAACCATAAAAAGAAAACTCGCTTCGTTTCAGATATATTGTGTCGTTTTCATTCTATTTATTTCGTAAAAACGAACATATCCGAAAATTTTCGTTACTTTTAGTTAGCTATGTTTTTTTTCTTCGATTCGCAAATTGGTCGAAGGTATTAGTAACTATTCCAAAGGCTACGATGCTGAAAATTTGATAGAATGTATTGTTAGTCTGGACAAGTCTGCTGCCCAAGTTTCAGCTCGATTGGACGACAGGAAGTGGTCGAAAAATCGATGTAAAGTTTTGCTAACAAACATCCAAGCAAGCAAGCAGACAGAAAATACAATTTAATAGAAAGGGAGTAAAAATGGGTCAATATATTCAAAATATTGCTATATTGCCATGATTTTCTATTATAGAGATTTATACACAAATAAGAGCTTTTTATGGGCGCAACCAGGTTGTGTATATTTAATACGTCGACTTCATCGTAAACATTATATTCTCATCTACTCTATCTTAAGCTGGATTAAGCTTATTAAATTTAAAATCAAGGCACACACTTTAGTCATTTCATAAAACAAAAGGCGCCAGCCTCTTGCAGGAAACCAACATTAAAAAAACAAAACAAATTGCCCCTATGCTCCTTCCCCTCCTTCTTTAACCTTGCAAGCCTGTCTACGGAACTGCTGACATTTAGGGAGAAATCTTTGAAAATGACCTTTAAAAAAATTGCAAGCGATGTAAATTTAGGTTTACAAGCTTATAACGTTACTCACCTGTAAATATTCTATGAGTCTTAGTAGAGATTCTTGGATTCTTACCTTGGCACTGACCAGTACTCGTCTTCACGAGACCAGCCTTGCAGGCGCATTCAAAACTGCCCTGGGTGTTAACGCACGCAGACAAGGCATCCGTGCAGATGTTGGGGTCCTTGCACTCGTTGATGTCCGCGGCGCAGGTGTCCGATGTCCAGCCTTCCTTGCACAGGCACCTTCCCGTGGTGCTGTCGCAGTAGAGTGTGTGGTCTTCGATACACGGACATGGCTGACCGCATTCGTCTCCTCTTCCATATGTAAACGGGTGGCATTCTGAAGACAAGTTAGTACGTAATATCGGGAATGCTACATCTATAATTATCTAGAACGTATAATTGTTATGGAGATGAAATATTTGATATCTTTGATACTGTTGATTTATAGGCCACGTAACTATGTAAATAGAAGCCATTAGAGACATGGTAAAATAAAATTTTTCCTTACTTTGTCTATTTTACATCCACAATATAAGGAATTTGTTTCCATAAATCCTGATATTTAACTGCGATACTAGTAACTAGTCCATAGTAGTCCGTCCAAGAAGTAAACAATATTTGAGGCTTTTAAAGTTTTTTTAATAGCTCTTGTAAAACATTTCACAGCATGCCTTATGATTTAGATTTAGATAGTAAGTTACGAGAGGCTAACTTTCAACAATCGACATTTATTTTCAATTGATTTTTAATGGTTTAAATTTTCTACCAATCCGACTGGTTAGACATGCATTGTCAGTGGCTTACACTTCTTCACCCATGGACCTCAAAGCGGTGCAGTGTGTAAACCACCGATACGCTCCATTTAAGAGTGCACCACTGGGATAACGCATGGGAAACAGAACAGCCCATTGTTGTTACATCATAGAATCATTGCACATTTTCAGAGAGGCTCCGAGACTCGGTGGTGAGAAAGAAATGAGCGCAACAACCCGTCCCAATCACGCCCCGGTGCCTTGACGTCCACCTCCCTCCCCCTTAACATCACTAAGTCCTGGCTGTAAGAGACCAAAGGCTCGTCCGGTTGTCGTTGTTGTTTTCTAGACATTATAAATAGATTCCAAGTCGTAAAGTTTGAAGTTTTACTGAAAAGCCAAGCTATGTTATTCATTATCAGGCACGGTGGCCGAGCAGCAGCGCATTCGACTGGCTATCCGAAGGTTCTGGGTTCGAATCCTGGTGCAGGCTAGGATTTGTTTGTCCCCGGAACTTGAGGGTGCCCTTGAGTCTGCCCAGCTCTGATGAGTACCTGACACTAGTTAGGGTAAATTAAAGGCGGCTGGGCATTGTGCTGGCCACACATCCCCTAGTATGCCGTGGCCACATAAACTGGTGAACGCTGCTTCACCAGCCTTTTGATCAGTTTGGTCCTAAGGGTATTTTTTATATTACTCATTGCTTATCTAACTGTTGATTACTGAAGTACTTCCTACTTCCCGATGCAAGATAGGAATTGAAGCAGGTACTTTAATGTGTGTTTCAACATTTTTTTAACATACTTATCAAACTAGCTATTAAATGTCAATCTATTTAACAAAAGCTTCTTCATATAGTGTATGAAAAATATTGTAGGGTATGAGATTGTTTTAACCGCCTGTCATGGGTTAATCTATAAATCTACATTTATATATATACAATAGCGTGTGCGTGTGTTCACCAATCATATCAGTTATTTTAAAGACGTGTGAACATATTGTCACATATTATACTTTTGCTATTTCACTTCGGACATGTGTCTTCGCTAGCTAGGTGGATAACGTAAAGGACTGTCATGCGGGCGACCCGGGTTCGATTTTCCCAGTTTGTCTACACCTGTTTTGAACATTTTTTTTTCCAATTAATATTACTTAAAAAAAAAAAGATTGTACATCTACGAGTAACTCCAGGCAATTTAGGTTTTTGTTAAATAAAAAGACTTGCCTATCTTTTACCCGATTTAATTAATTTTAAATTATTTTCATTAAGGTCTTCAGTAAAAATATTAAAAAAATAATTATTAGCTTTATAGCTTTCTGTTCCATGTGGTTTATAAAATGTTTATCTGTAGCTTATACAGGCCTGTTTTATTTTCACCCCGGGCAACGCCGGGCAATTTAGCTTGTTGCTATTAAGAAAATGACTTGTACTTTTTTTTTTTTTTACCTTTGGCTGAATACGAGGCACTGAATCCTAGGCCAGAAGGCCAGGCCTGAGCATGGAACAGAACATGGAGTTGGTGACCACTTGACCGAATGGAGAAATTGGCCACCTCCGTCTGACTCCAGTATCCTGTGTTAATAGGCTCGCCTATCACTGGGGCGCGTATACTGTCCCCATCGTAAAACGCCACATAGTCGGTAAAATCAACGTTGAAGCTGTGAACACTGGAGATAAAAGCGTTTAAAGTAAAGCCGGTGAAGCCTGCGTTTATGTTCTCTATAATTTCTTCCCATAGTTAGATAGGAATATAGATATAAATTTAAATAGATAGATATATAGATAATTAGATAAAAAGATGAATAGATAAATAGATAGACATATATTGGATAGATAGGCAGAAAGATAGATTAGCAGAGAAAGAGATTATTTGATAGATGACGGAAAGATAGTAGTTAACTGGTTGAGAGAAAGACTGATTACACGGACAAAACCATTTCTATATTATTATAATAACATTATAACCCACTTATGTATGTTTACTAAGTGATTGATAGAATGGAAACACAAAACTATCTCTATATATTAGAACCCAGTTATGTTTAATTACCTTACAGCTCTATTACATGAAAACACACAACCGTTTCTACAACCAAGAAAAAAATGTTTACCTAAGTGTCACGACCTTCTCATCAGCTACAGTGATAGTCCATTCACATTGTACGTCTGTGGTGTAGCCGTGTGGGTAGTTGGGTGAGAGTATTACCCCAGCTTCAGCCGTTAATTCACCGCCACATTCTACGTTAAGAAACAAACAAATATTAATCCTAGAACAACCAACATTCAAATACATTGAGTAATTTTCTAAAATTCAAAATCAACGAAACATTATTCTGTTACCCAATCATATAGATTCAAGTAGATTACTAAGTGTAATCATAAGCTCATCTTATACATTACAGACGCTCCTTCTATAAAGAAGATTATTGCGTCCTACGCGCTTCCGTGGTTTGAGTCTAGTTCTGCATTTCTATTAGTGTTTTAAATTATCATAGATATATCATAGATAGATTAAGATAGTTTGTTACTTAATTACCTTTCCCATTATTATAACACGTTTCTATAGTTATTTACTTTGCATTATCTTAAAATGAGCATTCTTGTAATTTTGGATTAAGATTAGAGTCTTAAAAAGATAAAAAATTACACACGTTTTTGCATCATTTCAAAACAAGTAGCCGAAGTATAGATTCTAGAGCTAATCTCAGTCTTTAATAAAATGCAAACTATTTTAAAGTTGTTGTTTTTTTAACCAACTATCAAAAGACTCTTTGTTCAATAACGTACCTTAAAAAAAACATCAGTTTATTTTGTTGACATTACCTGTGATGTTCTTGAGTGACGTTGAAGGATTTACAGAAGCAAATTGGCTTGAAAAGTAATATAGAAAAAATACTTTGAGAACCGTATACGGTTTTAATAGAACCATATCTGATGGTTTATGCTTTTTTTTTAAAATCCAAACGGTGTCCTGTGTATTGAGCACTCTATTCAAACTATTAATGTTCACTGTAGATACCAGAAATACGTTAAGTTTTATCAACTATTATACACCGCGTTTATGTACAGTTTAACAATTATTTTATTTTAATAGTGGAATGATCTTACGTTTTCCAATCTTTCAAATAGCAGATAATCTAACCAGTGGCAATGCTAGGGAGGGGCAGGGGGGGGACATATGTCCCCGGGCGCCACGTTAGGGGGTGCCAAAATGAGTATTAAAACTAATTATTTAATTTTATTTTGATATAAACTAATGTATCCCAAATACGTTTGCGAGATTGAATTTTGGAGCTCCACACATATCTTCATTACAAGCCGCAAGCATGATTTTGGCCCCCCATTGAGCATTAAGGGGCGCCATTCTCCATATATACAACAAATGACACATTCACAATGTTGGATTGCTGATGGCGTTTTTAGTTAAACAAATATTATTCTTCATATACTGAAAGTGGCATCTGGTTATAAAAATTACACAGGTTGGATAATTTCTAGTCGAATATACTTAGCATGAGTACACTCAGCTAAACAGGATCCAGTTGTTATCACATTTTTTGGAACAGTTGAAAGTAAATAATATTTGTTTTTCTCTCGTTCAACAACACGTTGGGGAGAATTAAAAAGAGTTGTGCCAATCACAGTGAAGAGGGATTCTGAAACACGCTGGAGTGTACGATCAGAAGCTGTTAAAGCTATTTATGAAGGACTAGATGAAGTAGTAGGGCTGTTGGAAAAATTCTCAGAAGATGCAACTATGACGCCTGACACCAGAAGTGATGCAGAAACTTTGCTGGCAGGTATATTAAACTTTAACTTCCTAGTTTTGTTACATTTCTGGAATATTATACTTGGGCAAATTGATCGTGTTTGATTGAACGGTTGCAGGATCCTACTATGAATTTCAAGGAAGCAGCAAGCATCTGATCTTGAATCGTTGGAGCAAGATCTTGTCAACATTCATGATAATTTGAGTCAAGTTGCGGTAGAAAATGGAAAATCAAGATGCACAACGTGGGGAATCGAGGTTGACAGAAGGATTAGACGACGTAAGTGATAGACTCAGGAGATATCAATACGGTTTTTTCGTCTAAAAAATTTGGATTTTTACTAGACGTCAAAACTCTTCTCGCTGAGACAAATGTCGATACACTTCGTCACAATTGCAAAATTTCTACGACACTGACGTCAATGGTTACGAATTGTGCACAGCAATCGGAGACTGCAAAATGCTGCTCAGTGCTACAAAATGCCCGGACTGAAGTTCTACCGGAAACTCCTTTGGATCTTCTTGGTTTTGTTGTTACATATTATGAAGATGACGTATTTACGAATCTGCGCATTTTACTGCAAAATACTTTTAACGATTGCTGTCTCAATTGCAAGCTGTGAGCGGTCCTTCAGCAAACTGAAGCTTACTTTGTCTTATTTAATTAAATGGGACCAGATCGTCTGGGTCAGGGGTCGGCAACCTAGGGCACGCGTGCCACCTTGGCACGCAGAACGATTTTCAATGGCATGCGAGAGACTTCCAAGAGGTGTTTTTTTATTGATAAAAAAAAATTTTTGTATTGATTATAAAACAAACATTTTCTAGTTCTGAGGAAAACTGACTGTTGAAGACGATGTTTCTAAATGACAGAGCGACAAATTTCAGTTAGTTGAACGCATTTGCAAGGACGGGTTAAATCAAGTTGGTTTAACGGACAAATAATTAATGCTGCAATTGTTTATTTACAACTGTTTAACGTGAATCAATTGTATACCTCTAATAATTAAATATTATAATGAATACCATAATGCTGGATTGATAAAAAGAAATAATAATTAGTCAGTAATGTTTGTTATATTACAAAACATAACTTGTTTGGCATCAATATTGAATAAAAATTAGAAACTTTATTTGAATTAAAGGGAGATAATTAGCCCGTTTGATTATGCGATTATTTCTAAATATCGTGTTTCTTATTTTTCTTTTATAATAGACTAAATGGCCTACAACTTATAACATTATAATGACCAAACTGTAAAATGTAGTTGAAAATTATATAAATATTAGATCTATATGACTAAAGCATTTCATGCAAATTTTTTAAACATTGCATTAACTACTGTTACGAACCTTGCCCTCTTTACCCCAGCTATCCCTTATAGCTGACCTCTACGTTCATTGGTGGAGGCCAGTGACTGGCTAATGTGTAAACGTGTCACGAGTGGACACGGGGGTGTTTGCTTACTTTTTAAGTCGTCGAGCTGTGCAGTTGTGTTCCAGTTGTTTTGTACTTGTTTTTACTGAATTAAAGAGTTTTTGTTCATTGAAAAGCCATGTGTTTGACTTGAGAATCCATAAGAAGTAATCTACTAACCATACCCCTAGATCAAGCCGTTACACTACCCAGTTTGTATGATTACTACATATGAATTCCGCTCTACTATAGTGCTCAACATAACTACGAGTATTTAGCAAATTAAAGACAAAAATAATCTCAGTTAAAACTGAGAATAAACTATCATCAATATTATCAGTTGGTAGATCCTTATCTGGACAACCAAATGATAATGTTTACAAAATTATTGCCAAAAATGTGAAAGTTTTGTAATATTATTTTTTTGGTATAAATGCAAATAAAAAGGTTTGATAATCACAAACGCATTAATTAATGTTATTAAATATAAAACGCTTTAACGATTTTTTTCCATAAATTTCCTTTGCTTTTGGCCTTGGTCTTGCTACGAAAATGCAAGTTGACTTTTAGGCTGTTGGCACGCTGAATGATTTAGAGATCCTAGTTTGGCACACAATTAGCAAAAGGTTGCCGACCCCTGGTCTGAGTTATCTAGCACTCCTTAGCATCGAAAGAGAAACACTTGAGAATATTAGTTTTGACAACGTGATTGACGAGTTTGCGACAGTCAAATCAAGGAGAATCAATTAATTTGTTGTAGACTATGTCTATTCCAGTCATGTATAATTAGTAGAATATTTTATTTTGAAAAAAATTGTTTACAATCGTATAGAGACTTATTAGTCTTTATTCTATTTCATTAAAATACAAAATGATTCGAAAATGAACCATATAAACCGTAAAATTTCAAAATTTTCATGGGGGCTCAGTGAGCCTACAGACTTTGTCAGTTCGAGAAGAAGCGCGTACTCTGTGTCATGTCTTCGGGCGCAGATGACCCTAGCTACGCCACTGAATCTAACAAACACTAGACTTCGTTCAATCCAAATGCAATTAAGTCGCCACACAAGATATACCTCCTGTATCAGAATCTGTATATGTATAATCTATATATATAAAAAGACAGTGTTAAGCCCCGCGAGGATCCCCATTGGTCAATTTGAAAACACGTGTGTCACTGACCTATCTAGGCCTAGCCCAATATACCGTCTAATAATTTTTCACATCGGACATGTGTCTTCGATAGCTCAGTGGTAAACGTAGTGGACTGCTATACGGGCAACCAGGGTTCGATTCTCCAGTTAGACTATACTTTTTTCTTTCGACAATTAATTTTTCAAACTTTTAAAATCAAAAGACATTGTAAATCTATAGGCAATATAGATTTTGTTAAATAAAAATATTTGACAATTTTTTTTACCCTATCCCTATTACAATATTTATTTACTTTCCTAAAAGTATTCAGTAAGTGTAGTATATAAATTTGTTATCTGCACCCCAGACAGTCCTTTTTTTTTTCACCCGGGCAACGCCGGGCAATGTAGCTTGTTATGTAGGCTATATAAGTGACCTATGCGATTATTTTATATAAAAAAAACAACACCTTCCAAAGAATTCCTAATGCAAATGAAATTGTAAAAGAAAGTAATAATACAAAAAAATTGCTATTGCGAAACTATGTTATATTAAAAACTTCGTGATCTCAAAACGTTATAGTATAGGGCCTACACATTTATAAAATCCATCGAAAGGAAATTAAACACAAAACACTGCTAGCAGCCATTAAAATCATACTAGTGTTAGAAAGAACGCATTTTTTTTTTGTGAAGATGAAAAGATAACTTTAAAGTGTTATCGTCATACATTTTTTTTATTCATTTGACCACCCCCTCCCGCCTTTTTTTTCTTTTTTTTTGTATTCCTCCCCTTTCTTTTGTGTGAATGATGATACAAGTTGTCTTCTCATTATCTCATACACATTTGTCGTTGCGATTACACCCTCACTTCCTCCCCCACCCCCACACACCCTTCTCCCCCTCACTATCTTTTCACCACTTAACCGTCTTCTTGTTTTATCAACATTGTTGTTGTATTTTTTTTTTTTTTGTCAATTAAACTTCAGTGTATGAAATCGTTTCCACAGCATTGAGTGGCTCGGGTAGCAGTACCGTAGCAGACATAAACAAAGGGGGTAGGGAGGGGAGGGAAGAGGCAGCGCCATAAAATTTTCTTGCGAACAAATTTGTATTGAGGGTTTGAATTACGGATGTTGAAACCGTTTTTTTTTTCAAAACCGGTTTTCAGTTCTATAAAACCGATTTCAAACCGGATTTTGCCCCCCTCCTCCCGCGCAATGTCACAGGTCACATGTCAGAGGTCACAGGTCGGAAAAGCCAAATGTGCATAGTTTTATAGGCCAAAGTATATTTGAAAAATAGTTCAAACTTAATTAATTAGTGTTTGCTGGGCATTCAAGGGTTTTTTTTTGTGTAAAGCAATATATATTTTGTACACTTTACCATAAAATTCATTAGAACTAATAAAAATCTGGGCTAATTGATTGAAACCGAAAAAAGCTTTCAATTTTTTAATAGTGATAATAAAATTTTTGATTATCGTTAACCGTAATATTAAGAAGCATAATAAGAAGAGGCATATATACAGTAACTTGTAAAATAATGTATTGAAAGGTTTCGCGTAGCACGGTAGTAGCACCAATCAAAAGAATGTGTATTTAATAGTGCCGTTAATAGTAAAGCACAGACGCGGTGTCTAGTCGAATTGTTCAGGGTCACAGGGAAGGACTAGTTTGCGTACATCAAAGAGTAGCGCACATCTAAGAGATGGGCGGACAAGTAATAAGATTCATGTTAATTGTAACGATTGGTTTTATGTTGTTTTTATGAAAAGCCATAGATGGTATTTTGAAACACAAGAAACACAATATCTAAGACTAAATAAGCTTAGTGTTAGCAAAGCATTTCAAGAATTGTTTTGTTTAAATCCAACATTATATATTTAAAATATTTCAATCAGAACCAAAAAAAGGCTTTTCTACTTGAAGTAATGATTACCTTCCAACTTACAGCAAACAAACCGAAATCCGGTTTTCGGTTTCAAAACCGGTATCCGTTATTCCGGTTTTCGTTTAGCTACCCTAGTTTGAACAGAGATAGGAATCGAACTGAACCCGAACCGAACACACCGAACTCGAACTCAGGCTAGGCAAATGTGGAGAAAGTTGGCTGCTGAGGTGTCCATTCGCTCCCCCCAACGACGCCAACGGACAAAGATTTGATGAGTATAATGATAAAAATGAAGATGATTATATAATTTCTTGCTTGTTGTTGTTTTTGTCTTTTTGTTTTTAGGGGTTAATGGTTTTTACTTTTAGCATGTTGAAATAAGGTTCAGTCGTTTTCAAATATAATGATATGTACTAAAAAATATTTAAACTTCACCAGACTGCAAGACAAGAGTGAAATCACGGATATACATAGAACACAATAGTGCTTTGGTATAAAAGTGCTAATAAATGCTGAAATGATTATAATAATTAAAAGTAGCAGAAACAATATTTTAGTGCAATAGGAATGATAATAATAAAGTTCAATGAGAACAATTATAAAGAGGCAACAATAATAAACGGCAATATGAGAAATTTATAATTTTATTTATTTTCTAGCATTGTAGGTACTAGTCAGTAAAAGCATTAAGACATAACACAAAAAGCGAAATTGAATTATTTGGGTAATTGTAGCTGTAAGCGTGTCTCTTCACAAGTAGGTCACACACCTGCAAGATAAGACATAAAAATATAAATCTTTTACTTCTGTGTATATTATCATTAAAAACAACAACAATAAAACAAACATCGATGGCTTATAATTTTACAAAACGAACACGTGTAACTAAATACAGTTATAGTTTTATAACAGGAACAGGTATAAAAGAGTTATAGTTTTACAACAGGAACATGTGTAAAAGAGTTATTGTTTTACAACAAGAACATGTGTAAAAGAGAAATTGTTTTACAACACTAACATGTGTAAAAGAGTTATTGTTTTTCAACATTAACATTTGTAAAAGAGTTATTGTTTTACAACAGTAACATGTGTGGTTATACATGTGTTGCCTGGCATTGATAGTACGAGCAAGAGAACCAACAGTTCTTCAAACTGATTGGAAAAACAAAAACAAAACAAAAATATAAAAAAAAAAAAATTACTCGCTTGTATAATGTAATTCAAAGCAACATCAAATAGAAAAAAATGACAATTTGAAAAAGGACTCACTTGTCCACAGGAACTGGGCACTTTTCTCCTCGGTACGACTCGACTTCCTGCTAAAATTGATACTGGGCGTTCTCTTTAGGGACAACGTAGTTCCTGACAAAGCCCCGATGCTCTTGGACTTACTGTGGAAACATAATAGAGCTTAAGCCATAAGAGCTTAAAATATACAATTCTACACATAGCAGCTTAAAACATAAGAACGTAAAACATGGAATTCTAAACACAGCAGCTTAATCATAAGAGTTTAAACATAAGCGCTTAAAACTTTCCCCTTTGATGAATGGGGTCTTCCATTAATTATGTCAACAAAAAAGAGGAGGGTGGGGAATTGGCAGAAAGCTTGACAAATGTTGACAGGGGGGAGGTAAAAAAAGAGTTGATGTCAACAATGTTACTTTTTATAATTTCATCATAAATGTATTAAATTTAAAAAAAATAGAAATAAGTCATGCGTTTGTATGACATACATACACTCGCCCATCAACATCCTACCAACCATACAATAATAGATTATTATACTAAATCGAGTACTTCGTGAGGCCCTATAACTTCTCTAAAACGAACTGAATGAAATTACAAACAAGGGTGCGATTGTGGGGGTGGGTGGGGGGGGGGTGGAGAGTGTGTACAAAGAGAGTTGTACAAATTATGTATGTGTGTGTGGGGGGAAGGAGATTGTACACATTATGTATGTGTGTTGGGGGGGAAGGGGATTGTACAAATTATGTGTGTGTGTTTGGGAGAAGGGGATTGTAAATATGTGTATGTGTGTGGGGGAGAGGGGGAATGTACAAATTATGCATGTGTGTGGGGGGGGAAGGGGATTGTACAAATTATGTATGTGTGTGTGTGGGGGGGGGAAGGGGATTGTACAAATTATGTATAAGTGTGTGGGGGGGAAGGGGATTGTACAAATTATGTATAAGTGTGTGGGGGAAAGGGGATTGTACAAAGTATGTATGTGTGAAGGAAAAAAGGGGATTGTACAAATTATGTATGTGTGTGTGTGGGGGGGGGATTGTACAAGTTATGTATGTGTGTGGGGGGGGGAGGGGATTGTACAAATTATGTATGTGTGTGTGTGTGGGGGAGAAAGGGATTGTTCAAATTATGTATAAGTGTGTGGGGGGGAAGGGGATTGTACAAATTATGTATGTGTGTGTGTGGGGGGGGATTGTACAAATTATGTATGTGTGGGGGGGGGAAGGGGAATGTACAAAATATGTATGTGTGTGTGGGGGAGAAGGGGATTGTTCAATGTATGTATGTACACATGTATGTGTGTGTGGGGAAAGGGATTGTACAGTTTATGTATGTGTGTATGGGGGGGTTGTACAAATTATGTATGTGTGTGTGGGAGAAGGGGATTGTACAAATTATGTATGTGTGGGGGGGAAGGGGAATGTACAAAATATGTATGTGTGTGTGGGGGAGAAGGGGATTGTTCAAATTATGTATGTGTGTGGGGGAGAAAGGGGATTGTACAAATTATGTATTTGTGTGGGGGGGGGGGGAGAAAGGGATTGTACAAATTATGTATGTGTGTGGGGGGGGGGAAGGGGATTGTACAAATTATGTATATGTGTGTGGGGGGAAGAGGATTGTACAAATTATGTATAAGTGTGTGGGGGAAAGGGGATTGTACAAATTATGTATGTGTGTGTGGGGGGAAGGTGATTGTACAAATTATGTATGTGTTTGGGGGGGGGAAGGGGATTGTACAAATTATGTATGTGTGTGTGTGGTGGGGAAGGGGATTGTACAAATTATGTATGTGTTTGGGGGGGGGGAAGGGGATTGTACAAATTATGTATGTGTGTGTGTGGTGGGGAAGGGGATTGTACAAATTATGTATGTGTGTGTGTGAGGGGAAGGGGATTGTACAAATTATGTATGTGTTTGGGGGGGAAGGGGATTGTACAAATTATGTATGTGTGTGTGGTGGGGAACGGGATTGTACAAATTATGTATGTGTGTGGAGGGGAAGGGGATTGTACACATTATGTATGTGTGTGTGTGGTGGGGAAGGTGATTGTACAAATTATGTATGTGTTTGGGGGGGGGAATGGATTGTACAAATTATGTATGTGTGTGTGTGGTGGGGAAGGGGATTGTACAAATTATGTATGTGTGTGTGGGGGGGGGGAGGGGATTGTAAAAATTATGTTTGTGTGTGTGGGGGAGAAGTTGATTGTACAAATTATGTATGTGTGTGTGGGGGAGAAGGGGATTGTACAAATTATGTATGTGTGTGTGGTGGAGAAGGGGATTGTACAAATTATGTATGTGTGTGGGGGGGGGAGGGGATTGTACAAATTATGTATTTGTGTGTGGGGGGATGGTACAAATTATGTATGTGTGTGTGGGGGGGATTGTACAAATTATGTATGTGTGTGGGGGGATTGTACGAATTATAAAAATTATGTATGTGTGTGGGGGAGAAGGGGATTGTACAAATTATGTATGTGTGTGTGGGGAGATTGTACAAATTATGTATGTGTGTGGGGGAGATTGTACAAATTATGTATGTGTGTGGGGGAGATTGTACAAATTATGTATGTGTGTGGGGGAGAAGGGGATTGTACAAATTTTGATTGTGTGAGGAAAAGAAGGTGATTGTACAAATTATGTATGCGTGTGTGGGGAGATTATACAAATTATGTATGTGTGTAAGGGAGAAGGGGATTGTTCAAATTATATATTTGTGTGGGAGAGAAGGGGATTGTACAAATTATGTATGTGTGTGTGAGGGAGGGGATTGTACAAATTATGTATTTGTGTGTGGGGGAGAAGGGCATTGTTCAAATTATGTATGTGTGTGGGGGAGAAGGGGATTGTACAAATTATGTATGAGTGTGTGTGGGAGAGAAGTGGATTGTACTAATTATGTATATATGTGTGTGGGGGGAGATAAGGGGATTGTACCAATTATGTATGTGTGTGTGTGGGAAGGAAGGGAATCTTACAAATTATGTATGTGTGTGTGGGGGGAAGGGGATTGTTCAAATTATGTATGTGTGTGTCGGGGAGAGAAGGCGATTGTACAAATTATGTATGTATGTGTGTGTGGGGGAGAGAAGGGGATTGTACAAATTATGTATGTATGTGTGTGTGGGGGAGAGAAGGGGATTGTACAAATTATGTATGTGTGTGGGAGAAGGGGATTGTACAAATTATGTATGTGTGTGGGGGAGAAGGAGATTGTACAAATAATGTATGTGTGTGGTAGAAAGGGGATGGTACAAAATATGTATGAGTGTGTGGGGAGGGGTTGTACAAATTATGTGTGTGTGGGGTGGTTGTACAAATTATGTGTGTGTGTGGGAGAAGGGGATTGTACAAATTATGTATGTGTTTGGGGGAGAAGGGGATTATACAAATTATGTATGTGTGTGGGGGGATTGTACAAATTATGTATGTGTGTGTGGAGGATTGTACACATTATTTATGTGTGTGGGGGAGAAGGGGATTGTACAAAGTATGTATGTGTGTGTGGGGGAGAAGGGGATTGTACAATTTATGTTTGTTTGTGTGTATGCGTGTGTGGGGGGAGGGGAGGGTTAAAATAATGCGCGTGAGGAAGGCAATAGAAGGTTTATTCTGATATATAAACAACTATAGTCTAGTTTTGCTAACTACTTTATAATAGGTGAAACGTTAAAAACGTAGGTCAATTAAATAGATCTATCTCATATTTTCAAAGTTTTAATTTTAAATTTTCTTGAAAATTGTGTATGAATTCAAAATGTATAATTCACAATTTAGAAACAATAGTAGTCATCATAAAAATATAGACAAAGTATTTTTTAAAAGAAAAAAAAATTATGTGAGTAGCCTGCACCTGCTGGAAGTGAAATTACAAAAGTAAACTATAAGACATTCAAGTCACGTGTCTTTAAATTAACCAATGAGAATCCGACTTTACACACACAAAGTGTAGGCCTACTTTACAAATACATTTACGTTGTTATGTGACACTTATACATTTTTTATATCCCTAAGTACTATACCTCCCCCATCTACAGTATTGTATCTGAGCTATTCATTTCTTAAAGCAACATTTAAAAAAAGGCACTGAGATACATTCCTTAATTAAAATAGAACGCAATGGACAATTTTAATATAATGTGGAATGAACTTGTGACGGTGCTATTTTAGCTCGGTTGCCTTGTTTTAACCTTTCTTTCCCTCTCCTTTTACTCTAGCCCAACATAAGTGTAACACGTGATACCTTGAACTTGGGAAGGTTAGAGAACATTCTATGAAAGAGAGGTTTTTATTGGCTGATTTGGGTAACCTTTTGGCTTTTGAAGCGTTTGGAGAATTTGTTCCTAGCTCCTGCTAGCAAGGGTCGAGACTCAATTCTGCGTTGCTTGTCGTAGAGGTAGAAGCATTTCGCTGTGCTCTCGTCTCTATGTAGATTTGTGTACATTAAACTGCATCTTTTTTATTATGAAGTTTTTAACAAACTGCTTGATTTGAAATGTTCAATAACACGTTGGAATTTGTATTTAAAGGATCTACTTCAATTCATTACAAGGTGAGCTAATATTGTTTTGTCAGGTTGATTAACATGTTGGAATCTTTGCACTGTCTGAAATAGTGAATGAACTTGAGGCTTAAAATCATACCGAAGAACCTAGACAACACAGCAAGTATTCGAAGTCCAACATTGATTCATCAATAGCCCGAATTTAACAATATATATATATATATATAAAGGTAGATAAATCATATAGGGTTAGATCGATAGATAGATAGGTAAATAGATAGGTAGATATATAGATAGGTAGATAGATGGGCACGTAGGTAAATAGTTAAGATAGATATATAGATAGATATATAGATAGATATATATATAGATATATAAATAGATATATAGATAGATATATAGATAGATATATAGCCAATAAAATGCTAGAACAGTTACCCAATCTTGCGATTTCCGCGATTAAAAGTTTGGTAGTATTTCCTGCCTAGAAGTCCAACAATGATGAGCAGTGCCACAAAGAAAATTGCAATCAAAACAAGTCTATCTAGAACACACAAAATAAGATCGAGCAAGGAAAACTAAACTTGTGGATCAAATAGAATATTAAAAAAAAAATAAACAACACAAGCGTTAAAAAATTAATTAATTCTTTTTTTACTTGATGAAAGGTCTAGACTTTTTTTTATTTGGAGACGTATCGTAAAAAGTAAAAGCAAAGTATCCCTTGGGACGAAATTGATGCAAAAGGCCGGTTCACCATTTTTTGTGGCCACGACACACTAGTGTGTCCAGCACAATGCCCTGTCGACTTCACTTTAAGTAAAGCCAGGTACCCATTAAGATTTGTTAAACTCAGGGAAACCCGGGAATTAATTCCTGGCATTCACCAGGATTTGAAACCAGGAACGTTTGGTACGCCAGAGTACGTCAATTGGGTATAATGACCGAGCAGTAGCGCTCTCGGCAGAGGAAGAAAAAAACTTGCTTTAAATCTTGCACACAAAGACGCCGCTTGTCAAAAATTATTATTGATAAGTAAGCACGCTTAACACGATCATTGTGTTTACCAGTCTCGTCTAGGGCCATTTATTTCTATGTGACAATGCAAGGAGGCGACCAATTTGTGGGAACCAAATCCTTATTAGGCCTATGCACCATAAAATTATTATTTCTTTTAATAAAGCTTGACAACAACACAAAAGCTGCCCCGTCCCACCCCAAAATGCATTGACCAGCCCCCAAAAATTATTTCTGCAAAATAATAATAAAAACTTTACTAAAGTTTTTTTTTTTTTAAATAATTGTCCCTATTTTAATTTCTTAAACTTAGGAAAGTTAACTTGTACAGAATGAAAACATACTCCCTAAAAAGTCGGTGAGCTTTAATGGTACAATTTAATATTGCAGCGAGTTGATCTCAAATGTTTTATCACATTTTAGAACCTATTTGAAAGAATCATTTGTCTACCGTTGATATCATTGCATGGGAAAATAATACGTTTTTAAATTTCGGATACAATAACAATTCCCACAGTTCTAATAATAGTTATTGTATCCTTTTGTATCTTATCTTATATATTACAGACGCTCTTTCTATAAATAGGATTTTTGCACTTTACCCTAATCCGTAGTCTGAGTCTAGTCTTGCATTTTTATTAATGCTTTAAATGATGTCAAGTTACTGGGTTTTCCTAGTTTGTTCAGGCAACCCATTTCTTGCCCGGATACCACTTAGAATGTAAGACAAGTAGATTTTGAGCAAACTCAAAAGCTAGATTCATACCAGCTTGGCAGTATTTGCTGTGACTATGGAGAATAGTATTCGCCAGAGAAAAGACATGTGAGTAACGGACATCCAGGGTTGAGCTGAGGGCGCAGACTTTGCCCATTATGTTTCTTTGTTGCTCTTTCCTCATCAGCAAAAAGTCAACGCTGGTGGTCCTTTCTAACGCTTTCAGACCAGTTTATAAGGAGCTACATTAATTGTCTAATCTAAGATTTTCTACTTTCCAGCCCTAATGCATAAATGATTCTGTCTATATATCTACTTATTTCACATTCAAACATTCTATCAATATATCTTATTATATGTCTCACTCTAGCCTATATATATATATATATAAGCAAACAGTAAAATATCCCGTTGGACCACATTGACCCATGGGTAGACAGTGGTAGACTCATGGACACCCTGCTGACCCTAGAACAAACCCTAGCCTTCACAAGAATTCGAACTCTGGACCTTCGGTACTCCAGCCGAACGCGCTGTTGCTCGACCACAGTGCCCTCATCAGCCCATATATAGTCTATATTAATTACATCAGAGGTCACTCGTAACTTTCTCATTTCATATTACCAAAGTCTTATGCCTATTATAATGTGACTCAAAGAAATAATCGACTGATTCAATTTTAACTGGTGATAAACGTATACGCCACCCAATTTAAACTGAAATGTATTGTCTTATTCATGATTTTATGATGATTCTTATTTTTTTCAATTCAAGCTTTAAATCGCGGATCATTTTATTTATCGTTGATGGTGTGTGGCGAGGGATCGTAATCTTCAATTTACTCACCTGATGAAGGTAACATGCTTACGACTCCGCAGATGTCATCGAACTGGGTGCTTTTCTTCAGGGGCTCGTTGTACGCCCAGTACCCCAGGTGGAACGGGTACAGATCGGCTACATTCTCCACACAGTGTTCAGCAACGAACGCGCCCTGTCCTGCGGTGTTGGTGTCTGTTAAAACATTATTCAAGCAGTTCCATGAACGAACGTCTACAAACTTTAAAATTACGACCGATTTTATTTACAAAATGTTTAACTGCTACAAATCGATTATGTTTAAAAAATGTTTAAATGTTACAAACCAATTCTACTCACAAAATGTTCGAATGCTAAAAACTAATTCTATTTACAAGATAATCAAAATAGAAACGTTTGATTTGCTAAAATTATATCAATGCGATCATTTCAAAAAGCCTGATTATTTAACCAATCATAAAATTAACCAACCATAAAGTAAACTAATCCTAGAGTTAACCAATCGTAAATTAAACTAATCTTAGCAATAACCAATCATAAAGTAAACTAATCTTAGAGTTAACCAATCATAAAGTAAACTAATCCTTGAGCTAACCAATCATAAAGTAAACTAATCCTAGAGTTAACCAAATGTTAATGAATTATTTACCACCAGAACACTTGAAGCAGCAAGACTGGGAGTTAAACGGCTGAAAGTATCCAACAGGGCACTCGAGGCACCGGCGATGCTTCCAGTAAGTACCGGGCCCACACGCAGCTGGAGTTCCAACCCAGACACAAAATAAAAGCACTCAAACAAATTAGGAAATCATTAGAAATATATTTTTCTCAGTTTATACTAATTATATAACCTTTGAAAGGTAAAGGTAAATAAACAGGAATGATTTCATCGATACATAGCAGGTCCAAATCAATTGTTCATTCTCATGTTGACAACTTTTTATACAAAGCGTAGCTAGATTACGTTAAAATTAGAACATATTTTTTGTCAAATTTAGCAAGCATGGCAATTAGGAATGGAAATAAATTTGTAAGGGTAGAAACAATTATTTAAGAAAAGCCAAGAGGACAATTGCTAACGTTAGAAATGGGGTATTCATCTTCCTGACGACTGATGGAAAGCTGCCTCCTTGACTACGGGAAATTTAACAGTAACGTCAAATGTGTCTTGCTAGAATTGGCCCAGAAACCTGGAGAAACACAAAGACTTTGACCAACAGACTCCACGCATTTGTCAACATTTGCCTCATAAACATCCTTAAGATCATTTATAATGACAATGGGGGAGATCAAATATTGCAGAAGACAAAACAAGACCTCATCAGATATAATAATATAGATAGACGGGAAATAAATATACTTTAGCGACATCTCTTAAGAAAATCAGCTGAAGAGAGTTCCCAGGGCAGGCACACCGATGGCATTCCCAGGTCCAAAAGAAAATCCGAACCACTATAATCAATTTGGAGATGAAATCAGTACGTGAGTCTTGACATGTGAAGAGCTCCAGAATGCGTAGGAAAAACGATGCAGAGACTTTTGTGCTACTTAATGAATGCATAGAAAATAACTTGAATGAAACTTGGTTGTGGAAATAATGTAATATTTCGTTCATTATGTGTGATTCAAATAGTAGTTCGTGACAAATTAATGTGACTTAACGCTCACACAAAGGAATAAAAATACTACAACGTAACAATACAATAATAAAATCAACATAAATTGGATAATTGTTCTTCTTTTTTTTTCTTTAAATTCTGGCCTAAGTATCCATGTTTTTTTATTTAAAACCACAGAAATGTAATATTTTATTTAAAACCAAAGAAATGTAATATTTTATATATTTCAATTTCCACTTAGTATGAAGAGAGGATAACATGAAAAATGATGGGAGGCATCATGTTTTTAAAAAAGTATGTATATAGCTGTTGTAATGTGTTGAATTAAAAAAAAAAACGAACTGCCAAAACAGAACCCCCCCCCCCTCCACAAAAAAAAAATAACAGCTGCAACTTTTCATTGGGTGAACTGTTAATAATTACCATTGCCAATTTTACCGTTTTGTCAGTTTTGCCGAATTTACCCTTGTCAAATTTACAATTGCCCAAATTACCTTGTCAAAAATACCAATGCTGAATTTACCGTTGCCACATTTACCGAGCACCATTAGAAAGATATTATTTGTTATGCCCGTCAAAATGACGGCGAAACGAAAGACTACAATGTGTTTTGTTAAGAAAGACAATAAAAAAATACAATAAAGACTGCAGTGAGAAAGTTTCTTTCGGTATTTTGTTCTTTTTTTTAATTGTTTCTGGTCGCCCTGATTCTGGCACATTCATAAGAATTGATGATGTCAAGCGAAATGTAGCGAAAAGTTGTGTTGATTATTTGTTATTAATAGGCCTATTATTAAATTAATCAAAATACTATAGAAAAAAAATGTTAATAAAAAGTAAATAATAAAAGAAGTAGATAATAATATTTCAATACAATAAAAACTTCAGTGAGAACGTTTTTTATTTTCGGTATTTAATGTTTGTTCTTGCTTATTGTATCAATAAAAAAAGTATTGAGAACGTATCCTTCGGTATTTAGTTTGTGTTATTTTTTTTATTGTAATCAAAGGGAGATCACTGAAATGGCGCTAAGTTTAGAACTTTAACATACGATGATTATCAATAGGTCAAAGTTGTTTTTTTTTTTAAGTTAACCAATTAAGTTCTATTTGTTTATATAATAAAAATGTATTTTAAAGGACGTTTCCAGTCTATACAATTAATTTTCTTTAAATACATAAACATATAAACAAATATATAAACAAACTCACGGTAATTATATATATATGGATGGTAAACGACGGTACATATATTGACAGTAATAGTGACTGTGTAACTGTAAGTGTGTAAGGGACGCGTAATAATTATAAACTGACTGAACCTTAGTGACACACCGTGGACTGTATTATTGCAATGTGTTGACCGGACTTAGTGACCTGATAGTGATAGCCATGTGTTATTGTTTTTGCGACTTGGTGGGCACTGTAAGATGTGTTTATGAATGTCTTGTTTAAGTGGGTGAATATTGAGTGAATGGCTAGAGTGACGGATCTATGAAAAGGATTGTGGAAGCGAGTTGTTACACAGACCAAACAGACATCGAAATTAAATGACAAGAATAAACAATAGCGATTACTGACCACACACTCCTTGAAGTGCATGGCTGCCTTCTGGACACTCCTCAAACACACTGATGTTTTTTGCCACCGCCCTGTGGTCCCGTCCATCGATGTAGATCAGCGACCAGTGGTCAGTTGTGTTGTACAGGTCCTGAGCTATGAACTCGAACTTGTAGAGACTGTTGATCACATCAGCCTTTTCATCCTCTGTGTGTATCATAATAGTCAAGTAAGTCAAGTACCACATTTCAACCAAATTAAACAAAATTAATTATATGGCCGGTGTAGCAGCGCCCACCAGTTTCTGTGGCCACGGCATACTAGAGGAATGTGTGGCCATTACAATGCCTAGCCACTTTAATTTCACCCCAACTAATGCAAGGTGCCCATCAGAGCTGGGTAGAATGAGGGACACCCTTCAGTTTCGGAAACAATGAATCTGTCACAGTACACTTAAGTGCTACATCTACATTAATGAATCCGTTACAATACACTTGCTCAAAGTGTTACATCATCCACATCACTTCCTAAACCGTGGTGCAGATATTTGGCCATTTTCATTCTGACCCTACATATTTATTCCAGAGGAATTTTAAAAAACGTTTCTAGTTTTTATTTCAAACCATCTCTTGTGTCCTCTTGGACAACGTTCGGTCAAAAAATCGTTAGCACAATCATGTCTTTATTTAAGTTGAATAAATTGAACATTTCTTTGTCCATTGGACAAAGTAATAATAACTTAGAACATAATTAAAGAGCTCTTTACATCAAAATTGTATCATTTTGAGAAGAGGCGAATTAAAAACTATGAACTTGCAGCGCCTTTCCACTGTCATTCTTTTTTTTTAAACCTTTATTTCAAGATATAAAAATGTTTACTAGTTCTAGCTATGATTCAAATCTATGTATAGCTATGGTCTAAATATAAATATAGCTATAATTCAAATCTATGTATAGCTATGGTTTAAATCTAAGTGTAGCTATGATTCAAATCTAAGTATAGCTATGGTCCAAATATAAGTATAGTTATGATTCAAATCTATGTATAGTTATGGTCCTAATCTAAGTATAGCCATGATTCCAATCTATTTATAGCTATGGTCCGAATCTTAGTCTAAGTATAGCTATGATTCAAATCTATGTATAGCTTTGGTCCAAATCTAAGTATAGCTATGATTCAAATCTATGTATAGCCATAGTCCAAATCTAAGCATAGATATGATTCAAATCCATGTAGAGCTATGATCCAAATCTAAGTATAGATATGATCCAAATCTAAGTATAGCTATGGTCCAAATCTATGTACTATGTTAAAAGGGTCATAACTATATTTCGTTTTTAAATGTTACTTGACCCATTTCTCTCACTGTGGCCACCATGTATACTAAACCAATACATTATTTAACATTGCGTCTACAACATTTATCTAATTGTGTACAAAAGCTAATATATTTCATTATTCGTCTAAATAAAACTGAAATCGAAAGTAAGACTGTTGATTTCTGAAAGCCAATCACAAATGAGAGGTTAACAAACAAAAGTATAACCGTAAATATAAAAGCAAAACGAACCGTTTGCTTTCTCCATTTCAATGTTAGGCAAAGTTTTGTTGATAACTATTAATGCTCTTGAAAAATCTGAAACACGTGTAGAGACGATTAAAATACAACTGAAAAAAAATAAAAGAATATTGTCTACATAAAAATTTGGTAAAAATCGCATGACCTCATTTATGGTCGGCCCTTATGGAAACACTAGCTCTGTTTTATACCTGGAACCCCAAAGCAAACAATCACACACAATAATAATTGGTCATTTATATCGCGCCTCACTCCATGCTAATGCAATCATGCTCAGCGCGCTCACAAAAACGAAACGACAATAACACTCTAAAATAGTTTTAAACAAGGTTTCGGTCGATGGAGGCACGAAACGACAATAACATTTTAACATAGTTTTAAACAAGTATTTTGCTGATGGGTATGTACTTCATCAACTTAGTTGAAAAGAGAAGTCTTTTTTCTGTGACCTTCCAAACCTGGAATTTCCAGGAGAGATTGTGTTGAAGATCGCAGCATCCTAACGGGACATGCTTCGGTATAAGCTCTTTGAGATATGCAGGTGCTGTGCCTTCCACGCATCCATAGGTAAGGGACATAATCTTATGATCGATGCGCTTCGTCACAGGGAGCCAGTGGAGCTCTTTGAGAATTGGAGTGATATGGTCATACTTCTTTACTTGTGACACAATGCGTGCTGCAGTATTTTGAACTTTCTGAAGTATATCCAGTTGTTTCTGGGGTAAACCCCACAGGCAACTGTTACAATAATCTAGTTTTGACTGTATTGTTGCAACAGCAAAAGCATTGGCTGTTTTTTTTTATTAATCAGAGGTCGCAGCTGACCCAGGGCACGAAGATGGAAGGAGCAGGCCCTAACCACAGTACTGATGTGTGGACTCATTGTTAATTTACTGTCAATGATAAAGCCGAGGTCCCTGACAGTGTTAGACAAAAAGATATCAGAGGCCCCTACTTTAATAGATGGAATATCGACTTTCCTAAAATTAAAGTTTGAACCGCACAGAATTGCCTCAGTCTTGTCGTCATTTAGTTTGAGTTTGTTGGCAGTCATCCACGCTTTCACCGCTAGACAGCAGTTTTCCACTGCTTTAACAGCGGCAGCACAAGCATTATGATCAGGATGGAAGCTTTTGTACAGCTGGGTATCATCCGCATATAGTTTGCGAGATAATCCTTGGCTATCAATTATTCTGCCAAGCTGGCTAGTGTAAACAGCAAAAAGGATAGGCCCTAAAACTGATCCTTGAGGTACGCCACAGATGAGAGAAGTGGCTTTTGATAAGGTCTGATTGATAGAAACTCTCTGAGTCCTTTCTGCCAAATAGGAAGTAAACCAATGAAGTGCAGTATCAGTAATGCCCATCTCGTATTGAAGTCTTGATAAAAGTAAGTCATGGTTGATAACATCAAAGGCAGCACTAAGGTACAACAGAACTAAGATAGTCAGATCACCACGGTCAGCACTAAATAGAACATCATTCATAACCCGTAATATTGCTGTCTCACAGCTATGCCCAGGACGATAGGCAGATTGAAAATTATCAATCACGCCATGTGTGGTTAGATGTTGTAAAAGCTGCTGAGAGACAACCCTCTCAAGAAGCTTCGATACATAGGGAAGGTTAGATACTGGGCGAAAACTCTTGCAGTCACTAGGATCGAACCTCTTTTTCTTTAATAAAGGCTTGATGACAGCAGTCTTAAACATTTGTGGGACTGTGGCTGACAAACACAACAGAAAGGATAAAAATTGGAAGAGGCACACCCCGAAATAATGCTGGGAGCTGACATCGGCATGTGGGAACAAAACTAGAGACAGAGAAATTTGCTCAAGTGAGAGATCCACGAAGAGCTCCTGTTTATGGTCTATGCCTCAGGTAAGGAGAAGGGGCGGTGGAAGGTGAATACTGATGACACTTTACATGTTTTCCCCCTCACTTCCCTGTAAACAGGGATTGATTGACGGCAAAACTAGAACCCTGGGACGCTCTGTTGACAGTCCGTTGAATTAACCACAGGACCAGCATGCCTCACACACAGGACCAGCATGCCTCACACACAGGACCAGCATGCCTCACACACAGGACCAGCATGCCTCACACACAAGACCAGCATGCCTCACACACAGGACCAGCATGCCTCACACACAGGACCAGCATGCCTCACACACAGGACCAGCATGCCTCACACACAGGACCAGCATGCCTCACACACAGGACCAGCATGCCTCACACACAGGACCAGCATGCCTCACACACAGGACCAGCATGCCTCACACACAGGACCAGCATACCTCACACACAGGACCAGCATGCCTCACACACAGGACCAGCATGCCTCACACACAGGACCAGCATGCCTCACACACAGGACCAGCATGCCTCACACACTGGACCAGCATGCCTCACACACAAAAAAAAGTTGTTGGGGGTGGAGGCAACGTAAAAAAAAAGATGTTCAATTAACTATAGTATTGGAAGGATCTTAAAGGTTTTACACTTAAGTTTTTCACAAAGAGAGTCTTAATTTGTAAACAAAAAATACTATTGCTGTTTAATTTTCCCACGAACAAAGTAAAAAGCGTCACTGACGGCGTTGGTCATTGGAGTCAGTGGTAAAATGCTAACCAGTTTTAGTGGTCGCGGCGTACAATGCAAAGACCAGCCAAATTTAGTTTCTATAAGTATTACCGTGCATCCATCATAGTGGACCTACACAATACCTCTCCGTAATCCCTCCTAACCTCCCTCAAGTAAAATCCTGAGCATTTCGAAACGGGATCTGAACACGAGACCTTTAGAGTGGACATCCGAGCGCGCTCTGTACCATCCTTGTCCCGTTAGCGCCCCTGATAGCACATGATGTTTGTGTGTGTCTGTACACGGCCCTGGTGAAAACATGTCGCCCTCTATTCCCCCCCCACACACACACACAAACCCTTGTTTTGGTCCCTACCTTTATCCCGAGTGACATTAACCTTGAAGCTGCAATCTGGACACTGGTACGTGATGTAGTCTTCCATGGCGTCGTGCAGTAGGACAGTCATGACCCTCTCGTGACCCGCCACCTCGCGGTAGTACCCGTACAGGTTCAGGCTCCTCACAATCACTGATGTCATCTCTGTGGAAGCGGTACACAGTCGAAGGACACTTAACTCATTTCACCCCCCATGATCTTATTATTAATGAAGTCTTTAAGAAAAAACGCTTTAGTGTTCTGTCTTATAATATTAGAACTGTCCTGGTAGAAAAAACAACAACATGATATAGTCCTGATAAAACAATGTGCTAGGAAAGTGCTACATTGTCCTGATAACAAAGTTGTCCATCAAATAGTAGTGTTTAAATAATAGTTTGTTTACGTCTGCTAAGGTTATGAAATTTCTATGGGAAATGGTGGACAAGTAAACAAGAAATAGCGTTGTTAATAATATTAATATAGCACTAGACGAATACATACAAGTGAATGCCGGTGTTGTGATGGGTAGGTATATTGATATATAGATACAATATATAAATAGACGGATAGACCGATGCTATAATAGATAGATGTAGGGAGATAAAATAGATAAATAGACGGATAGACCGATGCTATAATAGATAGATGTAGGGAGATAAAATAGATAAATAGACGGATAGACCGATGCTATAATAGATAGATGTAGGGAGATAAAATAGATAAATAGACGGATAGACCGAAGCTATAATAGATAGATGTAGAGATTGATAGATCAAGAGATAGAAAACAGGAAAGATATTAAACACAAAAAAACACACTCTTAACCTAGAAGTTATTCGTTACTATCACGGCTGGTCCTGCGGCTAGATAACGGAATGTCAACCAAAAACCAACTGACACGTCGCTGGTTCTATCCCTGCCACCGACCGATCCCTGCTTGTATTAACAACAGGGGTTTTTAGGACTAGAGGACGTAATCATCTACTAGAGCGCACTGAGCATGCTTATAGCATGGATAGAAGCGCTATATTTAAGTAACCATTATTATTAATGTATCCCAAAGCTACACACGAATTCAATCGCTATCAAGGCGCAAAGTTTTAAATAGAAATAAAGATATTTTTGATTTTCTACGGTATAGTACACTTAGGAATGTATGATTGTGATTGATTATTATATGTATATTATATTGAGTGAATTTCATGTGAGTAGCAAATCGAAATGTTTTATTTTGATTTTTTACATATCTAACTCTATTTGTTGTAAATTATTATTTTTAGAAGATTAGAAAACTTTCTCTAAGTAGACAAAATATATAGGTGGATGGATATGTGAACAGATAAATAGATCAAGACAGTTAAGTAGTTAGATAGATAGCTAGATGTATAGATAATACAAGTAAAAAATTATCCCGTCGGACCTATAAAGCCGGTGAAGTAGCAATCACCAGTTTCTGTGGCAACGGCATACGAGATGATTGTGTGGTCAGCACTATGCACAGCCGCCTTTACTTTACCCCAACTAAGGTCAGGTACCCATCAGAGCTGGATAGACTCAGAGACACCCTTCAGATCCGGGAAAAAAATCCTAGCCTTCACCAGGATTCGAACCCAGGAGCTTCGGTGCGCCAACTGAACGCGCTGCCACTCGGACACCGGGATTGATATTATAATAATATATAAAAATAGCCTCACTTACTGGTACAGTGCGGTAAAAATCCTCTAGGGTTGGTCCTAGTGATGTGGGACCAGGTGTAATTGGTCAATGGGCCGCAGAGGTAGTGGATATCGTCATCCACCATATACCCACGCTTGCACTCAATGCGACAGTCCATCATTGCCGTAGTATTGTCCTCTTTGCAAGCTACCCTCTTCATATCCGAGCCGAGTGGTATTAGCTTCCAACAGTCTATGGTAGATCAGATTATACCAGCTGGGTTATTTCGTTGAAAACTGAGTCAGTCTTATTATTTACTAGCATTAGGCGCCCGCTTCTCCGAACGGGCATCATGTATGACTATTGTTACGAACTTTGCCCTCTTTTCCCAGCTATCCCCTTATAGCTGACCTCTACATTCATTGGTTGAGGCCAGTGACTGGCTAGTGTGTGGATGTGTCACGAGTGGACACGGGCGTTTGCTTACTTTTTAAGTCGTCGTGCTGTGCGGTTGTTTTCAGTTGTTATGTACTTGTTTTATTGAATTAAAGAATTTTTGTTCATTGAAAAGTAATGAGTCGACTTGAGAATCCATAAGAATTAATCTACTAACCATACCCCTAGATCAACGTGTTACAATTGGGATCTCGTCCGAAAAGCAATTGATGCAGTCGTCTGGAAAAACTGTGAGTAACATTAACATTACATTATAATGGAGTCACCGATAACAGACTATTTTATCTCCAAAGAAAGTAATATTCAACTGGAGTTAGCCAAGATTGAACTAGCAAAATTTAAATTTGAAATGGAACTAGCTAGTAAGGAGAGGTTGGAAAAAGAAAAACTAAGAAAGGAAGAACGAGTAGCCAAACTGGCTATAGAAGAGAAAATGGCACAACAACAGATAAAACAAGAATCTATTACTAAACAGACTCAAATAAATGATCTTTTCAGGTACATAAAATACGTTCCCAAATTCAATGAAAATGAACCTGTTGACCAGTATTTTGTTCGTTTTGAAAGAGTAGCCACAGACTTTCCGTTCCCAAAAGAAAAATGGGCTGTACTCGTCAGACAAGCACTCACTAAAGTCGCTAACCGCAAAGCACGAGAGGTCATAGTTTTATTGAAAGACGAAGAGTTTGATAATTACCAATATATCAAAGAAGCCATCATTAGAAGATACGCATCGGTACCAAAAAGTCATGGAAAGATGTTTAGAAAACCCACAATAGAGAACGCCGACGACCTAAATACCCAGCAGAAAAAACTTACTGAGACATCTCAACAAATCGTGTGTCAACATTGTAAAAAAGTAGGTCACGCACGAGGAGACTGCTGGTTAACAAACAAGAAAGGTTTAAAACAACCAAACAAAGAAATCGGAGCTTCTGAGATAAGTGAAAGTATAACACTACAGCCTGCGTGTCAAAATTGTAATAAAATCGGTCACGCACGAAAAGACTGTTGGTTTCTGAAAAAGAAAGTTTCAAAGCACTCAGAAAATAAAATGAGAGCTTATGATATGATTGAAGGTCAGCCAAAGCCAAAGCCTGTGTGTAAGAACTGCGATAAACTAGGTCACACACTAGAGGACTGTTGGTTTATGGAAAAAAGAAAAGATTCACAGCAAACAGAACACGAAATGGGAGCCTACTGTCGTCAACCTAATACAAAGGTAGAAACGTGCAAGGTTATCCAGTGTGCTGATGAAGGAAAGAAAAATAACTCAGAAAGTTCTTCAATAAAAGAATTGTCACCTTATATAACTAAAGGCGACACAAAAGATTCACAGCAAATAGAACACGTGATGGAAGCCTACTGTCGTCCACCTACTACAAAGGTAGAAACGGTCAAGGTTATCCAGTGCGCTGATGAAGGAAAGAAAAATAACTCAGAAAGTTCTTCAATAAAAGAATTGTCACCTTTTATATCTAAAGGCTACTTATCGATCTCAGATAATAGAGAAATCACTACAAAGGTAGAACCTGGTAAGGTAAACCAGTGTGATGAAAAGAAGATAGAAACTTCATTTGAAAAGAAGATAGAAACTTATACAAAGGTAGAACCTGGTAAGGTAAACCAGTGTGCTGAAAAGAAGATAGAAACTTCATTTGAAAAGAAGATAGAAACTTCAACTCTTGACGAATTTTCGCCATTTACATCTGAAGATAAAACTAAGCTACAAAAACCAGTTAAAATCCTAAAGGATACCGGTGAAACTATGTCCCTGAGTCTAGAGGGTATATTATCACTCTCTGAACAAACATATACTGGACAAAAGGTACTAATCAAAGGCACTGAGATGGGACATGTGGAAGTTCCGCTTCAACGCATTCATCTTAAGTCCGAACTTATTTCCGGTCCAGTGATTGTAGGAGATAAACCTACACTTCCATTTGACGAAATCTCTGTCATAATTGGAAATGACTTAGCAAAAGGCTGTGTAAAGCCTGAACTGATTGTGACTCATGATCCTGAAGTCAACAGTAAAAAAATGAAAGATACTGAACTGTACCCTATTTGTGCCATCACCCGAGGCATGAATCAAAAAGAGAATAGGGGTAAGGCGCCTGGTGGAACAGCCAAAAATGACAATACTCGGAGCGAAATTGACTTGGAAAATACCTTCTTTTCCAGTTTGGTAGAAACACCTGTAGAAAACGGAGGAGATAAGTTATCTCCCAGGCAGCAACTAATCCAAGAACAACAGAAAGATACAGAGCTGGAGAAGTTGCGTGAGAGTGTTGAGGCTGAGTCTGACGTGAGAGATGGCCCTGTGCAATATTTTGTGCGTCGTGGAATGCTGATGAGGAGTTGGAGACCTCGGGATGCTGCGCCAGAGGATAACTGGAGAGTGGTGGAGCAAATCGTAGTTCCGGTGAGGTACCGAGAGGACATTATTGAGGTAGCGCATGACTCGACCTTTTCGGGTCATTTGGGGATAAACAAAACATATCAACGCATATTGCCCCACTTTTATTGGCCTGGGTTGAAACGTGACGTCCCCGCCTACTGTAAATCGTGCGAATCATGTCAACTCATAGGCAAGCTGAACAAGACAATAACAGTCAATAACAATAACAAGCTACACTACAGCCCATCCCTGCTTTTGGCGAACCTTTCTCGCATATTATCATCGACTGCGTGGGACCCCTTCCCAAAACTAAATCAGGTCACCAATACTTGCTGACTATGATGTGTACCGCAACTAGGTATCCAGAAGCGTTGCCCCTTCGCAGTATCAACGCAGAGAAAATAGCAGAGGCGTTAACCGAGTTTTTCACCCGGTATGGTCTACCCAAATCGGTGCAAACCGACCAAGGAACCAACTTTACTTCCAAACTTTTTCAACATGTTCTAGATCGATTGAAGATACAACATAGAATGTCAACGGCATACCACCCAGAAAGCCAGGGAGCGCTAGAGCGTTTCCACCAAACATTAAAGACGATGTTAAAAACTTATTGCCATGACCATCAGAAGGATTGGGACAAAGGAGTGCCATATGTCTGTGCTCTTTGCTGCCCGTGAAGCGATACAAGAGTCTCTGGACTTTAGTCCATTCGAGTTGGTTTTTGTACACACCGTCAGAAGTCCATTAAAACTGCTTAAAGAAGCCTGGACAGATGAACAAACCGAGAAAAGAGGACTCATTGACTGTGTAGATAAGTTTAAAAATCGTTTGTTCAATTCTTTTGTATTTGCTAGAGACAATTTAAAACAAGCCCAGCGCAAAATGAAAACTGTTTTTGATAAAAAATCACGAGTTCGCACATTTGCGCCAGGGGAAAAGGTGTTGTTATTTCTCCCCACCAACACTCACCTCTTTCGGACTTCGGTCCATACGAAGTAGATTCAAAGGTCAGTGAGGTCAACTACATGATCAAACCTTATGTGGGTAGGGAAACGGTAGAAGGTAAACATTCCCCTCCAACTCACCCCATGTCACCTATTGTTGTTGAGCCTGACAAACAACACTGTGAAATTGACCATAGATTTAGTGGGTGTAAACTAAAAAACTCCACTGTGCTTGAGAACATTGATGAAAAACTTAAACATTTAAAAATGTCAGAGAGCAATGTCATCAAGTCCATTATTCTAGAATACCCTATGTTATTCAATGATGTTCCTACTAGAACACACTTGATAGAACATGATGTCATTTTGAATGAGAATGTTTCTCCCATAAAACAACACCCGTATAGAGTTAACCCTAACCAGTTAGCTATTATTCAGAAAAAGATCCAATACATGTTAGATAATGATATCATCACCCAAAGCTGTAGCTATTGGAGTTCACCATGTCTCATAGTTCCAAAAGCAGATAAATCAGCCCGCTTTGTACTGATTACCGCAAATTAAATGCAGTAACTAAAACTGTATTGTGAATTGTATTGATGACAAGGAAATTGGTAGACCTTGAGCACTTACACATATTTGTCTTATATTAACTTATGTTTGAAAAAAAAAACATTATGCTATTTCTGCTACCAAAGAATTATTAAGTTTTCTAAAGTCTATAAGATGTAATTACTTACTAATTGATATTAAGATTTTGTCTGTATGTTGTTAAATGCTTATTTTTGGTTGATTAAGTAAATTGACTGGTGTTTTGAATGGTATTCATATTTTAATGAAGATGAGATGTTTGAACTAAGAATTTATGTTGTATACAAAAAGAGTGTGCACAGAAATTAATGACGCAATTAGAAAAATGTCACTGATATCATACAAATTGTATTTATAAATGAATTTTCTATAAACTAGAATCATTCTGTCACTTACAAAGTTTAATTTCTTAAATTTAACATAAATTAATGTAATTTGATGTTATACTATAATTATAGTCGTAAGTTTATTAGATCTATCATGCTCATTAATTGTCGCAACTTACTGTCGCGTAGAGAATTTTTTTATCTTAAGAGGTGATGTAGTTAATTTGCATTAGAAAGAGAGAGTAGAATGATACTGATAGAGATATAGGGAAAAAAACGTGTGAGAGAGAAGGAGAGTATTGTTTTATTCTAGGAATTGGGGTCAACAGTTATCTAATGTGTAGTTAGAAGTTAGAAAGACAGCCAGCAGGCTTGAAATTGAAAATTAAACTGTCCTAGAGCTGAGACCGTAATTGGGTCAAGCATACACTAGTGAACAGTGGAAAACTTATGCTACAGAGATAGTATGATTTTTATGAATGGAAAGACATTTAATTTCAATACGGGAAGTGTCGCCGCGGTTGAGTTGATTGTCGGTTGAGTTGATTGTCGGTTGAGTTGATTGTCGGTTGAATTGATTGTCGGTTGAGTTGATTGTCTTTTTTATTGTTATGAAGTTATTGACAATGACAAAAGATGTTTAGTTCAGAATTAAATGGACGCGGGTGGAGTTAACTTTAAAATAATGAAAATTATTGCTATGTATTGATTTTTCAATGAAGAATGAGATTGTTGTTTTCTGTCTAGACTTAAGCTATGATATTTCTTGTCTTGCCAGAGTTAATCTGAATAATGTGTTACTGTATTTTGATTTTTTTTCCATTTTGTTTTGACCTCGGTCATTTTCAGTGTGTATAAAAAAAAATTGTTTTTCACGCTTCACCGAATTTATTATTGTACAATGACAAGGGAGAATACTGATAACTTCTAAAGTTATGCCCGTTTTATTTTGACCTAAATGGTTTATGTTAAGTTGAGTTTTTCTCTTTTTATTAAGTTAATTCTACTATTATGCAGTTGTGCGTTATATTTACACTGCTGTGTTTAATTAATAATGTCACACTTTCTTCCTTATGTTCTCATAAATTTTACCCCTTTTATTGTCACATACTTTTGTTCCTTTACCTTGAGATATTTGTATAAAAAAAAAAGTATTTAGTTTAAGATTAACAAAAATATTTTTTTTTCTCCCCGGATAATAGGGTGTTACGAACTTTGCCCTCTTTTCCCAGCTATCCCCTTATAGCTGACCTATACATTCATTGGTTGAGGCCAGTGACTGGCTAGTGTGTGGATGTGTCACGAGTGGACACGGGCGTTCGCTTACTTTTTAAGTCGTCGTGCTGTGCGGTTGTTTTCAGTTGTAATGTACTTGTTTTATTGAATTAAAGAGTTTTTGTTCATTGAAAAGTAATGAGTCGACTTGAGAATCCATAAGAATTAATCTACTAACCATACCCCTAGATCAACGTGTTACACTATACTTGACACTATAGTTTAGAGATGTTGTTATTATTAGTAAAAGATCGGTGAAAGGTTACAATACTGATTGACATATTGGGCTGAAAGGTGAGATGTTTGTGCTCCTGTATACTCTGTTTGATTTAAAGAGGAATATACTGATTTATTGAACGATTATTTTATTGATTTATTAAAATATTAATATAACAATTCGATTTCTCTGTTATTGATTTGGTTCTGATTTGTTGAAATTGATTTTTTTAGTTACTGCTTGACTTTAAATTTCAGCTTTAGTTTCATTTATTTATGTTATCTTGAATTATTTGTTTAAATTGGCGATATATTAATGTATTCGGTTGATTTATTTACTGATTGATTGTTTGTTTGATTTAATCATTGATTTATTATAATTATTTAAAGGTGTTTTTTTTAATGTAGCATATAAAAACGTTCACCAGACTTCTATGAGAAATGGATGGCTTACTCCTCCGCCCCCCCCCCCCCCCGGACCTTCCATCTCTGTTACGACGTACCTTTTTTCTCGACCTTTTCGCATGACCTTGTCTCGGTGGCCCCTGATTCGCTGCACTTATTGCCTCCGTGCTTGGGGGCTGGGTTCTCGCATAGCCGGACCCTGAACTTCATGTTGACCTCAGTGCTGCAGAAGGACCAGTCTGACCACGGGCCGAAGGCGCCGTTCACTAGAAGAAAAGAAAATGCACAGGGGCTAGAGCATAGAAGGCTATAGTAGAACGATCGATAGATAGATATTCTTTTCAATTTAAATTGACTTCTTTGCCAAGGAGACACAAAACAGAGCCCATACTTGACATAAGTCGCAACAACTGATTGTCTTATGATATTCTGAAATGTTACAACTATCTTAAATTCCCATGACCCAGTATTACATATTCACATAGTGTAGACATGTATATATATATTGTATGTATGCGGTTATCTATAAAAAACATCTTTATCGGTCCTTGTCTTTAAAAGAAAATGTGATACGGCCAAAACATTTTCACCGACCATGTCTTAAAGAAGTGATTTAGGTCAGATATCGATAACATTGTGGTATGTAAGAGCCACGACATTGTTGTCAAAACTCTAAAATAGTTTATATAAAAAATAACACGGCCTAAATTATAGATGACAACCTTTCCATATAATAACATCATTAAATATCTTATCATCTATATAATAACATCACTAAATTACCCTATATATATAATAACATTACTAAATTACTCTATCTATATAATAAGTTACATGAACGTAACATATTTGAATAAGTCTGTCTATAATAGTCTATATAATAGATAATAATGACCGAAACATCTTTAAAATACTATGTCTATATAACAGGTAACATGACCATAACATCATTGAATTAACATGTCTATTTAAAGATAACATTACCATAACATTTTTGAATAACTATATATCTATATAATAAATATCATGGCTATAACATCATTTAATTACCCTGTGTATATGAAGATAAAGTGACCATAACTGTATATATCTATAAAATGAGTATCATGACCATATCATCATTTAATTACCCTGTCAATATAACGATAACATGACCATAACTATATGTATTTATAAACAAAATATCATGGATATAATATTATTTAGTTACCCTGTCTATATAAAAGGTAACATGGACTCATCGGCTTGAATTGCCATTGTTTATTTCAAAGGTTAAATGAACATAACATCCTATCTTGCCTTCACAGTTTCAAAAAGATATGGCCACAACCTACTGACCAGGTCGGTAGCTGGGGCGATTGCAGGCTTTGTACTCCTTCGTGTGCGCCCAGCACTGGTCCCCGCCGTACTGAGGCTCTGGGTTGTTGCATTTTCGGACGCGAACCGCCTGCCCTCCTTTCTCATTGCTGATGCATGTCCAGTCGAGCCATTCGGACAAACCACCATCGACTGAGGAGGACAACACAGTATGGTTTAGCATCAACGCGGACAGTGCAAATATCTGGGAACCTTTCTGTAATTCGCTGCTGTATTCGTACGTCTTTGAGACCTTGAGAACGCTGTTTACGTACAATAAGAAAAACGGGGAACGCAAAAATGTGTACATTTTTGTATTATTATTTTTTAGAGGAAATTGGAGGTGTTTTTTTTCCCTTCTGAAGTTTATCTGAGCATTGTTATTGTGTGTTATATTTCTAGGTTACAACATGGCCGAATTATAAATGAATATAACAAAGCAATCAAATGACAAGCCTGCACCTGGAAAACTAACACAAAATACAAAAATATAAAGAAGTAGACTCTAAATATAATTGACCTTGCCTTAGAGCATGTAGTAAAGTACCCGTCGGACCAAACTAATCGTAGGACCGGTGATGCAGCGTTCGCAAGTTTCTATGGCCACCACGGTATACTAGGGGTTGTGTGGCCAGCACAATGCCCAGCCGCCTTTACTTTACCCCCAACGAATGTAATTTTTTAAGCGGAAATAAAATATAAAAAAAAACATTGGTCAACACGTTTTTTTTCTCCCTTCTGTAGTTCCGGTTGTAACATTTATATTTCGATACCAAAAAAATTTGTCAAGCTTTCCATCCATAAAATTACCGAGAATAAAAGTAAATCTGAAAGAAGTTTTCGCTTTTATGGTCGAATACGATAAAGGATAATTTCCCAATACTTCACGCCACATTATATTTAGATCAATATACATATTTTATACAGTCAACGGTCCTAAAATACACTTTTAAGGCACAATACGCAATTACTTGAACAAGGCGTAGTACTTACTGGGATAAGGCGTAGTACTTACTGGGACAATGCGTAGTACTTACTAGGACAAGGCGTAGTACTTACTAGGACAATGCTCAGTACTTACTAGGACAAGGCGTAGTACTTACTAGGACAAGGCGTAGTACTTACTAGGACAAGGCGTAGTCTCACACCGCTTGGTTTCGGTGCCCTCCCCGTTACAGCTTGCGACGGTTTCCTTGTCCCTTTGCAGGCACTCCCGCCGACGCACGGACAGCGGCTCCCCGCAGGTCTGGTGGCATGGCTCCCACTCTCCCCATTCGCCCCAATCGCCTAAAGGTAAACAAAAGAGAAAAGAAAAAAAAAAGAAAGAAACTGATAAAGAAAAACAGACAAGGACACACACACACTGACCTGCCCGTTATTTAGTTGAGCTCATTAATTGTACACATAAAGACACAGCCTGCAAAATGGAAAAGCCTTATTATTTTATTAGTTACATAAAAATGTGTCTTTCGTCCTGTAACAATGCAGTTTCTTTCTGTAACAGCGTTGTTTGTTCTCTTAATATGATTCTAAACATAATAGAATATTTTCTTCCTATGATGACACTAAATCTTTTTTTTGTTTTCAAAACCAAAACATGTTTTAAATGCTTTTTTTAAAAAAAACATTGAAACCTAGAGCGATTTTTTCTATAGTAAAAAAAAAAAAGCCAAAAGTATGTACCGTCTAAAACCATTCCAGGTAAAGGCCTTGAAATGTATCATTGGTTTTTATTATAATATGGGGTAATGGTGGCCGAGCGGCAGCGCATTCGACTGGTGTTTCGAAGGTTTCGAGTTCGAATTCTAGTGAAGGCTAGGAACTGGAGATCGTCCCTAAGACTACATAATCCTGAGTACCTAACCTTAGTTCTGGTAAATTAAAGGCGGACGGGCATTGTGCTGGCCACACCTCCCATAATATGCTGTGGATACTGGTGAACGCCTCTTTACTGGCCCCATGGATCAATTCCGTCCAACATGAACCTTACTTTTTTTTTTTTCTTATGGACTTGACGGGAATAAATCTGAACGATTCTATAAAGAAGTTCAGAAAATCGAGAGGATCAGAAAAGTAAATCATTACTGTAATGTATGGCGCCCCAATGTCCTTAAATCTAAAGACTGTGTAGGTAAGCTGAAGGTAGGATTTAGAGTTTTTTTGTCTGTGTAAACCAGCCACGGGGAAGAATCACATAAAATTATATGTATATTTTATTTTTGGGTTACCACTGTCGAGGATACGAGTTTTCAAATACAGATGACGAATATTCACAACTAACAAGAGTAACACCAATAGTCAAATTATTAAACCTAGAAACACTAGAGGACAGAAGGGCAAAGAGTAAAGTTGCAATAATACATAAGGCATTAAACTTTAATTTAGAAATACAACACAATAAAAACCTGTTGCAATGCTCAGATAAACACAAGGACAACAAACACTTTCCTTATCCCTTATGAGAGAAATAATAGCCTACATGTAAGCACTCTTTCTTTCCGAGTGGCATTCGGGCATGGAATGGGTTGCCTGTACAAACCAGGAAAACCAGTACTTTAACATATCATTTAAAACAATAATAAAGATGCAAGACTAGAATCGGACCACAGATGCGCGTAGGACGCAATAATCTTCTTTATAGAAGGAGCGTCTGTAATATATAAGATAAGAAGACGTACCCACACCGCTGCTTTCACAGAGTTTCCCCGAGAATCCTTCCATGCAGTCACATCTGTAGGTGTTGGCGTTCAGGTCGTTAATACAGCCTCTGCTGTTCTTACATTGGTGTCCTAAGCACCAGTTCGGAGGTATCTGTTTGGGATGTAGAGAGATATAGACTAGATTAGATTGATAAATATATATAGAGAAATTGAAGAGCATATTTTTAACCTCTTTTATTTTAACTACTAATTTTCTGACAAAATTTTATCGTGAAAAAAAAAGGTTTGAAAAATAAGACAGCGCTAACAGAGTTGGCGGTTAGTCAAAACTAGGGATGTTAATATCATTTTTTTTTCACAACCGAATTTCGGTTTGCCTTCTCCTTCCCCCCATTTACTCTGTGTATTTCTTTTTTTACTATGTATGTATAGGTGAAAAATAAATCAATCAAAAGTGGCGCTATTTTGCCATCAGTGCATTTTTAATAACGAGTTTCCGTCCTATCTCAAAGAACTAATAACACCATATGTCCCTCAAAGAACACTTCGTTCTGCAAACTCATCGATTCTGGAAGAGCCCCGTTTCTCTCTGATGACCGTTGGCTTTAGAGCCTTCTCAGTATCCGGTCCGAAGGTGTGGAATCTTCTTCCCATTCAACTCAGGCAAACAAGCTCCATTGATTTCTTCAAGAAGAACTTAAAAACGCATTATTTCAATATTTATCTCAGTTAACATGCTTTAGAGCCCCACTGTCTTACTTATATTTTAGGTCGGTCATTTTTTTTTAGTTGTTTGATTTGTTCTATGTTTGTAAAGTTTTGAATCATCATTTAGTTTTTTTTATCTCTTGGCCTATACATTGTATCTGGGTTTTTTAATTGTTATGGTAAATGCGCTCTGAGCTTATAGTATGTTTGTTGGCAGCGCTATACAAATGTCATCATTATTATTATTATTTTCTTTATCGAAGTTACCGACCCAGTGATAAAAGAACTGCGCTTTCTCAGTTTATCAAGCTGTGTTAATTGGAATTTGATATGTACACACACACACACTTACACACTTTTGTGCTACAGGAAGTATATCGGTCTTTTTATCGGTTTGGTACGTCCAGCGTCTGTGTAGAAAGCCCAGTTTTTGCTTCTCAATGAAGATATAAAAAAATGTGCCGCAGACTCTCGTTAATAGTAACTTAATATCTGCATTTGTTGTTGTCTGTGCATCGCAAGCGATATTTGTGACTGACAACAAAAAAAGTCCTAGACTTAGAATGGCCTATGACAAATTAGTGTTTGCAAAGCATTCAATGTTAAGGAATTGTTTGGTGCGAATCAAACATCGTTATACAATATTTCTTCGATTAAAAAACAAGCAAGTGGAAATGAGGGGAGGGGGTGGAGTGTAACGTCTGCAATCAAATGGATGTGTTGTAATTTAATTCTATAACAGACTCTCACCTTACAAAAGTCCCCCAGGTAGTTATCCGTGCAGTTGCAGACGTAGTCGTTGTACAGGTCGATGCAGATGGCGTGGTCACCGCACGGTTGTCCAGCACAGTTGTCCGTAGCTGAATGGAAAGCCCATTGCGAGAGATCAGTAAAATATATAAGCCTCCATACTTGTATTATGGAGGAATGCGGGGGTGGGGGGGGGGGGAAGGAGGAGCGGGATGAGCACGGTGATCTAGCGGGCATTCGGATTTCAAGTCTGAAGTTCTAAGGTTTAAAATTTTAGCCAAACGCCAGGTCCTAGTAGGATTGCAGGAAGGTTTTCCGAGTCTGGGGCGGGAACGGGGTTACTGAGTCTAACACTCCCGCAACTCTGATGGGTAACTGTCATTGGTAGGGGGATGAACAGGTCTCTCAGCGTTGTGCTGGACCCTTAATCACAATTGCGAGACATTAAAACGTAAAACGTTACCAAACCCCTCTTAATAGCACCACAAGGTAGTATTAATGTAAAGCACTAGTTGGGCGTTGTATTGGTGATACAATCTACAAGGCTGCCTTATCGACTCCTTTTTTTTCATGCCACTTGCCAGATGATTTGTCCCCTAGGGTTCCATGATATCTGCTCCTATCTGTTCGGTTCATATTTCAATCTACTGGATATGTAAAATTTAAGAAAATCTGTTCCGATAATTTCATTAAAAACATTAAAAGAAGAAAGTACCATTAATCATGTAGGTCCAATCATGGGACAACTGAAGCAGTATTCCCTAAGTTGTTTTTTGTGCCATCGCGTGCAAGGGGATCGAGTGTAGAGCGCAATGCACAGCCTCCTTTTTCCTCAACCAAAATTAGTGGTAGATTCAGGGACACAATCCAATCCCAGAGGGAATAACCCTGGCGTTTAACTTGGGTTTCAATTCCACATTTTCAGGATGAGAATTCTAGCGTGCTGCCGCTAAGCCATTATGTCCAAACGATTTTCATATTAATAACCCCAAAAAGGTGAAGTTTTAAAAAAATATCTAGGTCATACTGGGATCCTAAAACATACAATGCCCTTCAATATCTCCTTATATAGGTCATACTGCGGCAATGCCCTACAACAGGGGTCAGCAACTATATAAGAGTATTTGGTAAGGCAGGGATCGGCAACCTTTTGATAATAGCGTGCCAAAGTAGGATTACTATTTCATCTAGCGTGCCAACAGCTTATAATCATACTGCTTTAGCAGTCAATTACTCGTCGAAGAGGCCTTAATGTTTTTGGGGGTCTACCGCGTGCCATTTAAAATCGCTCTGCGTGCCAAGTCTGCCACGCTTTCCGTAGGTTGCCGGCCACTGTCTTACTGCGACAAAAATACCACAATGCCCGACGATATACTCTTATATATGTCACACAGCGACCCCAACACTCACAATTTCCTACAACATCCCCTTTTATCAGTCTTAGGGAGGTATTCGGTGCAGCGACTATCCCGTATCATATTTTTATACATAATATACATACATATAAATATATATATATATATATATATATATATATATTACATACACTGCTATTAAAAGATTATTGCGCTCAACCGTGGTTAAGTTACTGGCTTTCCTGGTTTGTTCAGGCAACCCATTTTATACCCGGATGCCCATCGGGAAGAAAGAGTGCTTATATGCATTTGGTCATATAAGGGATGATTAAAGTGTTTTTTCCCTTTGTTTATCTGACCATTGCAACAGGTTGTTATTGTGTTGTATTTCTTAGATATAGTTTACTCTTTGCCCTTCTGTCCTCTAGTAATTCTAGGTTGAATTATTTTAACTATTGGTGTTACTCATGTCAGTTGTGAATATTCGCTAGTAATGAACCTTGTAGCACTTTTCTGAATTTGTTCTAATTTTTTTATTTTTTATTTAGTTTATATAAAGTATTGGACTAACTAATGTGAGATAGCATTTTAGCTGTGTGTTCTTATTACATTTGTAAAAGTTTCTTTTTATGAAGCCTAATGTTTTTCTAGATTTTTAAATTACTTCATCAATATGTAGATTCCAATATAATTTATCATTTATTATTACTCTTAAGTATGTTTCTAAGGTTATTGTAGTGCATTAGCCACACTAACCATCACATGAGCTGGGCGTGGCCATCGCCTGTTCTGAGCCGATTACCGAGAGAAGGTTCTCAAATTTCCTCGACTGACCACACTGGCTTGCTAGCTGCACGATCTCGGTCACGTTCAGCTCCATATTGGTTAGCACCAAATCTGTAGCCATCAGTTCTGCCCGTGAATAGAAGAGACAAAGAGTTTTTTTTTAAATAATGTTAGTCAAACACACACACACACTCTCTCATTCTCTCTTTCTTTCTTTAGTCTCTTACTATCTCCCACTTTCTGGTCTCTCTTGTTAAGTTTATCTTGTCGTATATTAATATGTGTTGATATCGAATTCATAAGGAACTAAATAATTACTAAACATTTAGACACCCATTAAAAGTAGAAAGTACCATTAATCATGTAGATCCATGGCAATACTGAAGCTGTATTACCTAAATTTTTTTTTTTTGTGCCATCGCGTGCAAGAGGATCGTGTGCAGAGCGCAATGCAAAGCCGCCTTTTTTCTTCACCAAAAATCGTGAGTGGTAGATTCGGGGACACAATCCAATCCCCTTTTATCAGTCTTAGGGAGGTTTTCGGGGCAGCATCTATCCTGTATCATATATGTATACATATAATATATATATATATATATATATTACAGATGCTGCTTCTATAAAAACATTATTGCGCAATCGTTTGCAAGACATTTATTGACTTGATTTGTGCGAATTTGGCATGGATCTTTACAAATCTTTCACAGAGAACCTAAAAAAAACTCGTGAATGAACGCAGGTAAAGTATTACCGGAAGAGATTTTGTGAAATATATACAGTTAGGGACTTTGAATATGTAATAAAAATCAATCCAACTCAAGCCATCCTTCATTCATTGACTCATTGTAAGAGTCTATGTGTGAGCTGTTTAGTGTTAAATACAAGTTAGTTACCAGTCATATCTACCAGTAATGAGCCAATTGGACTCTCAACATATAAATATTGTTCGAGGAGTGTGTCACTGAATCGCAAGCACACTCTGTGCCTGACATAATAAAAAGACAGTAGCTTTTATCCGATGCACATCGTGTGCAGGGAATGATCTACAAGGTGCCCTGAGACTAGGGGTGGGGGAAAGGGTAGGGTCGCCAACAAGTTCAAACCCCACCATGGCATCTCTCACCTGGCATAATCGTCGAGCCCTAAGTTTAAACCCCACACATGACATCTCTCACCTGGCATATTCGTCGAGCCCTTAAAGTCAATGTGCTCGCAATGTCGTGGGAAGTCAGCTGGAAGCACGTCCACTTCTCGCCCGTCCATGTAGAGCGTCAAGAGGTTGTAGGAGAAAATCAAAGCAATGTGGTGCCAGGTCCTGTAATGGTGGAGTTAGGTGGCGAGAGGGGCGTACACTCATTATGTTTTAGATGGTGGAGAGTATTGTTCCTTTGTTTATACCTGACTCGTTTGTTTTATTCAGTACAAGTACGTTTTTTATTTTCTTAGAATTGTCCCTAAGTTTCATCTTGATATACAGAGCTTTAAGTGAGGTCTGTATCCATTTCAAACCTTTTTAAAATAAGGAAAGTACCCATTGAACAAAATTGATATATTAAGCCGGTTAACCAGAGTTTACAAGTTTCTGTGGCCACGGCATACTAGGGGATTGTTTGACCAGCACAATGACCAGCCACTTTCATTTTACCCCCCTAAAATGTTAGGTACTCATAAGATCTAGGTACACTCAGGGTCCCTCAAGTCCCAAAACGAATCCTAGCTGTAAGTTGCTATTTAGTAACTGTTCAACACGTTCACTAACAATCTCTTCGAGGCTTTGACAAAGTTAATAATAACACTCCAGGAACAGTCAAATATATAGATAAGTTTATTCACACACATATATTTTTATGTCCTCACAATTCATGTGAATATCCATGCACAATGATATAGATATATATTCACTCAATAGCATTGCAATTTACATACTAGAATTTACAGAATAGATTCACTGAGATCTCCAATATTATCTCCATTACAAATTATCCACATAGAAACGTCAGCTCTTATCACCTCAAAAGCTGGATGCCCACTACTGACTAAGGTCGAGTCTTGTAACCTTCCCTACCGATTTTCTCTAACCTTTTTTCTTCAACACGTGAATTATCATCAATTCACTAAACTGCGCAATAACTGTAGTCTTCTATTGTCATATTATAAATATAGTCTAATTCTTCTATTTAAGGTCAAGGTTTACTCTTCTTTTCATTGGTTATCTCTCTTTGACCATAGACTATTTATTATGTTCTATTTCAATCACTGACACTAGCTTTAACCAGGATTCAAACTTAGAACATAGGTACGCCAGCAGAACGAGCGGCCTGCTCCGACGCCGCGAATCAGTTAAAACCCTTTGTTCCATAGAAAACTAGTGAGGCAACGTTTCGCGTGCCCTAGGTTGCCGATCCCTGCTTTATTATACAGTGATATTCTAGACTACGTCCATGTCGTTTTAGGCTACGTCCATGTTAACATACCTTCGAGTCGTCCTCTTCACGCTCAGGATCTGCTTGAAGCTAATAGTAAATAGTCCGCAACCGATGGCACCAACCCCGTCGGTTAAGGGCCCGGCAAAGACCTGGGTAGCGTAGTCGGTCACCTCGTACAGGCTGTTCACCCACATCATGAGGGTCATCGCGTCTCTATTTATCTTCATTTGGTTCACCGTGAGCCGGTATGGGTCCCTCATCACTAGATCGAAATCTGCATTAAAAGATTGTACTCGCAAATAACAAGGTGGTACTAGGAAATAACAAGGTGATACTAGGAAATAACAAGGTGGTACTAGGAAATAACAAGGTGATACTAGGAAATAACAAGGTGATACTAGGAAATAACAAGGTGGTACTAGGAAATAACAAGGTGATACTAGGAAATAACAAGGTGGTACTAGGAAATAACAAGGTAGTACTAGGAAATAACAAGGTGGTACTAGGAAATAACAAGGTGATATTAGGAAATAACAAGGTGATACTAGGAAATAACAAGGTGGTACTAGGAAATAACAAGGTGATACTAGGAAATAACAAGGAGATACTAGGAAATAACAAGGTGGTACTAGGAAATAACAAGGTGGTACTAGGAAATAACAAGGTGGTACTAGGAAATAACAAGGTGGTACTAGGAAATAACAAGGTGGTACTAGGAAATAACAAGGTGATACTAGGAAATAACAAGGTGGTACTAGGAAATAACAAGGTGGTACTAGGAAATAACAAGGTGGTACTAGGAAATAACAAGGTGGTACTAGGAAATAACAAGGTGGTACTAGGAAATAACAAGGTGGTACTAGGAAATAACAAGGTGGACCTAATTCTATATTTCCCCCCTCGCCCCCCCCCCCTCCCCCCCAAAAAATACGAAGTGAGAAAAAGAGTAAAAATTTAAAAGAAATGGATTAGCTTACATACTAATAATCAGGAAGACGCTATATTACTAGAACTTTACTATTTATCTAGGGATAGGACCTAAAGCGTCGAATATTTATAACTTATCTACGCAATTCCTAGACAGGAAAACCAATCGTTTAACAGTTCAAGCCATTAACAAAGTGCAAGCCTAGACTCAAACTAAAAGTTAAGCCCAGAACGCCCTATTCTCCCACAAGACGTAACGGGGGGGGGGTGTACGTGGTATTCAAAACTTGATACTTACCAAGGCACAGCTCTTTACGAGGGGTGCCCTTTTCTTCTGTCCACGTGCCGAAGGGGCAATACTTGCAGCTCTTCTGCCCCTCCTCGTCCGCATACTGGCCTTTATAGCAGGGGAAACAAGGTTCGAGCCCCGACCTTGAAAAGGTGCCAACGGGGCAAACAGCTGGAGAGTTTAAGACTTCATTGAGCAAAAAACATCTAGAACAACAATCACATCAACAATAAAATAAACGTATTTCAATAGGAGCAAGAACTCTTTTGTTCCACTGTCAGTGCGAAACTTAATCGTCAATCAGTCAGAAATACAATAGCTGACTCCTAATGATACTTTTTTTTGTATCATCAAATAGCAGAAATAGTAAAGCAAGCGGTCCATGATAGTATAGTCTGTGTTTAGATAAATAAAGGAATATTTTCTTATTCAAGTTATTATAACATCAACAATAACATTGGCAATAATAACAACAACAAATAAACAAAAGTCACAATGAACATTAATTGTGTTACACTTGTGAGCATGCTGAGCATGCTTGCATTAGCATGAAGTGAGGCGCTATATAAATGACCAATTTAATTATTATTATTATTATTCATAAGCATTTAGTTTACACTCACTTTAAGAAAATAGATTTAACAACAATGACAACAAAAATACAACCTGTTTTGTATGTGTAATTAATTTATTTAGGAATATAGACCAATAGATGAAAGATCTTCATAAATATATAATCTACATGTATTTTAAACAAATAGCTTAAATAACTAAGAAAATGCGATACTATCTTGTAAATAATTAAAATATGAAGTAATTGGGCTCAAATTAACGTAAAAGTAAAGGATTCTTTGGGCCCCTAACCAATGCATGATGTAAGCCCATGAGCATTTGACTTGCCTTTTTGTATCTATTAATAATAATAATAATGGTCATTTCTTAAAACGCTTCTATCCATGCTACTACATTTAGCATGCTCAGTGCGCTCTTGGTGTGAATTGCAGTGGCAGATGTATTAGCCAAAGAGAAAGGTCTTTAAAACTATTTTTGAAAGACTCTAGCGTCTCAGATTCTCTCAGTGTCTGGGGTAAACTGTTCCATAAAAAAGGCACCACTGATTCAAATGAGATTTGTGTCCAGCCACACTGGTAGTTTTATAGAGTGACTGTATGAAGAGCGCAGTTCCCTTGATGGCTCGTTCTTTGATATAAACTCTCGAAGATAGGAATGCGCAATGCCCTTTACGCATTACAAACCTTTTTGCTCAGTTACCTTATTGAAAACATCGTTATCGGTGAACTGATTTCGAGGTTTAGTGAGTTTAGAGTTTAGCCTGGTTCACTTAGCCACTCACCCTAATGTTATAAATCTGCGAATATTCTGTGTTGTCGCTCTCTTGGATTTTGTTCACTATAATAATAAACTCAAGCCACCCGATGTATGTTCAAAGAAGAATTTAATGCTTGAGCTTATCTACAGTGACAACATTCCCCTTCACTGGTTAATAATAAGTAGCTTCCTTGTAGCTAAAGCAAAATTAACAACAACCCTTACTTCACATGAACTAGAGAGACGTTCTCAAATAAAATATCGAAACTAGAAACCACTACTACATACTATTAACACATGACCCTATATACTCACGCTTGCAGTCACCCGCGGACGAGCTTCCGTTGAACAGTGTTGTCGTCCCGTCTGGGCAAGTCAAGCAGTCGGCGTTAAACTGGAACGATCCAGCGGGGCACGGCATGCATTCGCCGTTCGGGCTGATCTTGGCCGAGCCTCTCTCGCAATCATCTGATTCATGCACAAATAATAATGATTTTTTATGTAGTATGTATTTCAATTCTATTGTAAATTATCATGCTCAGTGCGCTTGCGAAATAAACAAATACATACAGCACGATTTTCCACAAATTGATTTCCTCTGTTGGAGTGGGGAACATACAATAACAGGGTATAATGAGAAAGATCTTCAAAATTGTCTCTTATGACTATTTGGGGGGGGGGGGGGGGGGCACCGATGGGGAGCGCGCTCGACTGTTGTACCAAAGATCCAGGGTTCGAATCCTGGTGCAGGCTAGGATTTTGTCCCGGGTCTGGAAGGTGATCCAGTGTCTACCCAGGTCTTTTGGGTACCTGACTTTCAGCTGGAGTAAAGTAAAAGCGATTGTGCATAGTGCTAGCAACACAATCACCTAGTATGCCGTGCCCACAGAGACTTGTAAACGCTGCTTCACCAGCTCAATGGATCTATTTGCTCCAACGTTATTATTTGTTGTTTTTTTACTTCTGACTATTTTAGTCTCGGAATTCCACAGTGTTGGCGCCGCAGGTTCAAAGGTGAGCTTTCCGAAAGATTATGATTTCACTCCCTAACGACACTTGGAATCCTGAGTAAAAGTTAGTGATGAACAGAGCAGAATCCTATAATGGCACATTCTTTGCAACGATCTTACGAAGATAGGAATTGAAGAATCGTTTAACGTACTGAGTGTGTATCTCATTTAAAGAATTACTAAAACCCTACAAGGCAATGAAAGACACAGTAAACTAAACCAGATCTAGATTTAGAAGAAGCGATCATATTCCCATCGATAAGGAAAGCTTCAAGTCCTGAAATCCTTTGCAATCGTTTTAAAAAAAAAAGCAAGCTTAATCTTACTGGCATAAAAAAGAAAAACAAAAGTTTTCAGTGGGGAAAAAAAAACAAGGTCACCCGCAGTCCGGGGCGCTAACCACTCAGCTAGGGAGGACACATGCAGAAAGCGAGACCTCAAAAGTAAAATATGAGACAATAAGGTTACTTGTTTTTAAAATGATCGACGGGAGTCGGATTAGAAACGGACGCCGTACTTTATATGTACATATAAATATGATACATTAATAGATATTATAAAATAACTTGTTACTTGAATAATTTTCTACAAAATCAACATCGTGACACTCCGATAGCGATATGAGGCCCACGTTTCTTGACTTCCAGCCTGTAGGACATTTAGTGCACACAGTAGCGAAATCGTTACTCTGGAAGGTGCCCATTGGGCAAGCGGTGCAATAGTCTCCATCCTGTATGCTGCCTCTGCCGCAAGGTACTGTGTAAGAAAAAAGAAGAAGGCTGTGGCTATTCGTTTACTGTGTACGAATAGACTACGGTGGTCTATCCGCACACGACATGAGTATTGATGATTATATTGACGGTACCTCAAAACCAGCGCTTATTTACTATTCGCTGAGTGTTGTATAAAGTTTCCTCAGTGGTTACTATTAGGGATGTTAGAAACGAAAACCAGAATATCGGATTCCGGTTTTCAAACCGAAAACCGGTTTTTATTTTCAAAACCGGGTTTTGGTTTGTTGGTCGGAATGTAATCATTACTTCAAATAGCACAGCCTTTTGTTTTTGTTTTGATGGAAATATTTTTAATAAATAATGTTGGATTCGCTCAAAACAATTCTTGAAACGCCTTGCTAACGATAATTTGTTTCACATATTGTGTTTCTTCTTTTTCCAAATACCAACTATGCTTTGCGGTACAAATAACATCAAACTAAATGTTCAGTTATATTTACAATTAACATAAATCTTTTACTTTTCGGCTAAATTCGTAGTGTTGGAAAATTTTGAAAAAACGTCTTTTTTAACTTTAACAATGGCTCGGTGTAAACCACAGATCTATAAAAAGAATGGATTGCGCCTTCTTAATAAATTGGGTTGAACAAAGTGAAGATAGGGAAATCTAATCAGTTCCACCGCACTTATCGATATAAACAAAATTGTGTCTAAAACTTTCTGCGCCACTGATCTATAAATAGATCGGAACGGAATCTATGTTGCTGCCATTTTACACAATATGCATATGAATTTTTCCTGTCAAGCTTCTGACTTTTATTAATAATATAAAACTAACAATAATACGACCAAAAGAAAACAAATACCAAACAATTAAAAAAGTTAATAATAAAAAAAGTAGACAGCAATATTTCGCAGTACGGGAAACCCCGGTCCCGAAACACACTAAATTTGAAAGCATTTCAAAGGGACATAATTCGGAAATGGCTCCTGTTTTATAACTTTAACATACGATGATTAGCAATAGGTCTAACTTTATTAAAAAAATAAAAATAATTTCGAATTGAACAATACGGTTGATAAAATTTAAATTTCTTTTGGAGGAAGTTTCTAATTTATACATTTAACTTTTAACTCTTAACTTTTAAGAGAGAAGAAACAAAATTACAATAAAAACTGCAGTGAGAACGTATCTTTCGGTATTTAGTCTTTTTATTTTTACTCCCTTTCTAATAACTCGTACTGTCTGCTTGTCTGTCCTGTTGCTTGCAAAACGTTTCATCGATTTTTCGACCTTTTTTTGTCGTCCAATCGAGCTGAAACTTGGGCAGCAGACCTGTCCCGACTAACAATACATTCTGTCAAATTTTCAGCATCATAGCCTTTGGAATAGTTACGAATACCTTCGACCAATTTGCAAATCGAAGAAAATATTTTACGTTAAACATGGCTGCCTCTACCGGAAGAAACGGAAGTAAATACACTTTTCGGATGTTAGTTTTTACGAAATAAAAAGAATGAAAACGACACAATGTAGCCGAAACAAAGCGAGGTATCTTTTTAGATATGTTTTTTGCGGGCCAAAGCTAGAAAAATAAAGAATGCTCAAAATTTTAGTGTGGAAATTCATAAGGTATGATATCACTTATATTTATTTTAATATTTCAAAATATAAATTAAATATAAACTTTGTTTACAACGAACGGGAAATTCTGTAAAGCTAAAAATCATAACTTAAAATCTAAGTAAAGTTTTTTTTTTATTTCTAAGTGCTCTCGAGGGCCGTATAATATCAATTGCTGGGTCGCATGAGGCCCGCGGGCCGTAGTTTGCCACCCCTGATTTACTAAAACCGACCAAAGTACTCACAACAAGTTCTGAATCCGCTTTGTATCAATCCAGGCTCGCATTGATACGTGGCGCCGTCGTACAGAAACCTAAAAGTTAATCCATCCTTAAAATGCGTATTCCCTGGTTTGTACTCGAGGGTTTTCTTGAACTCTCGGTCGAGATTGTCATGCAAGGCCAACCATGTGAATTTGCTGTCTACTGTAAGTTTCGGAAGCTTAATTCTAACAAAGGCCTGTGAGAAAAAATAAAAATGAAGGCTTGATGAGGACTCAATTGATTTTTCTACATAGATCTATGTTTATTTTTTTTTTTAAATAAGTATTTTAAGTCAGAGTTTGCGAACGTTTCATATTTTTGGAGATGTTCTGATTATTTTTCTTTCTGTCAAATCAATGATTATGTTATTTTTGTTCTCATGTATTTTGTTCACCAGAATATATTCAAACATATTCAAATCTATCAGAAATCCATGTCTTCATTTGCAACTATGCTCTTCTTAATTTTAAACTCTTTTTTGGACACTTTGTGATATAAGCGTAAAAGAATTTGTCTCTTTGAAAAGTTTATAAGTGAAGTTATACATGCACTCATTTATATACTTATCTTATCTTATCTTATACATTACCGACGCTCCTTCTAAAGTGAAGATTATTGAGTCCTACGCTCATCCGTGGTCAGAGTCTAGTCTTTCATTTTTATTAATGTTTTAAATGTTGTTAAGTTACTGGTTTTCCTGGTTTGTTTAGGCAACCCATTTCATGCCCGAATGCCACTCGGGAAGAAAGAGTACTTATGTGCATTTGTTCTCGCATAGAGGATAAGGAAAGTGTTTTGTGTCTTTATGTTTATCTGAGCTTTGCAACAGGTTGTTCTTGGGTTGTATTTTTAATTAGAAGTAATGCCTAATGCATTATTACTACTTTACTCTTTGCCCTTCTGTCCTCTAGTGTTTCTAGATTTAGTGATTTGACTAATTGTGTTACTCTTGTCAATCGGCAATATTTACTAGTTATAAACCTTGCAAACCATTTTCAATTCTTACTTAATCATTTTTTTTACTAGCTAATTATAATCATTATATCTTTTTTTTTTTGGAACGCGAAGTTGTGAATGGGAACCTGACAAGGACGATTTTGCCACTTCTTTCGAATCATTAATCGGTTCTTATTTTTAATAAAATGGTTAAATATGGATTGAGTGGGTCATGCTTTGTTTATTTTGATCTATTCCCAAACGTCACTTCGTAATGACGCTATTCCTAATCTCGTCTCTATGAGAAAAACCTCTCCAGTTGGTCTTTAAGTAGAGAATCCTTTCGAGCGCAGCGTGGATCTTAGGACAAGTGTAGCAGCGCACAAAAAAATTCCTGGGGCCATTGTGTGTCTAGCACTATTCAGAGCTGCTTTTGTCTTTTTACCAGCTAATGACAGGTACCCATCAAAGCTGGGTATACTGAGGGACTTCCTCCAGACTTTGAAAAGGACAACAACTGGTGGTTTATGAAAAAATATATACCCTTTTCGAGGATCCATCGTGTGGAGGGCGCCTCCCCAGGTGGTGGATCGGGGAACGCCTGCCATACATGTATGGAGGGTACCAGGAAAATAAAATACCTGGGGCGAACCAAAGACAACTGCCATGAACTCATGGGTTTAAAATAATGGGGTTGGGCGTATGGCTAGCAGCCCCACCCTGCATAAAAAAGCTTCTGCTACAGTAACATTAACAACAGAATCAACAGACAATCTAATCCTGGAAGAGGAAGGTTCTTCACTACGAAGACCTACGAAGCTCAGTGGTGAAAGCTATAAGGAAGCCACAAAGCCGACTACCCTTCTGACAACCAGGAAAATAACCATCGGAACATGGAACGTTAGGGCCATGTATGAGGCCGGAAAAATGAAATGTTTGAGATGTAAATTTCCTTAGAAAGGTAATTTTAGTTTACAGGCAGTCCGGCGGTAGACGGCCTACGAGAAGGACGCCTAGTAATGGCGTACCCTCGGCCCTACTCAGGTCTACATACATTCTAAGCCTACCGCTAGATTTACACTCTATATCACTTGCATTTGGAATGTATGATTTATCTGCTCACGTCGTTAATGATTAAATACGGACTTTCACGTTAATAAAATCTTCGTTGTTACAATACGCCTTGCTTATTGATTGATAGAATACCCGTGTGTGACGTCCAGGGACAGTGTCAATTAGTTAACAGTTTAACTCAGCCTAAATACGAGCCAACGAAACCTGGATATAAATTTGCCTTAAAAATCACCTAGAAAACATCAGTACTTCGGAACCAGCATACCCTAGATAACCTGCCAAAGTCACCCCTCCCCATCACCATGTGTACCTGCTGAGTTATCCACTAAGTCTACCCTGATAGCCTATGCTAATTAAAGGCCCTGTGACGCAGCAACTTAGACCAGCACGTCACACGTGGGACCATCCCCAAAAAGGATGTCATTATCCTCATGGGTGACCTTAATGCAAAGATTGGTTCCAAAAATACAGGCTATGAACAGGTAATGGGCAACCATGCGCTGGGAATGATGTATGAGAACGGAGAGAAATTCGCACTCAAAAATATGGTCATTGGAGGAAGCATCTTTCAGCACAAAACAATCCACAAAGCAACAAGGATCTTTCCAGACAAAGAAACAGAGGACCAAATATACAATGTCTGCATAAACAAGATATTTAGACGAACTTTACAAGTGAAAAGGGAGGGCAGATGTGGCGACTGACTACCACCGGGTGATAGCTCGACTTAAACTGAAGCTGAAGAGAAATCCGACAGACATGACAGACAGAAGAGTTAAATACAACACTGACCTCCTGAAAGACCCTAAGATAAAAGAACAGTTTAACGTGGTGTTGAAAAATAAATATGAAGTGCTACAGGATCTGGTGGAAGAGGAACATAGTGTACTCAGCCCCTGGCAGAAAGTGAAAGAGACATTGAGATCATATTGCCAAGAGGTATTTGGGCCAAAGAAGCTTCATCAGAAAGAGTGGATCACGGCGGAGGCCCTGGAAAAGATCGAAGACATGAGGAAGTAGAAAGCAGCAATAGAGCAACAAAAGGCAAAAGCTGAAGAAGAATATGCAGTCGTGAAGAGAAGTATTAGGATAAACAAGAAAATCTATGTTGATGGACTGGCAGGGGAGGCAGAACAGGCAGCTTTTAGCGGCAACATGAAAACATTATACGACATAACTAAGAGACTTTCCAGGTAAAATAGCAAGCCAGAAAGACCTGTCAAAGACAAGCATGGGAATACCATTAACAGACTAGACCAGCAGATAAAAAGATAAGCTGAACACTGTGAAGAACTCTTGAACAGACCTGCACTCCAGAGCATTCCGGTCATCGAACCAGCCACTGTAGATCTTCCGATCAGATGGGACAAACCAAGGAAAGAAGAAATCAGAGAAGCTATCACACTAGTGAAAAATGGGAAAGTAGCTGGACCAAATGGCATACCAGCCGAGGCACTAAAGGTAGACCTAAATGAATCAATAGGAATGCTCTACCCCCTCTTTGAAAGGATCTCGGAGGAAGAAGACATACCAACAGACTGGAAGGAAGACCACCTCATCAAGCTTCCCAAAAAAGGTGACCTGGGAAACTGCAATAATTACAAGGGTATCACTTTACTTTCGGTGCCAGGCAAGGTCTTTAACAGGGTACTATTAGGGACTATACAGTCGACCAACAGCGGTAGGACTAATAGGCTGGTTTCTGGCAAAACATATCATGCACAGACCAGATTGCAACGCTCCGTATTATAGTGCAGCAGTCCCTTGAGTGGAACTCGTCGCTATATGTAAACTTCACAGACTTTGAAAAAGGATTCGACAACTAATTTAGTGTCAGCCACAGCAATGGAAATCAGCCTTAGCATCAACAAAGACAAATCCAGGATTCTGAAAATTAACCCCACCAGCACGAATGTCGTCACCCTTAAAGGAAGCCAGCTGGAAGAAGTACAGACAATTACTTATCTGGGCAGTATAGTAGATCAACAAGGCGGAACAGATGCAGATGTCAAGGCAAGGATTGGAAAAGCAAGGGCAGCCTTTATACAGCTAAATAACATATGGAAGTCCAGAGAGTTGTCCAGGAACACTAAGATCCGACTGTTCAATTCAAACGTAAAGTCAGTCCTACTATAAGGAGCGGAGACATAACGGATGACAAAGACTACAATCAGGAAACTCCAAGCATTCACCAACAGCTGCCTTAGAAGAATCCTGCAAATACGATGGCCTGACGCCATCAGCTTTTAGAAAGAACCGGCCAAGCCCTAATTGATCAGGAAGAGAAGATGGGGATGGATAGGTCACACACTACGCAAACCAACAAATAACATTACAAGGCAGGTATTGAGATGGAGTCCCAAAGGAAAAAGGAAGAGACTAACAAACACATGGAGGCGTGACCTGGAAGCTGAAACCACCAAGATGAGTTTCACCTGGAACCAGCTAGAGAGGATGGCCAAGGATAGGATAATCTGGAGAACTGTTGTTGGTGGCCCATATTCCGACAGGAGTTGATGGGCGTAAGTAAGTAAAGTAAATTCGAGGATCCAAATGTGGTAGCTGAAATATAGAAAGGCTGACTGAGTTGAGCAGGCCATCAGGAAAAGAAAAAATAACAAAAGGCAGAGCAGCCATAAAAGTACAACACCAGAGGCCGAAAGGGAGGAAGGGGCGGACTTAGGGGCAGACCACATCAAAAATGGGTCGAAGATTGTAGAAGCAGATCTACAAAAGCTTGTTTAGTGGGCACTACGGAGGAAAGCCATGGATAGGCCCGAATGGAAGAAGGTGGTGGAGCAGGCCAAAGCACTACATGCACTTAAACTCCACGGGGATGGATGACGTTTTATATGTATTCGAACCCAGAAGCTTCCCTACGGCAATACAAACTTAATTTCACTCGATTGTAAACAAAAAAAAGAGAAGCCCCGTACATATGTACATTTATGCAAAAATATTTCGTAGCAGAGGTTGACAACCTGTGTTGTAACGATTTGACGTCCTACATAGTCCAGTGGATAGCTGTCTGAATTATTGGTACACCCAGCCTTCACAATGTTGATTTTGTAGTCGTGGAAGCGCTTATCCGCGCTCTGTAAGAGTTCCAGCATATTGACGAATGAATAAATGTAGTTGCTTATGTTATGGTAGCACTCAAAGCCGTTCATGATCAGCCTGGGCTCCAGGAAAACCTCTGGGGTGTAATTGGTAGCTGAAGGGAGGAAAAAACAAAACAAGTCTCAGTGCCATGGGGAGGGAGAGGGGGTTGGAGGAGGGAACGCATGGCGGAGTAGAATGAGAAACAGATAAATCTAAATAAAGAGGTTTGGGAGTGTTTTGGGGGGGGGGGAGGAGGAAAAGAAGTAAATATAAACACAAGTCATCACGGCTTGTTCAACACAAAACAAAGTTTTTGGAACAAACCGGATCAATGTTCAGTACGTCGTGCTAAGAGAGAAGGGGAAATGAACATCAACAACAACAAAATGTGAACAATTACTAATTTCTGCCTGAGGCTTGATTTGTATTGTCACTTGTTAGAATATGAATCCCATATTTAAATAAATGGAAACTGAAAACATGACAACAGCAACAATTAAAAAAAGGCTAACGTAAAGGATTTAAACAGTCAAGTTTAACTACGGTAATGATCCAGTCAAAATTGCCTACAATAAAAATGTCAACAGTTGTTATCCCTTAAAAGGCGAGAAGCAAAAACTTGCGTATGTCATTAAGATGGGCCAGGGTGTAGAACCACACACGACTCGTGACATCAGTAAACATAACATGAGGGGTGAGCCCAATGACGAACACAAAATAATGAAAAGTAAATAGATTAAAAAATAAAAGTAAAGTATTGGGTAGATTACGTTGGTTAAGTAATTCGGTGAATAGATTATGCTTGTTGGGTAAGTGAATTGGTAAATAGAGTATACCTGGTAAGTAAGTGAATTGGTAGGTAGTTTAGGCTTGGTGAGTATGTGAATTGGTAGGTAGATTATACCTGGTAAGTAAGTGAATTGGTAGGTAGTTTAGGCTTGGTGAGTATGTGAATTGGTAGGTAGATTATACCTGGTAAGTAAGTGAATTGGTAGGTAGTTTAGGCTTGGTGAGTATGTAAATTGGTAGGTAGATTATACCTGGTAAGTAAGTGAATTGGTAGGTAGTTTAGGCTTGGTGAGTATGTGAATTGGTATGTAGATTATACCTGGAAAGTAAGTGAATTGGTTGGTAGTTTAGGTTTGGTGAGTAGGTGAATTGGTAGGTAGATTATACTTGGTATGAAAGTGAATTGGTAGGTAGTTTAGGCTTGGTGAGTAAGTGAATCGGTAGGTAGATTAACCCTGGTGAGTAAGTAAATAGGTAGGTAGTTTAGGCTTGGTTAGTAAGTAAAAAGGTAGGTAGATTATGCCTGGTGAGTACGTGAATTGGTTGGTAGTTTAGGTTTGGTAAGTAAGTGAATTGGTAGGTAGATTATGCCTGGTGAGTAAGGGAATTGGTAGGTAGTTTAGGCTTGGTAAGTAAGTGAATCGGTAGGTAGATTATACCTGGTGAGTAAGTGAATTGGTAGGTAATTTAGGCCTGGTGAGTAAGTGAATTGGTAGATAGATTATACCTGGTGAGTAAGTGAATTGGTTGGTAGTTTAGGCTTGGTGAATTAGTGAATTGGTAGATAGATTATACCTGATGAGTAAGTGAATTGGTTGGTAGTTTAGGCTTGGTGAATTAGTGAATTGGTAGATAGATTATATCTGATGAGTATGTCAAATTGTAGGTAGTTTAAGCTTGGTATATAAGTGAATTGGTAGATAGTTTAGTCTTGGTGAGTAAGTGAATAGGCAGGTAGATTAAGCTGATTAAGTCAGATGGTGGATAGATAAGGCTCTCTGAATTGGTAGATAGATTAGTATTGTACGATCATCCACTTTAGGATTTTCTTTTTAGGTACATATATCTCATTATTAATCTGCTTGTCTACCTCGTCTATCTACAATTTCGTCCCTCTTATAAAAAGTTGGAAAGAAGAAGAAACAAAAATTGTGCTCACGACTGCACGCGCTTGTGGTTATCCTCATGGGCATCACTCGACCGTCTTTGTCGCAGTGAAAATGGCCTTCCTCGTTTTCGAAGCGGTAAGAGGCCAAGCGGAACTGGTCGTTGCAGCTCACCTTCCATCGCAGCTGTCCCTCGGGGGAACGGTACTCTGTGATGTTGCCTCGCAGCAGGCGGCGCGGGGTCTTACACCCCACTCTGTTCCTCTCTGTGCAGCACACAAGGTAAGAAATTGGAGTAGGGGGTTAGCGGTGTAGGGTGAGTGAATTGGTTGTTAAATTAGGTTGCAGGTAAGTAAACATATAGATAGATTAGACTTAACTATTAAGTGAATTAGTAAGTAGATTAGGCTAGGCGAGTAAGTGAATTAGTGGGTAAATTAGGCTTGGTGAGTAAGTGAATTAGTAGTTAGATAAGGCTTTTTTGAGTAAGTGAATTAATAGGGGGATTAATCTAGGCGAATAAGTTAATTAGTAAGTAAGCTTAGATTGGGCTTGGTCAATGAGTAAATTAGTAGGTAGATTATGCTTAGCGAGTAAGTGAATTAGTAGGTAGATAATGCTGGTTAAGTGAATTGGTAGATAGATTAGGCTTGGTGATTGATTAAATTGGTAGGGAGATTAGTCTGGTTAAAGAGATTATGGATAAGGCTTGGTGAATTGGTAAATAAGTTATTCTGGTAAGTTCTTGCATTTTTTAGATACACGATTTAAACAAGGCTCACATACTTTTACAAGCAGGCGGATCTTTAAAGACCCACTGCATGTTGTGGCACTCGATTTTGTTGCTGCCTTTGAGGGTGTATTCCTCCCAACATTGGATATTACAATACTCAACGTTAGCATCTGTCATGTCGCAATGAAACATCATAGCACCTTCGGGACTAGTGTCCAGTGTATAAGGATAGTCGCACGATGCAACTGGGGAATATATAAGTATATATATATATATATATATATATATATATATATATATATATATATATATATATATATATATATGGTTAGACACACACACAGTCTACGTTATAAATATATATATATATATATATGTGTGTGTGTGATTGTGTGTGTTCTGCATCATCTATACTCTATTGGATTTATAGTCTTAACCCTTACAGTCCCGGGCGCGTATATAGCGGAACTGAAGGCAGCATAGATAGAAGTAGGTCGGTACGGGAAGGGTTAAAAGTCCATATAATATTTTACCATCTATATGACGAATAGTGTCTACAATTGTGTTGGGATTCCTGTTTGTGTTATTATTGATGCCTTTGTTGTTTGCTGGTGCTGCTGTTTATAGAAGCTGTTCGTGTTGTGATTGCTATTTTTAAATATTAGTATTTGTTGCTGCGCGTTCTATTGTTGTTATCGTAGCAATCGTTGTTGTTATCTTAGGAGCCATTGTTGCTGTCGTTGATGTTGTTTGCTGACTGTGTTATTTTTCGTTGTTCTTGTTGTTGTTGTTGATGTTTTTGTTGTAGCCGCTCGTGTTGTTGCTGCTTTCGTTTTGCTGTTGTTTTGATTTACCTTGTTGGTTATGGTTGTTTCTGCTGTTGTTGTAGTTTTCTGTTGTTGTGATTGTCCCTGTTGTTAGTGATGCTATTGCTGTTATGGTTGTAGTTAATATTGATGTTGAAAGTGTTCTCATGTGGTTGTTTTTTTGTTATCGCTGTTGTTGGATTTTGGTTGTTTTTTTCGCGGTTGCTGTTTGTTATCTTCTAGCTGTTGCTGTTGTAGCTATTGTTGGTTTTGTTCTTATTTGTAGATGTTGTTGTTGGAGGTGTTGTTGTTGTTACTAACTTTGTTGTACAGTTTGATGGTGTTGATGTTAATGCGGCTGTTGTGTTTACTTCAAAATCACTTACACGTCTGCAGCACTTGGAACTTGCAGGATGCCCGGTTCCCACTCACCAGAGAGTCTGTCACCTCTACGACCACGTCCATTGGAATCCCCGTGTACAGCTTTGCTGGCTCGCTTATGTAGTGGACAACGCCGGACCAGTCAAAAGCCGGCAGTTGTGGATAATTCAGTAAAGTCAGGCGGTGAGACTCGACAACGTGTTTCGGGCACACCAGAAATCTCGGAAGGCTCTTATCTTAAAAATCAGGATTTAAACATGAATAAATTGGTATCTTATCTCATAGACGCTCCTTTTATTCAGACGATTTTTGCCTCCTACGTTTATCAGTGATTAGATTTTCAATATTGTTTTAAATGAAATTAGGATTGGATTTCCTGGTTAGTTCATGCCACACATTCTTTTTCAGGATCCCACTCGGGAAAAGAAAGATAATTTATAACGCGTTTGCTCTTGCATGTGGAATATGAATTTTTTTTTTTTAATCCAAATAGTTATCGGAGTACTTTAAAAGATTATTGAGTTGTATTGCTTTTTTAAAAATCAATAAGAAGAAAAACACTTTGAAAGCTTTAATAATTTGCGCGTGTGCATTTAGTGGTACGGACGGGGATTTGAGCTGGGCCGGGGATCAACGGTCATTCCACTTTAAGTGGGTGCATATGGGATATATGTTTTATGAATGAGATAGGACAACTACGAAAGTCACATATGTATGCAAAATTCATTATTAATGGCCATGAGTATTTATTAACCCATATTTGACATTTGCACTATCCCAAAGTGCAATGACTTGCTTCCATTTTCGTTAGATTGCAGAAACCTTTTTTATTATATATTTGAGTGTTACGAATATCGGTCATATATGAATGACGTAATAAGGCATTGACCTTATAACAAGTGCGTATTAGAGTCCAAGGTTTGACCTTTGTGCCCTGAGGGCAGTTTAAATAAAATAATTCGTCCAACCCCGTGGAAATTGGAGGTTAATTCTGGATCGCAGTATTCTAGAGAGCAAGAGGTTAAAATGCGTATTAAGACCCTGTAGAATCTTCGATGATAGTTTTCTTTGTAAAGTCCCCACCTCCTTAAAGTTAGTTCAGTTTGAAAGTTTGTAGAGTGAAGTCGCTATATTGATACTTGTATATTTCATGTCATTTTATTGAAACACTTATGTTGCCATCAGTTGATGTAATTTATTTATCGTTTATATTGAGTCTACAATTTAAATAAAATTGTTTATTCAACAACTGGAGTTGTTTGATCTATCATATTTGAGAAAGGTGTTGAAGATAATTATCCCGAATATAACTACATTGCTGCATAGACTTGTCAGTCAAGGAACCCTTAGCTTGGGCTACAGATTAGCAGAATCTATAGACTTCTAATAAAGATACAACTATATTCATTGAATCCGATTTAACGAGTCGTAATAATAGTCATCATAGAGACAGTCCATAACATTGAGATAGTGGGTTTTTATATTCTGGACATATTTTTTTATGTTATTTGTCATCTTAAAAATCATTTCCATTGCGTAGATTTTTGTACCTAGCCTTTTTAAAAAAAACAGCCTAAAAATATTTTCTTCTCCTTCAAACAGGCTATCTGCAAAAAAAAAATTCTTACTTAATTAAAGCAAATAAGATTTGTTCTTAGATACTTTAATCTATTCTGAATCCCATGAATATAAAATTGTTACTTGACTAGAAAATTTGCATTGAACTTCAGATCGAAATACAACTACACTCCTGGAGAGTGCTGGGACACGAGAGGGGTACGGGTTATTTTTATGAAATGCATTCTAGGGGAGTGGAAATGTCAAATGCAGTATCAAAATATACTTATATCTCTTCATATTTGTATCAAATAAACAAATGTGACGCTTTTACTATGTAACAAACTGTATAGTTAAAATGCACTTAAATTATTAACAACATAAATATGATAAATCATGTAGAGTAATTATATTTTGCATTGTACGAAAATGTTATACAATAAACAATGTTAACAATGTTGGAAATAGATGAGGAGATGAAAAATGTCATTGTTTATATTACACCACCTGAAGATAGATCGGTAATAATAGTGACAGTAAGGAATAATATGACCACTTGGATATTTTGACCAGTCTTATGTGTGTTTTGGTGAGCAGTAATAATTCCTTTAAATAGACGGTACTGTTGTGGTGGACCTGATCTGCTAAATAGCTGACCATTCTTTCAATTCTTGACATTTGATAACTCCTTTCTCACTTGCATTGCATTGCTGTCAAGGGCGTTGGAGCCACTGGGACTATAAAAAAGAAATGCCCATTAAAAGAAGCGTCCAGCTTTGTTCAATGTATCGAGGTTCAATTAATATTTAACTGGACACCAACCACAACTTGCTTACGGCAAAGAAACTGCGACCCTATCCTACCAGTTGGACAATCAAGGAGATAGTCTCGTCAACAACGACAACACATCATGAATGATTAACCTGACCTAAACAGACAGTGCGATACCACAATGGGAGGGTTAACCAAAACATCAAAAGGTACATATTTATGTGAGAACCAAAAAGTGGTGTTGGCCTTTTGTCTTTCATTGGAGCTTGCTGAATGCACTCTCATGAAAACATCAACAAACCGATTCTGTACTTGAGCAGAAAACTTACGAATGCTGAGAAGTAATTTTCCATTGTTGAGTTCGAATGTTTGGCAATATTTTTTGCGATTACACGTCTACAGAAATACCTATTGGGCAATGTATTTACAGTATTGGTGGATCATAAGCAAATTTTGAACTTTAACAGAAACAAAGTCAACAATGCTAGAATCACAACATAAGAGATTGATTTGTAGAATGCCTGGTTACTACAGGGAATACTGCTGCAGTTATTGGGCTATTGGCTTTTCATCACAAAGTATCCAATAGTGTCTGCGTGTCAGCATGATGAACGGTATTTCAAGGAATCCACCACCTACACCACAGTTTTCTAGGGTCAGCAACAGGGTCAGGTTAGATATGAATGGACACTTTTCTTTTAACTCCACTGTACGCAAAAGGTTTGCGAAATGACGTCGCAATACTAGAAAAATATGCCTGAAATATAATGTCCGTCTTCTCCTGCATTTTTTCAACCTTTATCGAGGAGTTGTCTATTGCTCAAACACAAAGACTAAGTAATTAGAGAAAACTCGATGGATATATATTAATTTTTAATTTAAATGTTTTTTCATGCTTCAAGAAGAAGCCTAATGAAAAATAAGTATGTTAAACATTTTGTTTTAAAAACACAACAACAATGTTAACGGTTATATGTTGTTTTCAATAAAAGATAATGGGACATAACATCCATAAAATAAATATATGCCTCTGTTCTGATTTATCTCTTTCTTATGTTTAATTCTTCCAATACAAAAATAACTTATTTAATACGTTCAATAGCAAGCATGTAATGCATTTATCATTAGAAAACACCGTACCCCTTTCATGTCCATTGCACTCATCTAGAGTGCATCTAAAAAAAACTACACGTACCCATTCGTGTCCCTGCACTCTCCCAGAGTATTCCCCTGTAACTTTTGAAGAAAACAAAAACCACTAAAACAACATGTATATACCCACTTTTTTATGCATTCTAACTAGGAAACACGCAAAAAACACAGAAAAAATCATTCGGATATACCGTTGGGCATTAATGGGTTAATAGAAATAAAAATCTAACCGAACCCAAACCGAACACGTCGAACTCGAACACTGTCTACATAGGAATCGAACCCGAACTTCAGGGTCAACAAGTGGGAACCAAACCAAAGAACCATTCGAAAACTTATAAAAAAAAAATCTTAAAGCTTGTTTCTACATTAATAGCGCGTGTACGACAGACATGTATATATTTCATTAAAACCTGTTAAAAACAATATAATTCTTTTTTATCACCTTCCCTCTCTCAACACTTAAAAATGTATTTGGTTTTGGAAGAATGAACAGTGAATTTATCTAATCATTAAAACTAGCAATATACGCCTACTGATGAACTATGGTGAGAACATTATTCTTTAGTATGCACAACTACAGCACTATAAAGTGATATATTTTATAACATAGAAGTATGTAAGTATATAATTATTCATTTAAAACTAGTTTTATCTATATTGTAAGTGAAGTAAGTATCTGTGACCAATGCATACATTGGGATTGTGTGGTCAGCACAATGCCCAGCCGCATACTTATCTCCAGCTTGCCAAGTAACACTATGATATATAGTATATATGATATAGTTTATAGTAGAGTATTGTAGTGAATGTCTAAGACAATGATATATAGTATGATATAGCATATAGTAGTGTATTGTAGTGAATATCTAAAGCCATCTAATGATCACCTATGCAAGCTCCAGGAGTGGACCACCTTTGCTTGGACAGGCAGGTGATGGTGGAGAACCGCAGGATGTTCAAGCCCTGTGGGCAAACCAGCCTGCACACTGAACCGTATCCGTAGCCATCTGGGCAATGGAACTCGGCTTTGAATGATGGAGGGCCGCAGGAATTTTCTATACAGACAAAACATATCAATGCTAACAATGTAATCATTGGAGTCAATCATATACATTCTTATTCAATAATATGTATTTAACTTATTTTATGATATACTTGACTCTGTGCACGGACACGAAGAAGCCCCCCCCCCCCCTTCAATGTATTTCATGTTGTGTCACCATCTCTTTCTTTCAGCTGGCGGCCATTGATCAAAATCATTTCTTAAACTTTTTTTTTCATTTTAAGATTTAGGCTCTATCTCAAACGACGTTGTTTGTAATGAACATGGACCTATTTTATATAAGAGTTCTTAATTCGCATTACATTAACATCTTTAGACTGCTAAAGAACTGGGTGAATTAAACACATTCTGAAAGAGTATCATTAAAGGAGAGTTACCTAGTCGGGAGTTGCCGTCAAAATAGTATGGAGGACGAAGTACTTTCGGAAACAAGAAGAATAAAACAACAAAGATGGCGCATTCATTTCAAATATTTTATAATATGTACTGCCTATTCAGTTTATTTAACTTCCATAACCTAATTACTCTGTGCCTGCTAATTAGTATAATACACTTACGGTTGCATTCAGGTGGGGTTCTGCTCCAGGTGCCGTCTTCTTGGCAGGTGGTATCGGTTGGCTCTTGGGGTTCGTTTTTCATCACGAACATGCACTTGACAAGGCAGGTGGAGTGCACATAGTTGCTGTCAGTGCACGTCATTGTGGCGTACTTCTGCTCCAGTGGCGGGCACAACTTCACTGTAACGTTGGCAAAACCAAATAAACCAATAGAATTATTTCAATGTAAAGTTGGCAAAACAAAATAAACCAATAGAATTACTTCAATGTACAGTTGGCAAGACAGAATAAACCAATAGAATTACTTCACTGTACGGTTGGCAAAACAAAATAAACCAATAGAATTACCTCACTGTACAGTTGGCAAGACAAAATAAACCAATAGAATTACTTCAATGTAAAGTTGGCAAAACAAAATAAACCAATAGAATTACTTCAATGTACTGTTGGCAAGACAGAATAAACCAATAGAATTACTTCACTGTACGGGTGGCAAAACAAACCAATAGAATTACTTAACAGTATAGTTGACAGAACAAGCTAACCAATAGAATCACTTCACTATATTTATCACTTTATTAAATAACTAAGTTTTGTAGAGCATTATATTTAATAAATATATATAAATGATTGATAGACATTAAGAAAGAGAGAGAGAGAGAGAGTGAGAGAGAGAGAGATAGAGAGAGAGAGATGGATAGATAGATAGATGGACAGATAGATAGATTGATTGAAAGCTCGACAGCTATATAGATAGATTGATTGAAGGGCGTAAGACGTTGAAGACCCCGAGAGATCAAAGGAATGTGGGTTCCTCGAGCTTTACAATGTCAAATATAGAAGCCCACGTGATAACAGAAAGCAAATGTTACCATTATCTACTTTTTTTTTCTGTCTCGCTTGAAAGAATAACTTTCTATTGCCTTAAACAAACACCTGAACTACTTAAGAAGAATTTTATTGGCTCTATTATCTGAATTTAAACCCGAAACGTTTAGCGAACAGCAGTTGTAAATAAAAAAAAGATCAGCTGAACCAATGTATTGAATGTTTAACAGCTTCATATTTGTCTTAATGTTCGAGGTTGGAATTTTGTAGATTTTAAAAAGAGGGTGCTGATTTCATTAGAAGACGACACTTTTCACAGGTCTTACCACTGACGGTCAAATTGAAGGCACACTTGGCCACGTTGCCGGCCTCGTCCTTGACCGTGAACACGATGACGTATTTGCCGGAGGCGAACGAGTTCCCGGGCTCGTAGTTGCTCGTCGTCTCCGTGGCGGAGTCGTCCACGAGGCTCTCCAGCTTGAAGTCAACCGAGGCCGTGGAGGATTTATCGGTGATGAGTTCGTGCATGGGACCAGGGCATTTTATTGCTGGCCTCGTTACATCTGGAGATGGAACATTTTTGGAACTGTTGATTGGCATTGCATTCAAACTATAACTGGCCCAAGTACAACATTCAAACTTTAACTGACCAAAACTAATGAGACTAAAAACAAAAAATGTAATTCAAATTATAACTAACAAAAATTAGTGATACTGTCAGTGATTGAAATAGAACATAATAAATAGTCTATGGTAAAAGAGAGATAACCAATGAAAAGAAAAGTAGACCTTGACCTTGGATAGCAAAGGCAGACGGAGACTATAATAATTGCGCAGTTGTGTTGTTAATTCACGTGTTAGGTTAGAAAAGATCGGAGGAAAGGTTACGAGACTTGACATTGGTAGAGGAGTGGGCATTCAGCTTTTGTAGAGAGAGGAGCTGTATTTTTATGTGGAGATTTTGTAATGGACATAATATGAGAGATCTCTGTGAATCTATTCTGTAAATTCGAGGATATAAATTGCAAAGCTATTGAGTGAATATATATACAGATATCATTGTGCATGGATATTCATATGAATTGTGAGGACATAAAAATATATGTGTGTGAATAAACTTATCTATATATTTTACTGTTCCTGGAGTGTTAAGTACTTTTATGAACGCCTCAAAGATATGTGTGAGTGAATGAAGTACAGAAACAGACAACTTACAGATACTAAGACCAAAAACTGCATTCAGACTAAAAAAAAACTAATGATAATAAGACCACTAGCGGCATTCCGACTGTAAAAAAAACCTAATGATACAAGACCCAAAGCTGCATTCAAACTATAACAAAAAAACCATTTTACTAACAGGGAAAAAAAATTCATTCAAACTTTCATTAACAAAAAACTAATGATCCCAAGACCATCACACTCCATTTAGTCTAAAATAAACAAAAATTAAAGAGACTAAGACCAAAAGCTACATTCAGACTATAACTAACAAAAACTAATGACACCAAGACAGAAACATTCCATTCAGACTATAACTAATGTCACGATGTGTCCCGGGCGGGACACCAACTCGTCACGATGTTGACACTGAGAAGGGTGCGGGGTGGTGGTTGAGTGGGGTTAATGGTGGCTGGTTGTCGTGGGGTATGAGGTACCGATGCTGCAATCGTCCTGGAACAATGATTACGTTTCTCCTGGCTCGTTAAGATGTTACAACGTTCACAAACAGACAGTTCTAAGATAAGCAAGCAAAAAAAGTGGTTACAGTTCAGGTGTTTATTTACGTTTCAAATATCCAATGATGAGATATACATATGAATTTATACAGTAATGCTGATTCTAGTATATGCTAATGTTATGGAATCCAGCGATAGGTTACACAACTTATACTGGTGAAAAATACGAGTACTGGCTAGACCGCTATATATATAGCGATATACTACTTGAAATATATATGAATTGGCGCAGAAATGTCTAACATTAGTATAAGGTGATGTTATGTAATCCAACTTTAGGTTACACAACTATACTAACGAAAATTGCTATTACTGGCTAACTATCTACAAGTCCAAGTGTACAGGTTGGGAGTTAAGCTAAGACGATGCGTTTAGCCCGATGAGCTGGCCAGAACTGATTAAGATTTAGTTGAGCGGGCTTTTCGTGAACATTAGTCACGTGAAAGCTCCTCAGTTTGATTGGGTGATAACATTAGTTTAGATTTACAGATAATTCCCATTGGTCCTTTCGAACATATATTTACATAAAGATAGATGTATTGGAGGGAGAATGGAATGTGGTTAAGTGAACAATTACACCGCCAACATTCCGCGGTTGGTGGGGGGGGGGGTAGAGGGGGGCCTAGATGAAAGGCAATTGGTACATACGTCATGCTGAGTGGAGGGAAATTATTTCCCTCTGATAGAATTTTACGTGGTTATCTCAAGTGGGGGAGGGGCGAGGTTTGGACGAGAATAGTATATAGGTGCGAACTGGTTCCCGGTCAATTTCCTGTCAAGCGGGTGGATCAAGGGGCTTAACTACGGCCGCTGCTCTGAGTAGGGTGGGTAAAGTGGAGATAAGTGGGGGGGGGGTTTCTGCGTAATGCTACATACAGCATGTTGAAATAACAACATGAATGAATATTAACTATACAAGCACATTAAAATACAGCATGAATAAATAGTTGGAAATATATAAGAAATATATACCTAAGGTATTCACAACATGCACACTTCATTCATTCACGGTTTTGTACCAATTTGATCGTATTTAAATATGCAAACTCTGAATTGGGACTAAAAGAGTGTAGTGAAGGATAGAGAAAGAGTTGAAGAAGAGTGGGGTGGGGTGTTTCAATTGCGAAAGAGAGGGAGAAGATAATAGCTTCAGGCTACTCTTCTACTCCCTAATCTAAACTCTACGCTAACCTATGGTTCTAGTTCTTCACTACTTCTTACGCTATAATTTATCTATGTGCTAGTAGTCAAGGTTACTTGCGAAACTGTGACAACTAACAAAAACTAATGATACAAAAAGCTACATTCAGACTATAACTAACAAAAACTAAAGATACTAAGACCAAAAGCTCCATTCAGACTATAACTAACAAAAACTAATGATACTAAGACCAAAAGCTGCATTCAGACTATAACAAAAATTAATGATACTAAGACCAAAACCTGCATTCAGACTATAACTAAAAAAATTAATGATACTAAGACCAAAAGCTGCATTCAGACTATAACTAACAAAAATTAATGATACTAAGGAAACCAAAACAATGCATTTAAGCTATAGCTAGCCAAAATCAATGAAACCAAAGCAATGCATTTAAGCTATAGCTAGACAAAATCAATGAAACCATAAGAAAACCTACAGTTCTACAACCAAGACACTGTGCATTAATCTATACAACTAAATCTACGAATTAAAACTACAACCATAATCCTCACCTACACACTTCACTTTGCTCCACGTTCTGTTAGCCAGACAGGACATGTAGTTGCCGACCAACTGAAACCTGTCGCGGCACTGGACGTGGCAAATGGTCCCTATCTCGAAGGGCTCTGGGCAGCTCTTTATGATCACCTTGTCTAATTTCCCCGGGGATGGGCATCGTTTTACTGTGGACAAAAAAAAAACAACAAATTGTGGTTAAAATGTATAGCGTTGGTAGAAGTTCAGCATCGCGAGGAAATACTCTTTTATCATTGCCGGGAAATACACTTTTATCAAAGAGGGAAATACACTTTTTGTCATAGTGGGAAATATAAATTTATCATTGTGGGAAATACGCTTTTAACAGATTTGGAAATCTTCTTTTATTATAGCTGGAAAAAAAACACCTTTATCATCACCGAGAAATACCATCATTTTGTCATTGCCGGGAAATACATTTTTATGATAGTGTAAAATATACTTTTATCATAGTAGAAATACACTTTTATCATAGTGGAAATACACATTGATTGTGGTGAAAATACACTTTTATCATTGCCGGGAAATACACTTTTATTATAGTAGGAAAAAAAATTAATTATTGTGGGAAAAACACTTTTATCATAGCCTAGAAATATGCATTTATCACAGTGGGAAATACATTTATCATAGTGGAAAATAAACTTTTATCATAGTGGGAAATAAACTTTTATTATACTGGGAAAAACACTTTTATCACTGTGGGAAATACACTTTTATCACAGTGAGAAATACACTTTTATCACAGTGAGAAATACACTTTTATCACAGTGGGAAATACACTTTTATCATAGTGAGAAATACACTTTTATCACAGTGAGAAATACACTTTTATCACAGTGGGAAATACACTTTTATCACAGTGAGAAATACACTTTTATCACAGTGGGAAATACACTTTTATCACAGTGGGAAATACACTTTTATCATAGTGAGAAATACACTTTCATCACAGTGGGAAATACACTTTTATCATAGTGAGAAATAGACTTTTATCACAGTGAGAAATACACTTTTATCACAGTGGGAAATACACTTTTATCACAGTGAGAAATACACTTTTATCACAGTGGGAAATACACTTTTATCACAGTGAGAAATACACTTTTATCACAGTGAGAAATACACTTTTATCACAGTGAGAAATACACTTTTATCACAGTGAGAAATACACTTTTATCACAGTGGGAAATACTTTTTTTTTCATAGTCATCATTCATTACACTATTTTGGGAACAATCCTTTAACTTTCTTGGGAAATTCACTTTTACCAATCTAGGAGCCACTCTTTTATTTTATCTTGGAATTAACACACATTCACCATTGTAGCAAATACACTCTCATCGGCCTGGGAATAACACTTTTAGCCGCGTTAAAAATACACTTTCATTAGTCTCGGGAATACAATTTTTTATTGTTTCTTGTTTCTTTTCTCAAGGCTAGGCTTGAGATAAGAGATTACAAACTCTCTTTAAAGAAAAAATAACGCATAAACTCGCTCTACAACATACAAACAAAGAAAAATATTTAAAAAAAAAAAAAAAAAAAAAAAAAAAAAATTGTTTCAAAGAAAAGAAATGACTCAAAGTCACTTTTACAGTTAAACAACATACAAACTCGCTATGAAAACTAAATACAAACAACATAAAAGTGAAGCCGGTTGGCCTAGCGGTTAGCTCACCAGACTGTAAACCAAAAAACCAATTGACACGTAGCGGGTTCGAGCCCCGCCACCGGCAGATCCCTGTCGCCCTACAGGAGTTTTGGGACTAGATGACGTTAATATTGATAATATACATGCGCTTAACCGGCAGCAGTGAAACCTCTCACAGATTAATAGTCTTCTAGAGCGCACTGAGCATGCTAAAATAGCATGGATAGAAGCGCTATATAAATTACCATTACCATTACCATTACCATAACATACAAACTCACTATGAACACTAAATACAAACAACTTACAAACTCGCTATGAAAACTAAATACAAACAACTTACAAACTCGCTATGAAAACTAAAAACAAACAACATACAAACTCGCTATGAAAACTAAAAACAAACAACATACAAACTCGCTATGAAAACTAAAATCAAACAACATACAAACTCGCTATGAAAACTAAAAACAAACAACATACAAACTCGCTATCAAAACTAAAAACAAACAACATACAAACTCGCTATTAAAACTAAAAACAAACAACATACAAACTCGCTATTAAAACTAAAAACAAACAACATACAAACTCGCTATTAAAACTAAAAACAAACAACATACAAACTCGCTATGAAAACTAAAAACAAACAACATACAACGACAGCTAGGTTTCTTTGGTACACTCCATTTCTCGTTCTCTTGACACTTCGATGACATCTGGCCTTCGAGATCGTAATTACCATCGCAGGTAAAAGAGCATTCGCTGCCGATCATGTTAGCCTTGGTGCACTTGACCGACCCGTGCCACAAGAAATACAAACTGTTGGAATCTGGGTTCGGACAGTGGCGATCTGGGGAACATAACAAACAACAAAGATTATAATTATTGTTGATGTTTTGTTAGATACATTTTATTTATATCAGTAAGATGAGTTGGTTTGCAGCGCTAATGTTATTACATATTGGTAAGAATTAGCAGAAGTAACATTTTAGATGGCTATTAAAAGCTTTTTGTTTTACACTCTGTTCTGTAATCGAGTTTCATCTTCAGGACTAATCTGAAAAAAAGAGGGAAGGGGGAGGGGGAAGGGTCCGAGCTACGTCATGTCCTATAAAAAAAAACTCAATTTCTGGACTAAATGGGAAAGGGATGAACGGGCGTATCCATTAAATCCAAAGGTCTGTAAAAAACATAATAATGATTGTGTCTTCTTTTTTCAAAGTCATTCAGAATATCACCTGGCAGTGTGTTAGTGTTATGCGCCACTAAGGCTCTATGCCGCCGGCTTCGAGCCTGCTTATTTTGTCTAGCTGTCCTTCCAGCGCCTTCGATCAGCCCAAACCATCTATATATAAGGCCAGCAGTTGTGTGTTTTCGGAGTTTTCTTTTAGCCGAATCGCTAACCCTAACTATCGTACCTTCTCTGCTAGGGTTAGGAGTTTATAGTAGCCACAAAGAGTAAATGACCACATCGCGAACTCCATCTCGTAGCGAACACCACCTGGTAGCAAACACCACCTTGTGGAGAACAACACTCCTTATCGAACACTACCTCGTAGCGAACACCACATCGTAGGGAACACCACTTCGTAGAAAGCACCACCTCGTAGCGAACACAACTTTGTAGTGAACACCACCTCGTAGCGAACGCAACTTCGGAGCGATCAACACCTCGTAGCGAACAAAACTTCGTAGCGATCAACACCTCGTAGCTAAGGCCGTGCACTAAAACGTTTGCTGTGTTGTTTTTTCTATGTCTACTACTAAAACGATCGTCTGTAAGATAAAAAGCGTTTCTTTGATTAGATCTTCATGCTTTTTGTACTGATTTCCCTGAGTTCATCGAGGAGTTTTTATTGAATATATCATAACTATTGGATATTCCAGATCACTCTCCAAAAACCACAAACCAGTTTGTCCGCGGCTCTTTATTTGATTTTAACATCTAACACCTTGGATCCTAGGGTGTTTCTCCTATTCGCCAAACTTGAATGCGCTTGTCACGAGATGGACTCTCCCCCATTTAGAGTTTCTTCAATAATTATAATTTACGGTTAAAGTCATTTGTATGTTTTCTTTTACACTTTACTGTTACTATTAAATGTTGGTCATATAGAATTATGAGTTAACGTGATCCTGCTGTTTGTTGCTGTTGATTTGCACCATTGAAACCCTAAAACTTAACAAATGGAAATTGAGTAGTAAAATAGTACAATTTCAGGGCAACGTCCTATTGCAAGTGGGGGCTGGGGAGAGGGGGGAGGGGGAGTGTTAGCATGGTATTCAGTGTCTCGTAGAAAATATGCTCAGAAAAGTCTAGTCTCTCGGAGTATAGGAGATAAGTCATGGCGCCTGGGCATTGTTCTGGCTACACAGTTTCCTTTGAGCCACGACCACGGATAAATGCCTCGAACGTTGCGTCACTATCACTATGGATCAACAAAGAAATATAATACTTAACTACTATCATATAGTCTATTTAGATCTAGACCATCATTCCGACCTCCTTATCGACATTAAATATGTTTAAAAGATGGCCTTTTCAGAAAAAAGTATTAGGGTCTAACCGTAAATCGCCTTAAAAGAAATTGCCTACGCCGAATATCTATTTGCCTCGGCATTAAAATGTAACAAATAATTAAAAACGTATATGTTGAATTGTTGATCAATATCAAACTTATTAATTTAATACACAATTTTGAAAAGGATTCGGTATTCGGTTGAAATCGCTTTCTGAGGCCACCCCATTGCACAATGGAAACGTTTTTACTGTTGCCCCGTTGCGGGCACAACATTTTTCTGAGACCGCCTATCTGCACCTTGGAAACATTTCCGGGGCCATTTCTTGCCCCTGAAAACTTTTCTAAGGCTGCCCCATTGCACTCTGGATACTTTTCAGAGGCCGCCCCAAGTCTTACCAAATACGTTGAACGAGGCGCTGCAGTGGGCCAAGTTGCCTCTGGAATCCTTGGCTTCGTACACCACGAGGTAGTTACCGGCTGTCAGTGTGCTGCCCTTGCTTGGACCTTGTGTTCTTCTAGGTCTGGAATTATTGTATTTTAAAAAAATGAAATTAAATACAGAAAATCCAAGGAGCATTATTTTCATTATTGTATTGCTAATGGACCCTTTCCCATGGATTTGCAATTGTTAGTATGTTACTTTATAGTTATTTCTTGAGAATAATTTTTTATATTAGAGAGTTAGATAATTTTAAACTGTAAATATTATTCAATTATCAAATTGTTATATAGTTTTATATGGTTATACATTGTCACGTGCGAAATCAGCTACTGACGTATGATGATATTTTTAGTAATGTATTATTATATATTCTTTTGATTCACATCCATCTTGGATCTCACAAGGTTGTATAAGAATTAGTATTGATATTATTGAAGTAGATTTGATGTTTATTTGACTCGTATGATGTGAATCTTTTGTGTATGAAGTGATTTAGATAAAATGTACCTTAATATAGAGGAAATCCATAATCCTGTTTGAATGATTGAACACAATTTTATTCCAACAAGTTGAGATGATAAATATAACAGTAACACAGAATACATGTACCAGTATTATATGATGAAACTTAATCAGTTGAGATTCTTCTATATCGTACTAAGCCGTAATCCTATCTTTAAGAAAGTGGTCAAAAACAGTCCTCACACATTAGCGCCCAAGCTAGAACTAAACTAACGATCTTCAACCCTCGTGCATATGACGTATTTAATGCTATGACGTAGTGTCTAGACATATACATGTTTTATTCCTAACACGGAAACATTTCGGGTTTAAGATTATTTCTTTTTAACTTTAGTTAATAATAATAGAACCAATATAATTATGGAAATAAAACTACTTTTGTAACACTCGCCCCCCCCCCCCCCTTAAGACACAAAGGAATTACAGACAGTGTTAAGTATGGAATTCTTTGTAGAGTACCCATAAAATGAACCGAATTCCCAAACTATTCGTAAGATTTAATTGACTATTGGACAATCTTTTTAAGATTAAAATGAACCATATATTACATATCCCCTTAATAACAAAGTCGTTATTATGGAATCCCTTATCACATTATCTTAATCAATGATTATTAATTAAACATTTATTTATCAATTAATATTTACAATTATTATTATTGTGTGTACAACGTTGACCATAAAACTATTACCACCAATAACCAATTCCCATAGAATTGATATGAATTAACCAAATAGGTGGAACCGATTAATAATTGATATATAATTCTTTAGAAAGTTTAATTTATTTATAACCGATCACTGTATCATTAACTAATGATTTTCAGTTATTTTATTATTATGATGTCTAAATTATGACATCAAGAATATTTAAAAAATATGATAATCTCAGCTGATTTAGCTTTTACATAGCATAAAATAAGACATCCAAATTATAACATGACGACATAGAAAACAAACAATTTGCAAAACACATCAATAATCAATTGAACAAACACAAGTGTGGATGTATTCAAGTTAAATACCGGTGTGTGTGCAATTGATGTATGCAATAGCTACCTTTTACCTTACAACGTATGATTGTTTCTAGTAGAATTTGAAGTTTTGTTCTGTAATGTTTCATAGTGTAATAATTCAAAACATAGTTTATTTATTGTCATATTTACAATAATATATATGTTAATCAATACAATGAATGACATAAAAGAAAAAAAAACATTTCATGAGAAACTGACTTTTATCTTCTGGTTCACCAGTTACATGCGCGACAACGTGTCAGCGACCACATTTTGTTTACCTGGTAAATATACCACATTTAAATTATATGCTTGGAGGAATAAGCTCCAGCGAAAAATTCTTTGGTTCTGTTTAACCCTGGAAAGGAAAACTAAAGGGTTGTGATCAGTTAAAATATCAATTGGATATGGAGAACCATTGATATAAAAATCAAAATGTTTCAATGCTAGAATTAATCCCAAAAGTTCTTTTTCTATCACACTATAGTTTCTTTGATGCTTATCAAATTTTTGAGAGTAAAAACTAATCGGGTGTTCCAGTGAATCATCACCCTTTTGAGAAATGACCGCTCCCATCCCTGTATCACACGCGTCAACGGTAATTTTAAAGGGTTTACTGTAATTGGGTGTTACTAATACAGGTGCATCAGAAAGAACATCTTTTAATTTATCAAAGGCCTGGTGGCATTCATTAGACCATTTGAAAGTGCAATTCTTCTTTAATAGATTTGTTAGTGGACATGCAATGGTTGAGAAATTTTGACAGAACCGACGGTAGTATCCCGCCATCCCGAGAAAACTGCGGAGTTGTTTACAGGTTTCAGAAACAGGGAACTCGCGAATAGCCTTCACCTTTGCATTTAATGGTTTTACCAAACCATTTCCCACTATGTGACCTAGATACTCGATGGTTGCATGGCAGAACTGACTCTTAGTCAAGTTAATGGTGAGATTAGCATGAGTCAATTTCGTAAATAACAAATGTAGTTGATCTAAATGAGATTTAAAATCGTCACTAAAGACAACAATATCGTCGAGGTATGCGTGACATTTAGGAATGTCCTGACTAATGGTATTTATTAACCGTTGAAAAGTAGAGGGTGCATTAACAACCATACCAAAGGGCATGACCTTAAATTTGTACAGTCCGTCAGGGGTTACAAACGATGATATCTCCTGAGCCCTCTCCGTCAGTGGAATCTGAAAATACGCCGTTAATAGGTCAATTTTCGTCACAAACTTAGCATTACTCACTTGATCTATTAGATCGTCGATTCTTGGTATTTGATAGGAATCAGTTTTTGTCACTTTGTTTACCTTACGGTAGTCCACACAAAACCTCATGGATCCGTCGGCTTTAGGTACCAATACGCAAGGGGAAGACCAGTCACTACTACTAGGTGTAATAATGTCATTGTCAAGCATGTAGCGAACCTCTTTACGGATGCATTCTAACTGGATAGGATTTGACCTGTATGGATGTTGTTTAATAGCTTTAGTATTTTCATTTAGAATAACATCATGTTTAACTACACTAGTTCTACTAGGTACATCTCCAAATAAATGGATATTTTCATTAATTAGACCTTTGATAGCGGATTGTTCGCAATCAGGTAAATGTGCCAATTTTTCATTTAGGTTTTTCAGAGCCTTTGTATTTTGCAGTTTGCTTTCTGCCACTTCACGCTCAATTTCGGGTGAATTATTCCCGACTTTAATAACAGTGTTTACCGAGGCAACAACTTTTTGTTCTTCTCTGGAAATGTATGGTTTCAACATATTGATATGGCACACTCGTTGCGATTTCCGTCTATCAGGGGTCTTTACAAGATAGTTAACCTCACTAAGCTTAGCCATAACCTCGTAGGGTCCTGTAAACTTGGCACTCAGGGGTTGACCAGACAGTGGCGTCAGCATGAGAACTTTATCACCAGGTTGGAAGATACGGGTTCTTGCGTTGACGTCATAATAGACCTTCATCTTGTCTTGTGCCTGCAAAAGATTAGATCTGACAACTTTTAATGCATTATACAGTCTATTTTTAAAATTTTCCACGTATGTCAGTAGACCAGTGTCTTCAGTGGATGATAACCATGTCTCTTGTAACAGCTTTAGTGGTCCACGAACTGTGTGTCCGAATACCAGTTCAAAGGAACTGAAACCAAGAGATTCTTGTACAGCCTCTCTGGTTGCGAAGAGTGCGAAGGGAATACCACGATCCCAGTCGTCGTTATGCTCGAAACAGAAAGTACGGAGCATGTTTTTCAATGTTTGGTGGTATCGTTCCAGTGCGCCTTGACTCTGTGGATGATATGCACTCGATACTGCATGACGAATACCCAGCCGTTCTAAGACTTGGCGAAATAACTTCGATGTGAAATTTGAACCTTGATCTGACTGCACGGTTTTTGGAAGACCATATCGGGTGAAGAATCCGATAAGTGCATCAGAGATTTTGTCGGCATTGATGCTACGCAGAGGAATAGCCTCTGGAAATCTCGTTGCCGAACACATTATAGTGAACAGATACTGGTGGCCAGCCTTAGTTTTAGGCAACGGACCGACGCAGTCTATAATGATGTGACTGAAGGCATCTGAGAATGCTGGTATGGGTCGTAGAGGAGCTACCGGAATGGTCTGATTCGGTTTGCCGACCATCTGGCAGACATGACATGATCTGCAAAACGATGTGACGTCACGACGTAGGCCAGGCCAGAAGAAATATGGAAGAATCCTATCGAAGGTTTTCTGAATCCCTAGGTGACCAGCATACGGTAAATCATGGGCCATATGTAGTATGTCCTTGTGGTATACATTGGGTACCACGATTTGATGTACTGCGCTGCATGTTTCATCGTCGTTTTCTTTCCCTCTCCATTTCCTCATCAACAACTCATCCCTCAGGTAATAACCTGCGGCCATTGTTTCTAATTCTCCTTCAATCTTTGCTTCCTCTTTTAGCTGTCGATCTCTGGATCTTTGCCTTGAGCAAGAATGAGTAGTTGTCTAGGCGACAAATTATTTTGATCAGTATGACTTGAGTGACCACCTAGAACATCCGCCATGAAGGTTGCTTGCAAGTCAATCTCTGGTGTTGGTTCTGGTTTCTTTGTCGATTCATCAGTCATCTGCTGTTTCTCCATAGCTCTGGTGATAACACATACTGAATTTTCAGTATTCTTACACTGAACAGAGTCTTTGGGTTCTTTAAGTACATGATGTACCTGATTCTTGGCAATGTCACTTCCTAAAAGTAATGAAATGCCTCTGTAGGGAAATTTCTTCACTATCCCAACAATAACAGATCCAGTGAAATAATTACTCTTCAACTGTATACGATGTTACGGTGCCGTGAGTGTTCCAGCCATAGTACTGATTAAGGCGTACTGGCCTGTATGAGTCAATTTCGACGTTGGTACAGTATTCTTCAACAGTAGAGATATATCAGCACCGGAGTCACGTAGAATGTTAATCTTCCGTTCTCTAGCTTGATTATCTATAGGTGACACATAGCCCTCGCTAACATCCGATAGCATGCACTCGGGTAGTTCTCTGCCTACTGAGTTTCTTGCTACACTACTGCCTCCATAAGTAAACGTTTTATTTACTGATTGTTCATCTGTCACACTCCCTTTGGAGTTGAAACTAGAATGTTCAATAGCCTCGGTCTTCATTTCAAAGACTTTCTCCGACTTTGAGCAACTTGGACATGCGTGTTTCGCCATCTCCTCATGACTAACATCAAATGTCTTTCTATCAGCTTTAATTCTTTTGTGGGCAGTTTTATTTATGTGAGTTTCAGTTTGTACGGCGATGTGTGATAAAACCACGTTGTTCTTGTTTTTAATGGGTCTTTTCTCTTTATGTAGACTCCAACAATTCTCTTTTATATGTCCATCTTTCTTACAGAATGTACAGGTAATTCTCTTTTGTACAAAACTTGAATTCTCTTGTTTATCGGCTTTTTGTTTACTTTTATCCTCTGTCGATCTTAACTTCCTCTCTGTATTACTGTTTTGAGTCCTCAAACTTGTTCTGTCATTTTGAAAATAATGGCTATGCGGGTGAATAATGACGTATTCATCGGCTTTAACTGCTGCTTGTTCTGCTATTTCAATACCACGATCAGCCAAATGAACTTTTATATCAGTGCGAATCTTCTCAGTAAAATCCTCCATCAGTATGAGATTATATAGTTTTTCATAATCTTTATTCACATTCTTAGAACGTAACCATCGATCAAGATACTTTTTCTCTAATCTCAGGAAGTCAACATGTGAAACTTCTGGTTCCTTCTTGTACTCACGATATAACTTTCGATACTTTTCTGGAGTTAGAACATAACTCAATAGTACTCTGCTCTTTATTAGTTCATAATCATTGCATTCCTCTGGAGTCAAATTCAATACTACATCTAGAGCCTTGCCTTTTGTTAGAGCTGAACGTAAAAGTACTGCTTTCTTATCTTCAGGAAATTTATAATCGATCGAGTTTCTATCGAAGGCCATAAAGAACTCATCAATGTACATGTTCTCCATGCTTGGTACATGCTTTTTAAACTTATATAGTTCCACATTATTTGTTTCCTGCATCGTATGAGTTGACGAACGAGACTTTGCCAATTCAATCCTTTCATTACTAGCGATTCTTTCTTTTTCCAATTCCCCCAATCTTCTCTCTTTCTCTGCTTCTATCCTTTTACCTTCTAATTGTACTTCTATTCTTTTACCTTCCAATTGTAATTCTAACTTCTTCATTTCTAACTGGAATTTCATGTCCGCACTTAGTTCATTTACATTCATTTTAAATTCATGGTTATTTATGTCTGTTTTCAGGGTTTCTGATACATTGAGAACCACTGATTCTTCATTATTCATAGTATTTTCTTCAAGCATTCTACCATGTCTTTTCAAACAGTCCTTAATTTCTTGAATTAATTTACTCCTTACTGGTGTAACTTCAGTAATGTCTATTCCCAGAGAATTTGCCATCTCTTTTAACTGGGTTAGTGACATGCTATTTAACTGTTCTGACGTGATAGCAAAAATATTCAATTGCTCCAACGTAAGATTAGCTTCCGCCATGTTTTTATATTAATGACGTAAATAGAAGATAAAAAATTCAACTTTACCTTTCATAAAGTCCTTTGAAATATTTTTACACCACTGTTAATTTGTAGAAGATAAATTCTAAGGATGGTTGTGTACAAAGCTGAAAACAGTATGTCCGAACACAGACAGTGCCTCCCACGTAGACAAAATTTGAATAAATATTTGTTGTAAATCGTTTTCACTAAAACAGTGGTATATTCTCAATTTCTTATACCTACAAACTTTAGATCCAGGACGCTAGCCCCCAATCTTTTGTCACGTGCGAAATCAGCTACTGACGTATGATGATATTTTTAGTAATGTATTATTATATATTCTTTTGATTCACATACATCTTGGATCTCACAAGGTTGTATAAGAATTAGTATTGATATTATTGAAGTAGATTTGATGTTTATTTGACTCGTATGATGTGAATCTTTTGTGTATGAAGTGATTTAGATAAACTGTACCTTAATATAGAGGAAATCCACAATCCTGTTTGAATGATTGAACACAATTTTATTCCAACAAGTTGAGATGATAAATATAACAGTAACACAGAATACATGTACCAGTATTATATGATGAAACTTAATCAGTTGAGATTCTTCTATATCGTACTAAGCCGTAATCCTATCTTTAAGAAAGTGGTCAAAAACAGTCCTCACACATTAGCGCCCAAGCTAGAACTAAACTAACCATCTTCAACCCTCGTGCATATGACGTATTTAATGCTATGACGTAGTGTCTAGACATATACATGTTTTATTCCTAACACGGAAACATTTCGGGTTTAAGATTATTTCTTTTTAACTTTAGTTAATAATAATAGAACCAATATAATTATGGAAATAAAACTACTTTTGTAACAACATTTATATGTTTTTATAAATGAATATATGTTGAATTTCTTTACGAGTGGCATCCCGGCATGGAATGTCTTGCCTGAACAAACCAGGAAAACCAGCAATTACCCTTAATTGAAACCCTAATAAGAACTAATCAAGACTAGATTCAAGCCACTTATAAAAGAATGGTACAATAATCTTCTGTATAGAAGGGGTGTCCGCAAGATATAAAAAATGATAATCTAGGTTAAATTAGGGTTTATCAAAACCAATAATATGTGTTGTTCAAGCGACCAATGAACAAAAACAATGACATTGCTTCACAAACACACTGGTTTTGCATAGTTTCAGAAAACCTTGGTAATCCATGGCTGTACAAAATACCTGGTATTTAATGACTTTACAAAACCCTGTTATTACATGGCTGTACATAACCCTGATATGCCATGGCTGGAAAAAAACCATGGTATTCAATGACGGTAATAAATCCTAGTATTTCTATAGTTCAAAAAACTCTGGTCTGCCATGGCTGCGTAAAAACACTGGTATTCCATTGCTGCAAAAATGTCATGATATAGGTTGCGAAACAACGCCTTATTGGTACATAGCCACTCAATGCTTTGGAGTGTTTGTATGGAATTCTAGGCTTAAAAAGTAGACATTTTTTTTAAAACCTTTAAAAAAAAACATACATTAGTTTGCCATCATCGGGGTCGACCGCTGTAGGCACATCCCATTGTACTTTCTGAGTGGAGATAGAAATGTGCAACGTTACCATTTAAGTCGCTAAGGATTGGTCGATTCTAAACGTAATATAACTCACATCCTTTTCACATGAATGCACACAAACACTTTTATATTTTATTGTTTAAAATAATAAGTAGGTAGCATGCCCTTACACTAAATCTAAGCTTTTTCACGAACATTTAAATGTCAAATAAGTTTAATATCAACTTCAGATATATTTTGTTTAAATTTGATTTCAAATTCCGATACATTTTACTGCATAATTTTACTACCTCATGTTTTTTTATAATGTTTAACAAAATAAAGAAGCAATTTTTATTTGACTGCAAAAATTAACTACCTCTTGATCTATTTAGTATTACAAATAAATGGGCATTTATATAGGACTGCATAAGTTGACTTCTTTAAGTTCAACTTAGGCCTACTATTACAAATAAATGGGTATTTATATTTGACTGCATACGTTTACTTCCTTAAGTTCCATTTACTATTACAAATAAATAAGTATTTATATTTAACTGCATCAGTTGACTTCCTTAAAAGTTCCATTTACTATTACAAATAAATAAGTATTTATATTTGACTGCATAAGTTGAATACTTAGCGCACGTACAACGTCCAACTTTCCAAACTCAATAGAATGATCTGGTATTTTATAGCACTTCATTGAAGGTGGCAGATCTTTCCGACCTGATAAAACATGTATACCATAAAATAATAAATATATTATATACATATTATCTTGAGTTTGTTTATACATCAATATATTAAAGTTAGTCCGTGTGAGTGTTTTTCGACTCCCATTGGTTAATTTAAAGACACGTGACCTAATTGTCTGAAGCCTATATTTTTTACGATATCACCTTCAAAAGGCATCCTCCTTAGCTTAATGGTTAGCGTTTTCGACTGCCATGCGGGAGACCTGGGTTCGATTCGCACTAATAGCTTCTTTTCCTACTTTTTAAAAAAATGTTCATCAATTTAACTTTTTATTAAAGGGTGTAAATAATTTTAGGTTACAACGTTATCCTAAAAAGTTTTCGGCAAGTTAAATCTAATAATTCAATTTTAAACGCATGCGGGAGACGATTGTTCGATTCTCAGCCACAGGGGTAGTCCACACTTTTTGTGAAATAACTGGACATACTTTTTTAACCTCAATACATAATTTATTTTAAATTACTTTTTTTAATGTTTTCAGTAAATAAGTTCTAATTTTAAAATTATTACAGCTTTCTGTTCATTCTAGCTTATAAAATTTTAATATGTAACTATAGGCCACAGGCATATTTCATTTTCCCCAATGCAACGCCAGAGACTTTAGCTTGTATAATATATTAATATAATAAATAGAGTAGGCATATATATAGTGTATAATGTAGGAGTAGTTAAACATTGAATCGTCCCATATATTCGACTAAGGATTTCCCGGAGATAAATTTATTGTCATTCTTACACGATTAAACGTTCGTTCAATGGGTCTATGAGGACGCCGAAGCATTGCCCCAGGGCGCAAAAACGAGAGTTAGGCTAACCACCTCCTTGGTCCCGGCTAATATTATCGATTTAAAACCTTTACTTGTGGTTTTTCATAAATTTAAGAAAAAGAAAATAAAGAAAAAAATATGCCCCGTGTCCTGAGTCACACTTGAATTCACTTACGATTTGTCACACTTGAATTCACTTACGGTTTGTCCAGCACATGTTCTGACAATGGTGCCACCATCCAGTTTTGCAGCGAACCTCACACTTGTACTCCAGGATCTTGCTATTCATTGCATCCCTTCTGCCTCTCCTCGCGGCCACGGCATGAGTAGTGAGAAGAAGATCGCTTTGGTTCTCCGTGAGATCTGCTTGACTTTCTTCACCTGAGTATTTGTAAACGAGGTCATTGACAACTCTTAAATATATTGTATAAAGGTTGGGAGTGTGCAACATTTCCGGTTTTATTCGTTTATTTGCCACACACAAAAAAAAACAACGTATGTGCACTGGTTGTACTGCGAATATAAAAGATGTAAAGGATTACATTTGATTTCATTTCCAAAATAGGTTGCCGAAAGAAAACGATGTATTGTGAACGTCAGACGAAAAGAATCAACTAAAATCTCAAACTTATTGTTTGATGGAAACGAATTTTCTTTTTTTTTTTTATTTATGTATCTTCGGATTGTGTTCTTTTTTATACTCTTGGCTTATTTATTTTATAAACAAAGCTAAATTTAACTTAACGTGACTAACACTTTGAGTATTAGTTATCGCAAACTCACTTTCGATGTTATAAACGGATTCCTCATAACTAATCTTGTAGCCTTTGTATATTTCTAAATAGACTAGAACTGGCCTTCCTGGTTGAAATCAATTGTCAAACACCAGCAAAGGCATGATTTTTCTTTACGGAAATGATTGAAACAGCACCGGATGTTCATGATCTCTTCTGTTTGAAATAGTCAGGCCTTATTAAGACTTGTCAAATGTGCACTATGAGTACTGAGAAGATGTCAAGAGACAAGCTGTGTGGAATCTATCCAGGCAAAAGCATATCGGAAAGGAGATTGGAAGACGAAAACAAGTGGTGGATATGGCACACCATGAGAAAGCCAAAGCAGATTTGGAGAAGGTCGGTTGCAAACGAGGCCAGGCTGCTTGCCTCACCTGGACAAAATTGATTGACCTATGGAGACCCCCGGATATTATGTCAAGTAAATCAATGAGAGCCATATTGTTTTAAAGACGTCTTTTTTAAATCTACGTTTGATAACATTTTCAAAAAAATTTTATATCCATTTTTGAAAATCAGGTTTTTTGAAAATTATGTCCTTATTTCACGTATACCCATTCTATTCAAATAGGGCTGATATAAAACTACATACAAAAATGAAATATGTTTCCTGTGATACAAAGATAGGCTATTTGTTTTATAATACACGCATTGTGTATGTTTTCTCTTATCATTAAACAAAGAGTAAAGCAGTAATAATATATAAGGCATCACATTAAAATTAATTTCGAAATACAACACAAATACAATCTGTCACAATGGTCAGATAAATAATAGGGACGAAAACACTCTCCTTATCCCGTATGCGAGAACAAATGCATATGAGTACTCTATCTTCCAAAGTGTCGTCCAGGGCATAGAATGGGTTACTTGAACAAACCAGGAAAACTGGAGAATTTACCACCAATCCACCATCGCCCTCTCCAGCAGTGGTACGCTGTCGAAACGCCCCTTGTCCAAACGAGGCCCCTGCAGACGGTGCCCTGAGGAATCGACGACCGTGACGTGTAGTTGTGTGACGTCAGTCTCACCGTTACTACGTCATCCGTTAATGGGCTGAAGTATAAAACAAAACATCTAGACGATTCTTTAGATAGATAAATTAGATAAATAGATGATATATAAATAGTTTAGATAGATTAGATAGATTAGATAGATTAGATAGATTAGATAGATTAGATAGATTAGATAGATTAGATAGATTAGATAGATTAGATAGATTAGATAGATTAGATTAGATAGATTAGATAGATTAGATAGATTAGATAGATTAGATAGATTAGATAGATTAGATAGATTAGATAGATTAGATAGATTAGATAGATTAGATAGATTAGATAGATTAGATAGATTAGATAGATTAGATAGATTAGATAGATTAGATAGATTAGATAGATTAGATAGATTAGATAGATTAGATAGATTAGATAGATTAGATAGATTAGATAGATTAGATAGATTAGATAGATTAGATAGATTAGATAGATTAGATAGATTAGATAGATTAGATAGATTAGATAGATTAGATAGATTAGATAGATTAGATAGATTAGATAGATTAGATAGATTAGATAGATTAGATAGATTAGATAGATTAGATAGATTAGATAGATTAGATAGATTAGATAGATTAGATAGATTAGATAGATTAGATAGATTAGATAGATTAGATAGATTAGATAGATTAGATAGATTAGATAGATTAGATAGATTAGATAGATTAGATAGATTAGATAGATTAGATAGATTAGATAGATTAGATAGATTAGATAGATTAGATAGATTAGATAGATTAGATAGATTAGATAGATTAGATAGATTAGATAGATTAGATAGATTAGATAGATTAGATAGATTAGATAGATTAGATAGATTAGATAGATTAGATAGATTAGATAGATTAGATAGATTAGATAGATTAGATAGATTAGATAGATTAGATAGATTAGATAGATTAGATAGATTAGATAGATTAGATAGATTAGATAGATTAGATAGATTAGATAGATTATATAGATTAGATAGATTAGATAGATTAGATAGATTAGATAGATTAGATAGATTAGATAGATTAGATAGATTAGATAGATTAGATAGATTAGATAGATTAGATAGATTAGATAGATTAGATAGATTAGATAGATTAGAAGATTGGATAGATTGGATAGATTGGATAGATTGGATAGATTAGAAGATTAGATAGATTGGATAGATTGGATAGATTGGATAGATTAGATAGATTAGATAGATTAGATAGATTAGATAGATTAGATAGATTAGATAGATTAGATAGATTAGATAGATTAGATAGATTAGATAGATTAGATAGATTAGACAGATTAGACAGATTAGACAGATTAGACAGATTAGACAGATTAGATAGATTAGACAGAGTAGACAGATTAGACAGATTAGACAGATTAGACAGATTAGATAGATTAGATAGATTAGATAGATTAGATAGATTAGATAGATTAGATAGATTAGATAGATAGACAGACAGATAGATATATTTACCTGTCTTTGGATCCACTGTCAATAATCACTCTTGTCGACACCTGAGGCGGAGTTTTGCAGATCGTACCTCTCAAATGTTCAACCATCGGGCAGCCCTGTGTGTAAAAAACATAAGATTTACTTTAACGGCAAACGCTTTGGTGTAATATGGTACATATTTCAGATGGTTACCCTTCAGTAAAAGTGGGAAAAGAGGTAGGAGCAATGCAATGTACTGGACACTCATATTCTTTTAATTTTTGAAACTAGTGAATTGTGCTTTAGCAGCCCATAGCTGGAAAAAGTTGCGGGTAGATAATTTTGTATTTCATGTACTTTGAATTTTTATTTTTACTCTCAGTAAACAGATACATTTTATTATTAGCGTTATTTGTGTGAAATTTTAACCCTATCGTTAACACTGTTAATTAAGTCACTCATAATATTATATATAATTGTGTCTAAAAATAATATTAGAACTTGCATTAGTGGTATGCAAGGTAAATACAATTTATGAAATACAGAGTCAATCTGTTTTTTCATTAGATCTAAGTGAACTGCGCTCTTCATCACAGTCATTCCTTTCAACTGTCTTAGAAAAGTACCTAGGAGTAACCTAGTAGTTTTTGTTGCCTGGAACTTTGTCGCGACACCGCCTTTTGAAAAAAAGATGCTATTGACCAGGGGTCGGCAACCTTTTGATAATAGCCTAGTGGGCCGCAAAATTGTTTTCTATTCATTTAGCTTGACAACGGCCAAAAATTCAAACGATTAATTTCTATTGCAAGAGTTGCCTCTTTTGGGGTGTCTTAAGCGTAATATTGAAAATCGGTCTGCGTACGAAGTCTGGCAGGTTGCCGATCCCTGCTTTGGGCAATGCATTACATATAATAGACAACCTCGTATTGACAAAGTTCCGGGAGTTTGAGTGTTTTCCTACAGCTGCATTATCTGCATAGATTTAAATAATCTGTATTCCATTAGATAAGCATTATAAAGTCCTAATTCATAACGCAACTAACAAAATCAATGACAAGTTATATAATACGGAATGATCAAATTAAACAACTATATTATGAACACACACAAAATACATTTTCTTTTTTACATATTAGGACTATACCAGGTCTTGTGTTTTGATTGACATCAACGTTCATCTCATATAGAATTTATGCCATATGTATACCAGGGGTCGGCAACTTACGGCATGTGTGCCAGACTTGGTACGCTAAATGATTTTCAATGGCTCGCGTAAGACCCACATTCGGGCATGTAATGGGTTGCCTGAACAAACCAGGAGAACCAGTAACAACATCATTTAAAACGCTAATAAAGATGCAAGACTAGGCTCGGACCACGGAGGAGCGTCTGTAAAATATAAGATATTGGGAAGATCTACTCGTACATGGGTAAATAAAACAAAATACACATAGCCCGGTCAAATTCACTTTTTTATATAGACCTATACTGTACTATACAATTTCTGAACTATTTGCTTACATGATTAATGTTGCACTTGATTTTACCAAACATAATCCATACTACAAGAAATACTAGGAATCTTGATCTCATAAACATGTGTAGATTTGTCGAATTTTTTTTTATTCTTTAAATTTTTATTTCTTGGTTGTTCTACTGATATTTACAAACCAAACCAACAAACGAAATATTAGGATTTTTTTTTTAAATTTGTTTCTTCGGCAAAGTATATTTTATACTACTTGGCACAAGTTGAGCTTTTGGAATAGATCTGTGTGTTTCAAGAAGTTGCGGAATGGTGCGAAATAAACTTACACACCATCGAAAAGTAATAAAATTATTTTCATTTATAAATATTTTCTAAAGAGGTCTATGCACAATTACTTAGAGACAGAAAATCAATCACGTGATGCTTTGTAAACTTAAAAAAAATGGCTGATTTTACTTTGATCTTATCGGCACCTATGCTTATTAAAAAAATTATTATTTCACATATACTTGAATATTGTGATATTATAAATGATGCTCACGGAAGCAAAGATGTTTAAAGACATACAATTATTAAATGGCAACACCTATTTTCAAACACAAGAAACACAATATCTAAGACTAAATTGTGTTAGCAAAGCATTTCAAGAATTGTTTTGTTCAAATCCAACATTATATATTTAAAATATTTCCATCAGAATTAAAACAAAAGGCTCTTCTACTTCGGTTTCGATTTCAAAACCGGTATCCGTTATTCCGGTTTTCGTTTAGCTACCCTAGTTTGAATAGATATAGGAATCGAACTGATCCCGAACCGAACACACCGAACTCGAACTCTGGTTACCGACGAACCGAGGCCGAACACTGCCGGCGACCAAACCGAATCCGAACATGGTCTTACCGAACCGAACCAGAAATTCTAAATGTAGAATCGATTCCCATCTCTTTGTTTGAGATAAGTGTTTGAAGAGTAGACAGGGGCAGATAATAAAATTCAATCTGGTTTTGGTCATGTGTTGCGGAGGCATAATAACCTGCCAAAAACCATCATCCAAGCGGAAATATGCTGGTTCGAAAATATAACAGATTGGACAATACTGCAAAATGACTGAACTATTGCCAGCCGCTCAGGCTAGGAAAAAGAGGAGAAAGTTGACTGCTGATGTGTTGACTGCTCCCACCAACGACGACAACGGACAAAGATTTGATGATTATGATGATAAAGATGATGATGATTATATAATTGCTTGCTTGTTGTTGTTTTTGTCTTTTTGTTTTTAGGGGTTAATGGTTTTTATATTTAGCATGTTGAAATAAGGATCAGTCGTCTTCAAATAGAATGCTATGTACTAGAAAATATTAAAATTCTAATCAGATTGCAAGACAAGAGTGAAATCACGGATAAACATAGAACACAATAGTTCTTTGTCATAAATTGCCAATAAATGCTGAAATGAATATAATAATATAAAGAAGCACAAACAATATTTTAGTGCAATAGAAATGATAATAATAAAGCTCAATTAGAACAATTATAAAGAGGCAACAATAATAAACGACAATATGAGTAATTTATAATTTTATTTATTTTCTAGCATTGTAGGTACTGGTCAGTAAAATCATTAGGACATAACACAAAAAGCAAAATTGAATTATTTGGGTAATTGTAGCTGTAAGCGTGTCTCTGTCACAAGTAGGTCACACACCTGCAAGATAAGACATACAAATATAATATTTTACTTCTGTGTATATTATCATTAAAAGCAACAATAAAACAAACATCGATGACTTATAATTTTACAAAACGAACATGTGCAACTAAATACAGTTATAGTTTTATAACAGGAACAGGTATAATACAACAAGAACATGTGTACAAGAGTTATTGTTTTACAACAGTAACATGTGTAAGAGAGTTATTGTTTTACAACAGTAACATGTGTAAAAGAGTTATTGTTTTACAACAGTAACATGTGTAAAAGAGTTATTGTTTTACAACAGTAATATGTGTAAAAGAGTTATAGATTTACAACAAAAACATGTGTAAAAGAGTTATTGTTTTACAAAAGTAATATGTGTAAAAGAGTTATAGATTTACGACAAGAACATGTGTAAAAGAGTTATTGTTTTACAACACTAACATGTGTAAAAGAGTTATTGTTTAACAACAAGAACATGTGTAAAAGTGTTATTGTTTTACAACAGTAACATGTGTAAAATAGTTATTGTTTTACAAAAGTAACATGTGTAAAAGAATTATTGTTTTACAACACTAACATGTGTAAAAGAGTTATTGATTTACAACAAGATCATGTGTAAAAGAGTTATTGTTTGACAACAGTAACATGTGTAAAAGAGTTATTGTTTTACAACAGTAACATGTGTAGTTATAGATTTCATAAGTATACACATAGGAACATGTTGAACTCTCAAGTTATCTTTTCACACTAAGAACATGTAGATCTATAACTATGTAGTTCTACAACACTTACACAAACAAAAAACTACGGCAGTGACAATGTTTTAATTAGGCCCTACATACTTAGACCAATGGACAGTTTACATTTTGCAGAGAAAAAGAAACACACCCCGATCAACAAATAGTGGATAGTTTTTTTCCAATAACAATAACGACTCACTTGTAGATTGAAGGTTTAATCAAAGAACAATGCCTCATATTCTAGTTAGCGCGTAGGACTATACCACTCAATTCACACCTAAACATAATAAACCAAACACACCCGACAAATTGAAAATAAATTGCCCACAAACACATTGCCCGAACCCAAGTGAAACAGTAGACCACGAAGTACAGGAATGCCCATAACCTAATCAATCTCTGGCATACTTTAATTAAAACCCCTTCAACCTACCATTACCAACACACTGTGGAACAACACAGAACAGTTAATTTAAAAACACACACACACAAACAAATACATGTGTTGCCTGGCATTGATAGTAGGAGCAAGATAACCAACAGTTCTTCAAACTGATTGGAAGAACAAAAACAAAACAAAAATATTTAACAAAACAATTACTCGCTTGTATATTGTAGTTCAAAGCAACATCAAATAGAAAAAAATGACAATTTGAAAAAGGACTCACTTGTCCACAGAAACTGGGCACCTTTCTCCTCGGTACGACTCGACTTCCTGCTAAAATTGATACTGGGCGATCTCTTTAGGGACAACGTAGTTCCTGACAAAGCCCCTATGCTCTTGGACTTACTGTGGAAACATATTAGAGCTTAAGACATAAGAGCTTAAAACATACAATTCTAAACATAGCAGCTTAACTCATAAGAACGTAAGACATACAATTGTAAACGTAGCAGCTTAAAACATAAGAACGTAAGACATACAATTGTAAACGTAGCAGCTTAAAACATAAGAGCTTACAAACATACAATTCTAAACACAGCAGCTTAATCATAAGAGTTTAAACATAAGAGCTTAAAACTTCCCCTTTTGATGAATGAGGTCTTCGATTAATTTTTGTCACCAAAAAAGAGGAGGGTGGGGAATTGGTAGAAAGTTTGACAATTGTTGACAAGGGGGAGGTGGGAGGTAAAAAAAAAAAGCTGATGTCAACAATGTTACTTTTTATATTTTTATAATAAATGAAATCAATTTAAAAAAAAATGGAAAAAAGTCATGCGTTTGTTTGACCATGTAAAATAATAAGATGGACCGCTTGCTCTATTTTTAGAGCTTATATGTACTTTTTTCCCGTGCACAACCAATAAGGCTGTCTTAAATTACTTCTACGCTCCTCGTTGTTTCTTAAATGTTTCCGCTATATAGAACTTTCTATTTCAATTTTAATTTTTCATTGAGAAAATCGAAGCGATTCAATAAAACGGAAGTGCAAAGGAAACAACGAATCGGAAATTCCGAAATGCAATCTTTCGAGTCATCATATAGCAGAAATACTAAAGCAAGCGGTCCGTGTGTATTATAGTCTATGATTTGACACACATACACTCGCCCATCAACAGCATACCAACCATTCAAAAATAGATTATGCTTATACTAAATCGTGAACTTCGTGAGGTTCTATACCTTCTCTAAAACGAACTGAATGAAATTACAAACAAGGGTGAGATAGGAGAAGAGAGTGTGTTAAGTGGGTTGACTTCTAGTGTAAGCGGGGGAGAAGGGGATTGTACAAATTATGTATGTGTGTGTCTGCGTGTGTGGGGGAGGGGAGGGGTAAAGTAATGCGCGTCAGGAGGGCATTAGAAAGTTTATTCTGATATATAAACTACTATAGTCTAGTTTTGCTAACTACTTTATAATAGGTGAAACGTTAAAAACTTAGGTCAATTAAATAGATCCATCTCATATTTTCAAAGTTTTAATTTCAAATTTTCTTGAAAAGTGTGTATGTGGTCAAAATGTATAATTCACAATTTAGAAACAATAGTGGTCATTATAAAAATATAGACAAAGTATTTTTTAAAAAGAAAATTTAAAAAAAAAATGTTATGTGAGTAGCCTGCACCTGCCGGAAGTGAAATCACAAAAGTAAACTATAAGACATTCAAGTCACGTGTCTTTAAATTAACCAATGAGAATCCGACTTTACACACTGTACCTTATAAATATAATCACGGATGATTCACGTTGTTACGTGACACTTATACATTTTTTATACCCCTAAGTACTATATCTCCCCCATCTACAGTATTGTATCTGAGCTATTCATTTCTTAAAACAATATTTTAAAAAAGGCACTGAAATACATTCCTTAACGCAATAGACAATTTTAAATATAATGCGGTGCTATTTTTAGCTCGGTTGCCATGGAAATGTCTGCTGTTTTAACTTTCCTCCCTCCTCCCCTTTTACTCTAACCCACCATAAGTGTAATGAGTGATATTTTGAACTTGATAAGGTTAGAGAACATTCTATGAAAGAGATGTTTTTATGGGCTGATTTGGGTAACCTTTTGGCTTTCAAAGGGTTTAGATAATTTGTTCCTAGCTCCTGCTAGCAAGCAGTGTTGTCACTTTATTATTTTTATACTAGATCTAGTATAGTTTGGCCAAATCTAGGATTCTAGGATTTTTTTATGAAATCTAGTATTTTAATGAAAAGGTGGGGGGAAAAGGAAAGAAAGAAAGAAAGAAAAGAAATTTTAAGGTACAAAACTCGCTATCTCTTTTAAATGGCTTTGGTTATCTTTAAATCCTTTGCTCTGCTGCAGCATACGAAACCTGGCCATTTCTATTCCCCCGCGCTTCCTGATGTCAGTTGTCCTGTATGTTTAGCCCGCCATTTAGTCATTTTCATTTTAACTAGGCCCTAATAGATCTAAACTTCCTAATCCATTTGTGCTTGCTTGTGAACGCCGTGTAATAGCCTTAAGTGGGAAGGAGATTGTGAAGTTTATTTTTTTTTTCTAAGATTCTTAGACCTAGATCTAGTTACCGGTACATTGCATATGCCTGGCATGTGTTGTTGATCATATGTAGGCCTAATTAAATTACCGGTAAAAACAATTTTCATGAAAAAAAAAAAAGAAGTCACTCATGGGCCATGAGAATATATTGTTTAACAAATCTGATGAGTTTTAATAGGGGGCAAGCTTTGCGGGTGAATCTAGTATTTTTTGGCCAAGTCTAGGATAAATTTGTCCCGAAATCTAGTATCTTCCCAAATTTATCAGTGGCAACACTGCTAGCAAGGGTCAATTTTGCCTTGCTTGTCGTATAGTGTAGAAGCATTTCGCTGTGCTCTCGTCTCTATGTAGATTTGTGTACATTAAACTGCATCTTTTTTATTATGAAATTTTAAACTAACTGCTTGATTTGAAATGTTCAATAAAACGTTGGATTTTGTAATTTAAAGGATATACTTCATTCATTACAAGGTGAGCTAATATTGTTTTATCAGGTTGAATAAAACGTTAGAATCGTTGCACTGTCTGAGATAGTGAATGAACTTGAGGCCTAATCATACCGAAGAACCTACACAACGCAGCAAGTATTCGAAGTTTAACATCGATTCATCAATGGGCCGAATTTAACAACATATATATATATATATTTATATATAAAGGTAGATAGATCATATAGGGTTAGATCGACCGATAGATAGATAGGTAAATAAATAGGAAGATATATAGATAGGTAGATAGATAGGCAGGTAGGTAAATAGTTAAGAAGATAGATGTATAGATAGATAGATAGAAAATAAAATGCCAGTACAGTTACCCAATCTTGCGATTTCCGCGATTAAAAGTTTGGAAGTATTTCCTGCCTAGAAGTCCAACAATGATGAGCAGCCCCACAAAGAAAATTGCAATCAAAACAAGTCTCTCTAGAACAAACAATAAGATCGAGCAAAGAAAACTAAACTTGTGGATCAAATATAATATTTAAAAAAAAATCAACAACACAATCAATAAAAAACTAATTCGCATAATTATTATTTTTTTTTTTACTTGATGAAGGGTCTAGACTTTTTTTTATTTGGAGACGTATCGTAGAAAGTAAAAGCAAAGTATTCCGTCGGAATAAATTGACGCGAAGGGCCGGTTCACCAGTTTCTGTCGGACTTCACTTTATCCCAAGTAAAGTCAGGTACCCATTAAGATTTGGTAAACTCAGGGACACCCGGGAATTAATTCCTGGCATTCACCAGGATTCGAAACCAGGAACTTTCGGTAAGCCAGAGTACGTCGATTGGGTATAATGACCGAGCAGTAGCGCTCTCGGCAGAGGAAGAAAAAAAATTTGCTTTAAATCTTGCTCACAAAGACGCCGCTTGTCAAAAATTATTATTGATAAGTAGGCACGCTCAACACGATCATTGTGTTTACCAGTCTCGTCTAGGGCCATTTATTTCTATGTGACAATGCAAGGAGGCGACCAATTTGTGGGAACCAAATCCTTATTAGGCCTATGCACATTAAAATTATTATTTCTTTGAATAAAGCTTGCCAACACAATGAAAGCTGCCCCCTCCCACCCCAAATGAATTGACCAGCCCCCAAAAATTATTTCTGCAAAATAATAATAAAAACTTTACAAAAGTTTTTTTTTATATAATTGTCCCTTTTTATTTTTTAAATTTATGAAAGTTAACTTGTACAGAATGAATACATACACTCCCTAGAAAGTCTGTGAGCTTTAATGGTACAATTTAATATTGCAGCGAGTTGATCTCAAATGTTTTATCACATTTTAGAACATATTTGAAAGAATCATTCGTCTACCGTTGATATCATTGCATGGGAAAATAATACGTTTTTAAATTTCGGATACAATAACAATTCCCACAGTTCTAATAATAGTTATTGTATCCTTTTCTATCTTATCTTATATTTTACAGACGCTCTATAATTAATTACATCAGAGGTCACTCGTAACTTTCTCATTTCATATTACCAAAGTCTTATGCCTATTATAATGTGACTCAAAGAAATAATCGAATGATTCAATTTTAACTGGTGATAAACGTATGAGCCACCCAATTTAAACTGAAATGTATTGTCTTATTCATGATTTTATGATGATTCTTATTTTTTCAATTCAAGCTTTAAATCGCGGATCATTTTATTTATCGTTGATGGTGTGTGGCGAGGGATCGGAAACTTCAATTCACTCACCTGATGAAGGTAACATGCTTACGGCTCCGCAGATGTCATCGAACTGGGTGCTGCTCTTCAGGGGCTCGTTAAGCGCCCAGTACCCCAGGTGGAACGGGTACAGATCGGCTACATTCTCCACACAGTGTTCAGCAACGAACGCGCCCTGTCCTGCGGTGTTGGTGTCTGTTAAACATTATTCAAGCAGTTCCATGAACGAACGTCTACAAACTTTAAAATTAAGACCAATTTTATTTACAAAATGTTCAAATACTATAAACCGATTATGTTTAAAAAATGTTCAAAGGTTACAAACCAATTCTACTCACAAAATGTTCGAATGCTGCAAACTAATTATATTTACAAGATAATCAATCTAGGAACGTTTGATTTGCTAAAATTATATCAATGCGATCTTTTCAAAAAGCCTGATTATTGAACCAATCGTAAAATTAACCAACCGTAAAGTAAAAAAATTCTAGAGTTAACCAATCATAAAGTAAACTATTTCTAGAGTTAAACAATTATAAAGTAAACTAATCCTAGAGTTAACCAATCATAAAGTAAACTAATCCTAGAGTTAACCAATCATAAAGTAAACTAATCCTAGAGTTAACCAATAGGAAAGTAAACTAATCCTAGAGTTAACAAATCATAAGTAAACTAGTCCTAGAGTTTACCAATCATAAAGTAAACTAATCCTAGAGTTAACCAACCATAAAGTAAACTAATCCTAGAGTTAACAAATCATAAGTAAACTAGTCCTAGAGTTTACCAATCATAAAGTAAACTAATCCTAGAGTTAACAATCATAAAGTAAACTAATCCTAGAGTTAACAAGTCATAAGTAAAATAATCCTAGAGTTTACCAATCATAAAGTAAACTAATCCTAGAGTTTACCAATCATAAGTAAACTAATCCTAGAGTTTACCAATCATAAAGTAAATTAAACCTAGAGTTAACCAATCATCAAGTAAACTAATCCTAGAGTTTACCAATCATAAGGTAAACTAATCTTAGAGTTAACCAATCATAAAGTAAACTAATCCTAGAGTTAACCAATCATAAAGTAAACTAATCTTAGAGTTAACAAATCATAAGTAAACTAATCCTAGAGTTTACCAATCATAAGTAAACTAATCATAGAGTTTACCAACCATAAAGTAAACTATTTCTAGAGTTAACCAATCATCAAGTAAAGTAATCCTAGAGTTAAACAATCATAAAGTAAACTAATCCTAGAGTTAACCAACCATTAAATAAACTAATCCTAGAGTTTACCAATCATAAAGTAAACAAATCTTAGAGTTAACCTATCATAAAGTAAACTAATTCTAGAATTAACCAATCATCAAGTAAACTAATCTTAGAGTTAACCAATCATAAAGTAATATAATCCTATAATTAACCAATCATAAAGTAAACTAATCTTAGATTTAACCAATCATAAAGTAAACTAATGTTAGAGTAAATAAATCATAAACTAAACTAATCATAGAGTTCACCAATCAGAAAGTAATCTAATCCTAGAGGTAACTAATCATATAGAAAACTAATCCTAGAGTTTACCAATCATAAAGTAATCTAATCCTAGAGTTAACCAATTATAAACTAAACTAATCATAGAGTTAACCAAGCATAAAGTAATCTAATCCTAGAGTTAACCAATCATAAAGTAAACTAATCTTAGAGTTAACCAATCATAAAGTAAACTAATCCTAGAGTTTACCAATCATAAAGTAAACTAATCCTAGAGTTTACCAATCATAAAGTAATCTAATCCTAGAGTTCACCAATCATAAAGTAATCTAATCCTAGAGTTAACTAATCATAATTTAATCTAATCCTATAGTTAACCAATCATATAGAAAACTAATCCTAGAGTTAACCAATCATAAAATAATCTAATCCTTGAGTTCACCAATCAGAAAGTAATCTAATCCTAGAGTTAACCAATCATATAGAAAACTAATCCTAGAGTTAACCAATCATAAAGTAATCTAATCCTAGAGTTAACTAATCATATCGAAAACTAATCCTAGAGTTAACCAATCATAAAGTAATCTAATCCTAGAGTTAACCAATCATAAAGTAATCTAATCCTAGAGTTAACCAATCATATAGAAAACTAATCTTAGAGTTAACCAATCATAAAGTAATATAATCCCAGAGTTAACCAATCATATAGAAAACTAATCCTAGAGTTAACCAATCAGAATGTAATCTAATCCTAGAGTTAACCAATCATATAGAAAACTAATCCTGGAGTTAACCAATCATAAAGTAATCTAATCCTAGAGTTAACTAATCATAAAGTAATCTAATCCTAGAGTTAATCAAATGTTAATGAATTATTTACCACCAGAACACTTGAAGCAGCAAGACTTAGAGTTAAACGGCTGATAGAATCCAACAGGGCACTCGAGGCACCGGCGATGCTTCCAGTAAGTACCGGGCCCACACGCAGCTGGAGTTCCAACCCAGAAACAAAAATAAAATCACTCAAACAAAATAGGAAGTCTTTGTTAATATATTTTGATCAGTGTATACTAATTATATACCTTTTGAAAGAAAAAGTTAAATTAACAGGAATGATTTCATCTGTGCACATATTAGCAGGTCCAAATCAATGATTCTTTTTCTTGTTGACAATTTTTTTATACAAAGCGGAGTTAGATTACGGTAAAACTAAAACAATTAGGAATGGAAATAAATTTGAAGGGGAAGAAACAATTGGTTTTGATTAAAAAAATCTTAAATATATAATTTTTTTTGTAAGAAAAGATAAGAGGACAATTGCTAGCGTTAATAATGGGGTATCAGCTCCCTCAAGGCTGATGGAAAGCAGCCGCATTATCTACGGGAAATTTAACAGTAACGACAAATTGGCCCAGAAACCTGGAGAAACACAAAGACTTTGACCAACAGACTCCACGCATTTGTCAACAGCTGCCTCATAAACATACCTAAGATCATACATAATGACATTGGGGGAGATCAAATATTGCAGAAGACAAAACAAGACCTCATCAGATATAATAATATAGTTAGACAGGAATTATTAAAAAAAAAGCAGCTGCAACTTTTTATGGGGTAAACTGTTAATAATTACCATTGCCAATTTTACCGTTTTGTCAGTTTTGCCGAATTTACCGTTGGCAAATTTCTAATTGCCCAAATTACCTTGTCAAAAATACCGATGCCGAATTTACCGTTGACATATTTACCGAGCACCATTAGAAAGATACTATTGGTTATGCCCGTCAAAATGACTTTGAAACGAAAGACAATAATGTGCTTTGTTAAGAGAGAAAAAAAAAATACAATAAAGACTGCAGTGAGAAAGTTTCTTTCGGTATTTTGTTATTTTTTCATTGTATCTGGTCGCCCTGATTTTGGCACATTCATAAGTATTGTTGATGTCAAGCTTCTTGTATTAAAATGTAGCGAACAGTTGTGTTGATTATTTGTTATTAATAGGCCTAATATCAAATTTACAAAAATACTTTAAAAATAATAATAATAATAAAAAGTAAATAATAAAAGAAGTAGATAATAATATTTAAATACAATAAAAACTGTAGTGATAACTTTTTTTGTCGGTATTTCATGTTTGTTCTTGCTTATTGTATCAATAAAAAAGTATTGTGAACGTTTCCAATGGTATTTAGTTTGTGTTATTTTTTTAGTGTGTTCAAATGGAGATCACTGAAATGGCGCTAAGTTTAGAATTTTAACATACGATGATTATCAATAGGTCATTTTTTTTTTTTTAAAGTTAACCAATTAAGTTGTTTTTGTTTATATAATAAAAATGTATTTTGAAGGACGTTTCCAATCTATTCAATTAATTTTCTTTAAATATGTAAACAAATATATAAACAAACTCACGATAATTATATATATATTGATGGTAAACGACGGTACATATAGTGACAGTAATAGAGACTGTGTAACTGTAAGTGTGTAAGGGCCGGCTTAATTATAAACTGACTGAGACTTAGTGACACACCGTGGACTGTATTCTTGTAATGTGTTGACAGGACTTAGTGACCTGATAGCCCTATGTTATTGTTTATGCTACTTTGTGGGGCACTGTGAGTTGTGTTCATGAATGTCTTGTTTGAGTGGGTGAATATTGAATGAATGGCTAGAGTGAGGGCTCTATAAAAAGGGATTGTGGAAGTGAGTTGTTACACAGACCAAACAAAAGTCAGACATCGAAATTAAATTACAAGAATAAACAATGGCGATTACTGACCACACACTCCTTGAAGTGCATGGCTGCCTTCTGGACACTCCTCAAACACACTGATGTTTTTGGCCACCGCCCTGTGGTCCCGTCCATCGATGTAGATCAGCGACCAGTGGTCAGTTGTGTTGTACAGGTTCTGAGCTATGAACTCGAACTTGTAGAGACTGTTGATCACATCAGTCTTTTCATCCTCTGTGTGTATCATAATAGTCAAGTAAGTCAAGTACCACATTTCAACCAAACTAACCAAAATTAATGAAAAGGACGGTGAAGCAGCGCCCACCATATTCTGTGGCCACGGCATACTAGAGGAATGTTTGACCATTACAATGCCTAGCCACTTTAACTTCACCCCAACTAATGCCAGGTGCCCATCAGAGCTGGGTAGACTCAGGAACACCCTTCAGTTTCGGGAACAATGAATCTGTCACAATACACTTAAGTGCTACATCTACAGCAATAAATTCGTCACAGTGTTATATCTACATCAATAAATCCATTACAATACACTTGCCCTAAGTGCTACATCATCCACATCACTTTCTAAACCGTGGTGCAGATATTTGGACATTTTCATTCAGACTAATACATATTTATGCTAGAGGAATTAAAAAAGACTTTTCTAGTTTTTATTTCAACCTCTTGTGTCCTCTTGGACAACGTTAGGTCTAAAAATCGTTAGCACAATCATGTCTTTAGTTAAGTTAAATAAATTGAACATTTCTTTGTCCATTGGACAAAGTAATAATAACTTAGAACATAATTAAAGAGCTCTTTACATCAAAATAGTATCATTTTGAGAAGAGGCGAATTAAAAACTATGAACTCTCAGCGCCTTTTCACTGTCATCCTTTTTTTTTAAAACCTTTATTTCAAAATATAAAAATGTTTACTAGTTCTAGCTATGACCACAATCTATGTATAGATATGGTCCAAATCTAAGTATAGCAATAGTCCAAATCTAAGTATAGCTATGATCCAGATCTAAGTATAGCTATGATTCAAATCTATGTATAACTATGATCTACATATAAGTATAGCTATGATTTAACTCTATGTCTGGCTTTGGTCAAAATCTAAGTATAGCTAAGTTTCAAATCTAAGTATAGCTGTGGTCCAAATATAAGTATAGCTCTGCTTCAAATATATGTATAGCTATGGTCCAAATCTAAGTATTGCTATGATTCAAAGCTATGTATAGCCATGGTCCAAATCTAAGTATAGCTATGATTCAAATCTATGTATATATATGATTCAAATCTATGTAGAGATATGATTCAAATCTATGTAGATCTATGCTATAAATCTATGTAGAGATATGATTGAAATCTAGGTACAGCTATGATACAAATCTAAGTATAGCTATGATTAAAATCTGTGTACAGCTATGATCCAAATCTATGTAGAGCTATGATCCAAATCTATGTAGAGATATGATCCAAATCTATGTAGAGCTATGATCCAAATCTAAGTATAGATATGATCCAAATCTATGTAGAGCTATGATCCAAATCTATGTAGAGCTATGATCCAAATCTATGTGGAGCTATGATCCAAATCTATGTAGAGCTATGATCCAAATCTAAGTATAGATATGATCCAAATCTATGCAGAGCTATGATCCAAATCTATGTAGAGATATGATCCGAATCTATGTAGAGCTGTGATCCAAATCAATGTAGAGCTATGATCCAAATCTATGTAGAGCTATGATCCAAATCTATGTAGAGCTATGATCCAAATCTATGTAGAGCTATGATCAAAATCAAAGTAGAGCTATGGTCCAAATCTATGTAGAGCTATGATCCAAATCTATGTAGAGCTATGATCCAAATCTATGTAGAGCTATGATCCAAATCTATGTAGAGCTATGATCCAAATCTATGTAGAGCTTTGATCCAAATCTATGTAGAGCTATGATCCAAATCTATGTACTATGTTAAAAGGGTCATAACTAAATTTCGTTTTTAAATGTTACTTGACCCAATTCTCCCATTGTGGCCATCATGTATTCTAAACCAATACATTATTTAACATTGCGTCTACAACATTTATCTAATTGTGTACAAAAGCCAATATATTTTATCATTCATCAAAATAAAATTGAAATCGAAAGTAAGACTGTTAATTTCTGAAAGCCAATCACAAAAGAGAAGCTAACAATCAAAAGTATAACCGTAAATATAAAAGCGAAACGAACCGTTTGCGTTCTCCATTTCAATGTTAGGCAAAGTTTTGTTGATAACTATCAATGCTCTTGAAAAATCTGAAACACGTGTAGAGACGATTAAAATAGTCTACAACTGGAAAAAAATAAAAGAATATTGTCCGCATAAAAATTTGGTCAAAATCGCATGACCTCATTTATGATCGGTCTTATGGAAACACTAGCTCTGTTTTATACCTGGAATCCCAAAGCAAACAATCACACACACACACAACAGAAAGGAAAAAAAAGGAAGCGGCATACCTTGAAATAATACTCGGAGCTGACATCGGCATGTAGGAACAAAACTAGAGGCAGTTAGAGAAACTTGCTCAAGTAAGAGATCCACGAAGAGCTCCTGTTTGTGGTCTATGCCTCGGGTAGGGAGAAGGGGAGTGAAGGTGAATACTGATGACACTTTACATGTTTCCCACTCACTTCCTGTGAACAGACGTTGCTTCTAGATAGAAGATCATTACGTCAGCCAGGCCCAAAAAAACTCCTTCTTGGCGGCAGGGATTGATAGACGGCAAGACTAGAACCCTAGGACGCTTTGTGGCCAGTCCGTTGAATTAACCACAGGACCAGCATGCCTCACACACAGGACCAGCATGCCTCACACACAGGACCAGCATGCCTCACACACAGGACCAGCATGCCTCACTCACTGGGCCCTTACAAAAAAAAAGTTGTTGGGGTGGAGACAACGTAAAAAAAAAAATGTTCAATTAACTATAGTATTGGATGGATCTTAAATGTTTTACACTTAAGTTTTTCACAAAGAGAGTCTTAAGTTGTAAAAAAAAATATTACTGAAGTAATTTTCCCAAGAACAAAGTAAAAAGTGTCTCAGACCGCGATGGTCATTGGGGTCAATGGTGAAATGCTTACCAGTTTTAGTGGTCACGGCGTACAAGAGGCTCGTTTGGCCAATGCAAAGACCGGCCACATTTAGTTTCTTGAAGTATTACCGTGCATCCATCATAGTGGACGTACACAATACCTCTCCAAAATCCCTCCTACCCTCCCTCAGGTGAAAATCCTGAGCATTTTGAAACGGGATCTGAACCCTTGTTTTGGTCCGTACCTTTTTCCCGAGTGACATTAACCTTGAAGCTGCAATCTGGACACTGGTACGTGATGTAGTCCTCCATGGCGTCGTGTAGTAGGACAGTTATGACCCTCTCGTGACCCGCCACCTCGCGGTAGTACCCGTACAGGTTCAAGCTCCTCACAATCACTGATGTCATCTCTGTGGAAGCGGTACACAGTCGAAGGAAACTTATTTCACCCCCCATGGTCTTAATATTAATGAAGTCTTATTAACAACAGTTTAAAGCTCAGCTAGTGCATGTATTAACAACAGGGTTTTTTAGGACTAGAGGACTTAACAATCTACTAGAGCGCACTTAGCATGCTTATAGCATGGATAGAAGCGCTATATTTAAGTAACCATTATTATTAGTATTATCCCAAAGTTACACACGAATTCAATCGCTATCAAGGCGCAAAGTTTTAAATAGAAATTAAGATATTTTTATTTTCTACGGTATAGTACACTTTGGACACCGGATTTTTATTATAATAATATATAAAGATAGCCTCACTCACTGGTACAGTGCGGTAAAAATCCTCTAGGGTTGGTCCTAGTGATGTGGGACCAGGTGTAGTTGGTCAATGGTCCGCAGAGGTAGTGGATATCGTCATCCACCATATACCCACGCTTGCACTCGATGCGACAGTCCATCATTGCCGTAGTATTGTCCTCTTTGCAAGCTAACCTCTTCATCTCCGAGCCGAGTGGTATTAGCTTCCAACAGCCTATGGTAGATCAGATTATACTAGCTGGGTTAGTTAATTGAAAACTGTGGTATTAGCTTCCAACAGCCTATGGTAGATCAGATTATACTAGCTGGGTTAGTTAGTTGAAAACTGTGGTATTAGCTTCCAACAGCCTATGGTAGATCAGATTATACTAGCTGGGTTAGTTAGTTGAAAACTGTGGTATTAGCTTCCAACAGCCTATGGTAGATAAGATTATACTAGCTGGGTTAGTTAGTTGAAAACTGAGTCAGTCTTATTATTTACTAGCATTAGGCGCCCGCTTCTCCGAACGGGCATCATGTATGACTATGCTTGACAGCGTAGCAGAGAGATGTTGTTATTATTAGTAAATGATTGGTGAAAGGTTACAATGCTGATTGACATATCGGGCTGAAAGATGAGATGTTTGAGCTCCTGTATACTCTGTTTGATTTATCGATGAAGAGAATAATTTATATAATGATTTTTTTAAATTCATTTATTAAAAGATTAATATAACAATTCTATTTTACCGTTATTGATTTGGTTCTGATTTGTTGAAATTGATTTTTTTAAAGTTACTGCTTGACTTTAAATTTCAGCTGTAGTTTCATTTGATTATGTTATCTTGAATTATTTGTTTAAATTGGCGATATATTAATTCATTCGGTTGATTTATTTACTGATTTATTTGTTGTTTGATTTAATTATTGATTTTTTTTTAGAATTATTTAAAAGTTTTTTTAATGTAGCATATAAAAACGTTCACCAGACTTCTATGAGAAATGGATGGCTTACTCCTCCCTTCCCCCCCCGAACCTTCCATCTCCGTTACGACGTACCTTTTTTCTCGACCTTTTCGCATGACCTTGTCTCGGTGGCCCCTGATTCGTTGCACTTGTTGCCTCCGTGCTTGGGGGCTGGGTTCTCGCAAAGCCGGACCCTGAACTTCATATTGATCTCAGTGCTGCAGAAGGACCAGTCTGACCACGGGCCGAAGGCGCCGTTCACTAGAAGAAAAGAAAATGCACAAGGGGGCTAGAGTATAGAAGGCTATAATCGAACGATCGATATATAGATATTCTTTTCAATTTAAATTGACTTCTTTGCCAAGGAGACACAAAACAGAACCCATACTTGACATAAGTCGCAACAACTGATTGTCTAATGAAATTCTGATATGTTAAAACTATCTTGAATTCACTTGACCCTGTATCACATATTCACATATTCACATAGTGTAGACATGTATTTATATTGTATGTATGCGGTTATCTATAAAAACCATCTTTATTGGTCCTTGTCTTTATAAGAAAAGGTGATACGGCCAAAACATTTTCACCGACCATGTCTTAAAGAAGTGATTTAGGTCAGATCTCGTTAACATTGTGGTATGTAAGAGCCACGACATTGTTGTCAAAACTCTAAAATTGTTTATATAAAAAGTAACACGGCCTAAATTATAGATGACAACCTTTCTATATAAAAGCATCATTATATTACCCTATCATCTATATAATAAGTTAATCATAATCACTAAATTACCCTATATATATAATAACATTCCTAAATTACTCTATCTATATAATAAGTAACATGAACGTAACATATTTGAATAAATATATCTATATAATAGATAATAATAACCGAAACATCTTTAAATTAATCTGTCTATATAACAGGTAACATGACTATAACATCATTAAATTACCCTGTCTATTTAAAGATAACATTACCATAACATTTTTGAATACCTATATATCTATATAATAGATATCATGGCTGTAAAATCATTTAATTACCCTGTCTATATAAAAGGTAACATGGACCATTGAATTGCCATTGCTTATTTTAAAGGTTACATGACCATAACATCCTATCTTGCCTACACAGTATCTATAAGATATGGCCACAACCCACTGACCAGGTCGGTAGCTGGGTGGATTGCAGGCCTTGTACTCCTTCGTGTGCGCCCAGCACTGGTCCCCTCCGTACTGAGGCTCCGGGTTGTTGCACTTTCGGACGCGCACCGCCTGCCCTCCTTTCTCATTGCTGATGCACGTCCAGACGTGCCATTCGGACAGACCACCATCGACTGGGGAGGACACCACAAGATGGTTAAGAATCAACGCGGACAGTGAGAATATCTGGGAACCTTTCTGTAATTCGCTGCTGTATTCGTACGTCCTTAGGGACCCTGAGAACGCGGTTTACGTACAATATGAAAAACGGGGAATGCAAAAATTTGTACATTTTTGTATTATTATTTTTCAGAGGAAATTGGAAGTGTTTTTTTTGTCCCTTCTGAAGTTTATCTGAGCATTGTTATTGTGTGTTATATTTCTAGGTTACAACATGGTTGAATTATAAATGAATATAACAAAGCAATCAAATGACAAGCCTGCACTTGGAAAACTAACACAAAATACAAAAAATAAAGAAGTAGACTCCAAATATAATTGACCTTAGAGCATGTAGTAAAGTACCCGTCCGACCAAAGTAATCGTAGGGCCGGTGAAGCAGCGTTCGCCAGTTTCTATGGCCACCACGGTATACTAGGGGTTGTGTGGCCAGCACAATGCCCAGACTCCTTTACTTTACCCCAACGAATGTCATTTTTTTAAAGAGGAAATATTAAAAAAAAGAACATTGGTCAACACGTTTTTTTTTCTCCCTTCTGTTGTTCCGGTTGCAACATTAATATTTAGATACTCAAATTACAGTGTAAATCTGAAAGAAGTTTTCGCTTTTATGGTCGAATACGATAAACGATAATTTCCCAATACTTCACGCCACATTTTATTTAGATCAATATACATATTGTATACTGTCAACGGTCCTAAAATACGCTTTTAAGGCAGAATACGCACTTTCTTGAACAAGGCGTAGTACTTACTAGGACAAGGCGTAGTATTTACTATGACAAGGCGTAGTATTTACTAGGACAAAACGTAGTACTTACTAGGACAAGGCGTAGTCTCACACCGCTTGGCTTCGGTGCCCTCCCCGTTACAGCTTGCGACGGTTTCCTTGTCCCTTTGCAGGCACTCCCGCCGACGGACGGACAGCGGCTCCCCGCAGGTCTGATGGCACGGCTCCCACTCTCCCCATTCGCCCCAATCGCCTAAACGGAGATAAAAGAAAAAAGAAAAATAAAAAAACAGACAATGACACACACACACACACACACTGACCTGCCCGTTATTGAGTTGAGCTCATTAATTGTACACATAAAGACACAGCCTGCAAAATGGAAAATCCTAATTATTTTATTAGTTAGATAAAAATGTGTCTTTCGTCCTGTAACCTGTAACAATGCTGTTTCTTTCTGTAATAGCGGTCTTTGTTCTCTTAATATGATTCTAAACATAATAGAACATTTTCTTCCTGTGATGGCACTAAATCTTTTTGTTTTTAAAACCTGAAAAATGTTTTAAATGCTTTTATTTTTTAAACATTGAAACGTAGGCGATTTTTTTTATAGTAAAAATAAAAAGCCAAAAGTATGTACTGTCTAAAATCGTTCCAGGTAAATGCCTTGAAATGTAGCATTGGTTTTTATTATATAATGGAGTCTTGGTGGCCGAGCGGCAGCTCATTCGACTGGCGTTTCGAAGGTTCCCAGTTCGAATTCTAGTGAAGGCTAGGAACTGGAGATCGTCCCTGAGACTACATAACCCTGAGTACCTGACCTTAGTTCTCGTAAATTAAAGGCGGACGGGCATTGTGCTGGCCACAACTCCCATAATATGCCGTGGATACTGGTGAACGCTGCTTTACTGGCCCCATGGATCAATTTGGTCCAACATGTACCTTACTTTTTTTATTTTTATGGAATTGACGAGAATAAAGCTAAACGATTCTATAAAGAAGTTCAGAAAATCAAGAGGAACGTAAAAGGAAATGATTACTGAAATGTATGGCGCCCCAATGGCAGTGGCGTAGCTTGGGGAGGGGGAGGGGGGGTCCGAATTCGAAAGTCCCCCCGGGCCCCTACTTGAGGGGGCCCCCAAATGAGTGTCCGATTTATTGTTTTCTCATGTCATAATGTCGAATGTCAAAATGCAGGGGCCCATAAAGAGGTCAAGCTCCCCGGCCCCCTCCCCCAATCCCTAGCAACGGCACTGCCCAATGGTCCTTAAATATAAAGGCTGTGTAGGTACGCGAAAGGTAGGGTATAGTTCCAATAAAATTATTCTACTCCATACAGACAGTCCGGTTCGAAGGGTACAACACCTATATATTAGAAAGTGTATTTATACCGAAACTTTAGATCCTTAGTCCGAATCATGTGCTATAAATATCTATCATTAATGGTTGAAGGCAGATAGTAATTCGGAATGGGAAAACATGTTTCTAACATTCCTTTTAATCCAAAGTATTCACAAAAAAGTATCCTTCGTATTCCCAATTAATCCTCAAGTAAGCTTCGTCTCAAACTCCCTTACAGTATTTCCCCAAGTCATCATTAACGTATATTTCCTTTAAAAAAACGGAATAGCGTAGGACGCAATAATCTTTAAAGACAGAATATGTAAGATAAACCTCAAAATCTAATATCCCATGTTGCCATGGATAAACCCTGCAAAAGATCGTCTGTGCGTTTATAACAAGAACAAAAGACATTAGGAATAGTTTATCAGTACTTTGGCCAATAATTTGTATATAAAACATCAAACTGTTTTTTTTTTTGTATACATGTCGTACAAATAGGAGTTTTTGTCTGTGTAAATCAGCCATTGGTAAAAATCACAGAAAATTACATGTAATGTTCTTTATAGAAGGAGCGTCTGTAATATATAAGATAAGAAGACGTACCCACACCGCTGCTTTCACAGAGTTTCCCCGAGAATCCTTCCATGCAGTGACATCTGTAGGTGTTGGCGTTCAGGTCGTTAATACAGCCTCTGCTGTTCTTACATTGGTGTCCTAAGCACCAGTTTGGAGGTATCTGTTTGGGATGTAGAGAGTTTGAGATATAGACTATATTAGATTGATAAATTCATAGAGAGAAATAGACGAGTATATTTTTAACTTCTTATATTTTAACTGCTAATTTTCTGACAAAATTTTATCGTGAAAAAAAAAAGGTTTGAAAAAAGAAGCAGCGCTAACACAGTTAGCGGTTAGTCAAAACTAGGGATGTTAAAAGGTTATTTTTTTTTTTTTAAACCGAATGTCTGTTTGCCTTCTACCTCCCCCCCCCTTCCCATGTCCTTTGTGTGTTTTTTTTTTGTTATTATGTATGTATAGGTAGAAAAATAAATGAATTATTCTTTATCGAAGTGACCGACCCAGTGATAAAAGAACAGCGCTTTCTCAGTTTATCAAGCTGTGTTAATTGGAATTTGATATTTACATACACACACACTCACACACTTTTGTGCTACAGGAAGTATGTCGGTCTTTTTTGTCGGTTTGGTACGTCCAGCGTCTGTGTAGAAAGCCTAGTTTTCGCTTCTCAAGGAAGATTTTTAAAAAATGTGCCGCGGACTCTCGTTAATGGTAACTTAATATCTGCATTTGTTGTTGTCTGTGCATCGCATGCGATATTTGTGACTGACAACAAAAAAAACAAACAATAGTTCTTAGAATTAGTGTTTTTAGAGCATTAAATGTTAAGAATTTTTTTTTGCAAATTGAACATGGTTATCAAATATTTGTTTGAGTAAAAGAAAACATGTCGGAATGGGGGTGGAAGGTAATGTCTGCAATCAAATGGGTGTGGTGGATTCTAATTTTATGACAGACGCTCACCTTACAAAAGTCCCCCATGTAGTTGTCCGTGCAGTTGCAGACGTAGTCGTTGTACAGGTCGATGCAGATGGCGTGGTCGCCGCACGGGCGCCCCGCACAGTTGTCCGAAGCTGGATGGAAAGCCCATTGAAGGAGATCAGTAAAATATATATGTCAGGATGTGTTTAGGATTAGGACATCAACCTGGCAGAAGTTGGGCGATGAGAGGGGTGCGGAGTCGTAGGTGAGTGGGGTAGTAGTGGCAGGTCGTCGTGGGGTATGAATTACCGTGACTGGAATCGCCCTGGAATAATTATTATTTCTCTCTTGGCTCGTTAGATATTGTGACGGACACAACAGATAGTTCTAAGTAGGCAAATAAATCGTTGGTTAAGTTCAGGTGTTTATTATCATTTCAATTCTTCACTCAATGGCAAGATACATATATGAATTTGCACAGGCTTCAGTTAACACTCAACACATGGTACTGCTAGGTTGTCCAACATTAGGTAAACGTAGCTGTGTTCATGAAAATACTTATACTGGCACAATATCTATCTATACACATGCAGGCGGTATATCCTATGGAACGAACTGAATAAGTGGAGGCTAGAATCGAACAACCTTCTCCGCCTCACGCTTGAGCCGAAGTGCCCTAAAACTAGTTAAGCGCGCTTTCGTGAATTTTAGTCACGTGAACAGTGGTCAATTTGATTGGAGAGCTACAATAGTTTAGAATTACATATGTTCTGGTTGGCTGGTTTGAAATATACTTGCATAAAGGATTGACTATTGGGGGGGGGGAATTAGGAGTGGGTGTAGGTGAACAATTAGTACCGCCGACTTTTGCGGGGTGGGGCCCAGGGGAAAAAAAGGGGGGGGGTAGACGTATACGGAGATACAAAGGATAAGATAATGACTTATCTCCCTTGATGTACCTGTGTCTATTGGTTCTGAACGAGCGCATCTTTGAGGCGCTTACGTATGTGCGAGACGCTTCGCTCCAGATGTCACTACGACGAGTGGATCAAGGGCTCGACCACGGGCGCTGAGTAGGGGACGAAGAGGGGAGATAATGAAAAAGGGGTAGAAGTGGGTGGGGGATGTCTACAGGTGGGTGGGGGTTTTACGTGTATGCTGAGTTTAGCAAAATAAATGAGTAGTTACTATCAAAATACAACATGAATCATAATTGACAGCATAATAGAATATATATATATATATATACATACATTAAAGAATACACACACATACAATCACACATACAAATAGTGTAATAACAATTGGCTGGATCAATTAGCAAACTCTGAATTCGGGAATGAAAGAGTGTAGAGAGGGTTAAAGAACAGGTGAAGAAGGGGTGGTTGGGGTGTTCCTATTGCGTGAGATAGGGAGAGGGTAATAGCTCCAGGCCACTCTTCTACTCCCTAATCTAACTCTACGCTAACCTATGTTTCTAGTTCTACACTACTTCTGCGCTATGATCTATCCATGAGTGCTAAGTGTCGCGATTTAATTCCAGAATCTTGACAATATAAGCCACCATACTTGTATTATGGATGAGTGTGGGGTGGGGGGGGGGGGGGGCTTGGTGAGCACGGTGATTTATCCGGCATTCAGATTTCAAGTCTGAAGGTCTAGTATTTGAAATTTGAGCCAAACGCCAGGTCTTAGTAGGATTACAGGAAGATTCTCCGACTCTGGGTCGAGAGCGGGGTTACTGAGTCTAACTCTTCCGGAGCTCTGATGGGCAACTGTCATTGGTCGGGGGCTGAACAAGTCTCTCAACGTTGTGCTGGGCCCTCAATCACAATTGTGAGCCATTGAGACGTAAAACGTTACCAAACCCCTCCTTATAGCACCACAAGGTAGTATATATGTAAAGCACTAGTTGGGCGTTGTATTGGTGATTGGTGGTACAATCTACAAGGCTGCCGTATCTTGTGCCATCGCGTGCAAAGGGATCGGGGGTAGAGCGCAATGCACAGACTCCATTTTTCCTCAACCAAAATTAGTGGTAGATTCAGAGACAATCCAATCCCAGAGGGAATAGCGTGCCAAAGTAGGATTACTAATTCATCTAGCGTGCCAACAGCTTAAAAGTCATACTGCTTTAGCAGTCAATTACTCGTCGAAGAGGCCTTAATGTTTTTGGGGGGTCTACCGCGTGCCATTTAAAATCGCTCTGCGTGCCAAGTCTGACAAGCTTTCTGTAGGTTGCCGGCCACTGTCTTACTGCGACAAATATACCACAATGCCCGACACCATACCCTTATATATGTCACACGGCGACCCCAACAATCACAATTTTTTACAACACCCCATTTTATCAGTCTTAGGAAGGTATTCGGTGCAGCGACTATCCCGTATCATATATGCATACATATTATACATACATATATACATATATATTACATACACTGCTTCTATAAAAAGATTATTGCGCTTATCCGTGGTTAAGTTACTTGTTTTCCTGGTTTGTTCAGGCAACCCATTTCATACCCGGATACCAATCGGGAAGAAAGAGTGCTTATATGCATTTGTTCTCGCATAAGGGATAATTAAAGTGTTTTTCCTTTTGTTTATCTGACCATTGCAACAGGTTGTTATTGTGTTGTATTTATTCTAAGTTATAGTTTACTCTTTGCCCTTCTGTTCTCTAGTATCTCTAGGTTCAATTATTTTAACTATTGGTGTTACTCTTGTCAGATGTGAATATTCGCTAGTAATGAACCTTGCAACTCTTTTCTGAATTTTTTTTTTTTTTTTTTAGTTGATATAAAGTTTAGGTCTAACTAACGTGATATACCATTTTAGTTGTATGTTCTTATTACATTTGTAAAAGTTTCTTTTTATGAAGCCTAAGGTTTTTCTATATTTTTAAATTACTTCATCAATATGTAGATTCCAAGATAATTTATCAATTATTATTCCTATTAAGTACGTTTCTGAGGTTATTGTAGTGCATTAGCCACACTAACCATCACAAGAGCTGTGCGTGGCCATCGCCTGTTCAGTGCCGATTACCGAGAGAAGGTTCTCGAATTTCCTCGACTGACCACACTGGCTTGCTAGCTGCACGATCTCGTTCACGTTCGGCACCATGTTGGTTAGCACCAGATCTGTAGCAATCAGTTCTGCCCGTGAATAGAAAAGAGAAATAATTTAAAAAAAAATAATGTTATTGGAACACACACACTCTCTCATTCTCTCCTTCTTTCTTTAGTCTCTTACTATCTCCCACTTTCTCGTCTCTCTTGTTAAGTTTATCTTGTCGTATATTAGTAGGTGTTGATATCGAATTCATTAAGAACTAAATAAATACTAAACATTTAGACACCCATTAGCTATTTCATTATAGCCTTTGTTGTATATTTCATTGTTATTTTTCTCTTAAATCGCAAATTAATGTTTCGATAATCTCACTGAAAACATTAAAAGTAGAAAGTAACAATTATCATGTAGATCCATGGCAATACTGAACATTAATTCTTTTATTTTTTTTGTTTTTTTTTTGCCATCTCGTGCAAGAGGATCGTGTGCATAGCGCAACGCCTTTGTCCTAAACCAAAAATCGTGAGTGGTAGATTCGGGGACACAATCCAATGCCCTTTTATCAGTCTTAGGGAGGTTTTCGGGGCAGCAACTATCCTGTATCATATATGCATACATAATATATATATATATATATATATCATCATCAATCATCAACATATATAATTACCGTGAGTTTGTTTATATGTTTGTTTATATATTTTTTTATTTATTTATATATATATATATATATATATATATATATATATATATATATATATATATATATATATATATGTTTGTTCGCTATAGGCTCCTAAGCCGTTTGACTATTCGGGCCAAAAATTAAATGTATAAATTGGAAACGTCCTCCAAAAGATAATTTTATTTTATCACTTATAATCATAAATGTGTTGATTTAAAAAGTCCAAAATGTCATATCCATCTATGCAAATAAATATAACGGTACAAAGCAAATGGCCACTTCCGTTTATTTACTATGTTGAACGCGACATTCACTATGTTGAACGCGAGGGTCTTTCCGGGTTTTCCCAATTCTACTGTTGTTTTTTTAATGTGGTGAGACCTTTTTTAAAAGTTACGCACCGCAATTTGGCTTGGAGAGTTTCAATGGTTTACTTTAAACAAAATCCTAGCGTATGACGTAATGTCTATGAAATTAATTCTTTTTTCATTATTGATGTTTGCATTATCCTTTTAAGTAAAAGTAACCACATCTTTTAATTATTTAATGGATTTACGTTGCTATTGAGAATATCCTTTAAAAGGCGACTTTATACACTCTATAAATTAAATGATACGAATTATAAAAAAAACAAGTAAGGCTTATAAATGATTACTTTCAAATACCGGGTACCATAAGCTTGACAGCAACAATATAAAATAAAAACTAAATACCGAAAGAAACATTATCAATACTGTTTTATTGATACAATAAGCAAGAACAAAAATTAAATACCGAAAAAATCTTTCTCACTTTAGTTTATATTGCATTGAAAAATTATTTTCTATTTTTAAAAATATTTTTTACCTTTTTTATTGTTTTGTATTTATGTTTTTTTTTTCTTTCAGGTAGTATATTTTTTTTAATTTAATATTATTAATAACAAGTCAAGTCAACACAACTGTTCGCTACATTTTAATATCAAATTAAAAAGTCTCTTTAAAAAACCCGGACTAGCCTTTCGGCTCTTGTGTCCAGGGCGTAACGCTTAGGATTGAGCAATCTCTGTCCGGGCTCCAGCCACCCAACGACACGCCGAAGGCGTGGCGTGCCGTGTAACGGGGAAGGTTTCCGCAGCCCAGCGATCGTTCACTGCGGTTCCCCTAAGGAACATTATCGTAGTGGCTCGCCCGTATACCTGCACTGTCACCCGGTAGCACAAATCCTATACTATAGGTACATGCATCCAGGCACCGGGTGGTTCTCGAGACGGGATTGCAGCGTCCATTGCTTCCTCCTTCCCCCGGGACCAGTGACCTCTCGGCAGTGTAATGGACCTCGGATCCGCCGCGGGGGCTGTGCCCCATGCGTTCGCCCGCCAGTGTATTCTTAATGGGAATGTATCGGCGGTTTACACACTACGCCAGTCCTTGAGGCCACAATTCTTATGCATATGTCAGGGTCAGGTCGACCAGAAACAAAAAAAAATAACAAAAAATAAATACCGAAAGAAACATTCTCAACACTGTTTTATTAATACAATAAGCAATAACAAAAATTAAATACCGAAAAAATTGTTATCTCTTTAGTTTTTATTGTATTGAAATATTATTTACTACGTTTTTTTATTATTTACCTTTTTATTGTTTGGTATTGTGTTTTTTTTCTTTTAGATAGTATATTATTGTTAATTTAATAGGCTATTTTTAATAACAAGTCAATTCAACACAACTGTTCGCTACGTTATAATACCAGACGCTTGACAGTAACAATTATTATGCATATGCCAGGGTCAGAAAAAATTAAAAAGAACAAAAACGAAATACCGAAAAGAAACGTTCACTGTAATAGTCTCTTTTCTCTCTCTTTTAACATTAATATTAACATAACTAATATTGTAATATTGTAGTCGTTCGTTTCTCCGTCATTTTGACGGGCATAACCAATAGTATATATATATATATATATATATATATTGTTACGAATCTCGGTCATAAATGAATGACGTAGTAAGGCATTGACCTCTTAACAAGTGCGTATCAGAGTCCAAAGCGACCAAGGTTTGACCTTTATGCCCTGAATGCAGTTTAAATAAAATAATTCGTTCAAATCCCGTGGAAATTGGGGGATAATTCTGGATCGTAGTAATTATAGAGAAAGAGGTTAAAATGCGTATTAAGACCCTGTAGAATCTTCGATGATCGTTTTCTTTGTAAAGTCCCGACCTCCTTAAAGTTAGTTCAGTTTAAACGTTTGTAGAGTGAAGTCGCGATATTCATACATGTACATATAATGCCATTTTATTGATACTTATGTTGCCATCAGTTGATAAAGTTTATTGATCGTTTATATTGAGTCTACAATTTAAATAAAATTGTTTATTCAACAACTGGAGTTGTTTGATTAATCATTGTTGAGAAATGTGTTGAAGATAATTATCACGAATATAACTACATTACTGCATAGACCTGTCAGTCAAGGAACCCCTAGCTTGGGCTACAGATTAGCAGAATCTAGAGACTTCTAATAAAGATACAACTATATTCATTGAATCCGATTTAACGAGTCGTAATAATAATCAACCTAAAGAGGTCCATAACAGTTTGGGGTCTTCGTCCGATATAGTTGTATAGTGAAGCATATATTCAAGTTGTGTTGTGTTGTGTGTTGGAGCAGTGACCTACTGAGCAAGCCTAAGAACGCTGAAATTATTCTTCCGATTGGAAAAACGTAAGTTGGAAAAATTTACATTTTTAAAATCTCTTAACTAAAGAATGGAATTTATTGAAAATCCAGAAGAAGAAGTTTTGAAAACTTTATCCATAAAGAAGTTAAAAGAGATCGCTGAGATCTTAAAGATAGAAGTTACTGAAACTACACCATCGAGGACTGTGTTGACACAGCAGATAAAAGATGTGTTGATTGCGAGTGGAAAGTTGAAAGTAGAATCAAGCGCGGAGGGATATCAAGTTGAAGGTCAGACGTCGAAATCTATGTCAGAACAGTTTAGATTTCAGTTAGAAATGAAACGGATGGAAATGGAGATGGAACAAAGACGTCTAGAAAGTCAGGAAAGAGATAAGAAAAGTCAAAGAGAAACAGAAAGTCAGGAAAGAATAGAGCTAGCGAAGATAGGAGCTACTAAAAAAGAATCTCATAGTGATGTAGAGATGGCCAGATGGAAAAAGCTAGTCCCTACCTACATTGATAAAGAAAGTGAAATAGCTAATTTCTTCCAGACCTTTGAAATTTCTTGCAGAGATTTTAAGTTCCCAGAAGATAAATGGGGAATATTAGTGAGAACAGCTTTTACTCAGGGAAGGGCAAGAGATTGTATTCTATTGTTAAAAGAGGAGCATTTAAATGATTATGAAATCATCAAAGATACTGTACTTAAAGCCTATAACCAAATACCGGAAAGTTATCGGAAAAGGTTCCGTCAGTACACAATGTCCCCTTACCAAACACACTTAGACTTCCTTAGAGCAGAAGAAAAGTTAATGGATCAGTGGATAAAATCCAGAAATATCTCCACATTAAAAGAAATGAAAGATATCATTCTGTTAGAGGATTTTATTAACAAAGTGAGGCCGGATATAAGAATGTATTTATCCGAGCGTGATATCACTGACCCACATAAGGCTGCTGATTTAGCTGAACAGTATACACTGTGTCATAGAACAGCTGATGGAAAGAATTTTAATCGGTCACAACGGCAAGCAGAAAACACACCACAAAAACAACATCGTGAAAAAGAGCATTTTGTGAAACAAAATGATGTTCATAAGAAACCTGTCAACAAAAACGTCCAATGTACTTTTTGTAAAAGGACAGGACATAGCATAGAAGACTGTTGGAGTATAAGAAAAGAAAAAGGACCTAATAAAGTGGTCATGTGTGCCAGCCATGCACAAATACAGAATGTACAAGAAAGCGAAGATACAAACGAACTGAATTCGAAGAAAGATTCTTCTAAACCAGAAACACTGAGGGTGGATTTGCCTGAGAGCAAAAGTCAGAAGGTAGAGAAATCTACAACTGAAGATAATGAGGATAAATATCCTGATTATAAATACAGAATGGCTACTATTGGATTAATTGTCCAAGTCCACAGAGACGAAAAAGTAGACCAAAGTATTTTTGACTCGGAAAAGAGTCTGAAGTCATCGAAAGATGAAACAACACCCGAAAGTCATGGTCAAGGGAAGAATAAAATTGACACAGAGACCCTGTGCAGTTTTCAACCGTTCATTAGCGAAGGTTGTGTGGCCTTACAAAAGGAAGGACCACTGAAGTCCGTAAAAATATTACGAGACACAGGAGCATCATTAACACTGCTGCTTAAAGATGTATTACCATTGAATGATAATACATTGACAGGACAGACTGTCCTATTGAGAGGTTTTGAATGGAAAGAAGAAATACCTCTACATAGGATATACCTAGCATCTGACTTGGTGACAGGGGATGTGACAGTTGGAGTAATATCAAAACTTCCTGTTGAGGGCATATCCGTTATCCTAGCAAATGATTTGGCGAAAGGGAGGGTGAGACCTGAACTGATTGTGAAGGAAAATCCAGACCCTAGTCCTATTGTGGAGACAGGAAAAGAAAAAGAACTTTATCCTGTAGGTGATGTCATAAAGGGTATGACACCACAGAAAAAGAAAGAAGAAACTATCTCACAAGAAAAGAAAAATAAAGAAGAAATTCTCCCACGAGAGAAGAAAGTGGAAGAAGGAGTGGAACTTGATACTACTATTTTCTCCATGAGTGAAGATTGTCCGAAAGGAAATGAACAATCAAAGAAGTCATCACAAAATGAATTGACTGCTGAACAGAAAGTAGACCCAGAGTTGCTACAGTTGCATGAGAAAGCTGTCGACGAGAAAGAAAATCCTACTACTGATGTCTATGAACAGATAGACCACAGCATAAACAAACAACAATGCAAACCTGCAGTTGCCGGTACAGATGAAGATTGGAGGAGCATCACTGAAGAAACGAGTGCGGAGAGCTGGACCGAAACTATCAAAAGCTATGGGTTACCACAATCCATACCGTCAGATCGAAGGACCAACTTCGCCTCGGAACTCTTCAATCCAGTCCTAAAGAACTTATGCCTGGAGCATGAGGTGACAACTGAATCCTATCCGGAAAGTCGAGGAGCCTATGGACCAATCTTTGGACCCACTGTCAGAGGACCACTCAAACTACTTCCAGAGGAATGGCAGACCGAATTGGATCTCCTTGGGCTGAGCAAGTACCTAGATAAGTACATATATTTTTTGTCTGACATAACTGTGTTTGTTAGAAAAAAATTGTACACTGCTCACATGCAGATGCCATTGTTGTGTGATGAAAGAAAGGCAAAAATATTATATCATTTGAAAATGATAAAGCCTTACCTTCTGAAAACAATTGGAATAAGCTTGATGTTGTTAACATTGTTACTCTTATTTGTAAAATTTATGCCTGGAGTACAGGATGAATTGAATGACAGATTCACTGATAGTTAGTTACCAAACTTACTATTTTAAAACCAAATCCCTTACTTGTGATGAAAAAGGACTGAGTAAAAGTATTGTTAGAGTAAATATCATTATAGTGTGATATTTCTAAACAAACTTGTTAGGTTGAGCATTAAAATAATTGCTATAAGAGAAAAAGATCAGTTTTATCCGCAGAATTGGTTTCTATATCAGAGGACATTATAAATGTGGACTGATTATAAGATATGTTTGAGAATCTCTGGAAATGATAATTGAAACATTTGGCAGAGAGGATAATTTGATTGAAAAAGATGTAAATGGTTATAAGAAAAGAGAATTTTTCTATCACTAAAGTATTGAGAAATGTTTTATGATTGTACTATGGATTTATTTTATCATGTACTGTTGTTGAAATATTGCACTGAGTCAGTATGCAAATTTCTTCTATGTGAATTTATTCATTTGTTCTATTATCATTGAATGTATGATAATGAAGGGTAAAAATAGTTGCTGCAAGACAGAACTATGACTAACAAGAATTCCAAGAAATGTATTATATATGATTTTTCACTTTTAGGATACTGTTACATGAAAAGCAGATCAAAAGTAGAAACTAATAAAACTTTGTATCCTTGTTTGTATAAATTTAGGATATGGGCCACTGATTTGACACTGCAAACCAGAATGATTGAGAATTTCATGGTTGAAAATTTATAATGTTGACATACCAATGTTCAACAAATGTATTATTAATTAAGGATTCCATGTCAAGATTGTAAAACTAATCTATTTTTTTTTGTATTAGTTAAAATAGATTGAATGAATTGTACTGAAAAGCAAAAGACTGAGTAGACCTGAACACTGTGAAAGTAACAGGAGAATCTATGAATAAGGAATAAAACCTTTATGGAAAATGGAAAAGAGCAATGTACACCACTGAAAAGATTGGAAATGAAATGTTTTACCACACCAGTCAAACCAGCAGTTTGTTTTGTACATAAATTGTTACATTGATTTCGCTATGAAAAAAATTAATAGTAGCCTATGCTTAACTTTTCTACTTCAATAATATTGTATTTAATGTAATCTAAAGAAAATAAGTACTTACTGTGTAGTACTAAGATTGTATGAAGATAATATAACTTGTTTTAATTGATAGTTAATTAAGTAAATTAACCAAATTTGTTTAAGTAAATCCATGATTGTCTGAATGTTTCAATTTAACCTGCTACGATGTGAACTCTTTTAAAAAGAAAATAATGACGTCGAAAGGTCATGGTAAAATGAAAGATTGAAATATTTTTAATGAAATTGTCTATAAACTATTTTAATTCTGGAACAGACTATGTTTAATTTCCTTAAAATAACATAAATGAATTTGACTTTGAGAAGATAATGGTTGTTAAAGAATGCTTATTTAGTTACGATAACTATTTAATCGCGTAGCAATATTTTTTTGACCTAGGCTGTGATGAGGTAAATTTGCATAGCGATGTCAACATTGTTAAAATCAATTGAGAATGAGAGAGAGAGAGAGAGAGAGAGAGAGAGAGAGAGAAAGGCGGAATTGACCTCAATTTCTGTGTCGCGTCACAGACAGTTGTCTAATGTTGTCCAGCCTACAAACATGAAAAAAAAAATACTGTCTACACGAGCAATAATTTTTGTAACGTGTAATTAGGTCAGGTCTAGTAGTATTTTTTTCATCAAGAGCGTTTGTTTTTTTCTGCTTATGAAAAAATAAGTCGTGTCTGAATAGACATTAAGTGATTTTTTCTTTTGTTGTTTGATTACAAATGTAAAAGATATTAGTTTATAATTAAATGGACGAGAGAGTTTTTATTACAGTGGAATGTTCAATGTAATAGAAGTTATTAACTTGTATTATATTATATCTATTAAGAATGATTATGTATTTTTCTTGTATACAAGATTTAGATAAACAATTTAATTGTCCATTGTTTTGAATTAAAAATTTAATGATTGAATGACTATAGTTAAGCCATTTGATAAGATGAATTTATATTGCATATATTATTATGTTATTGTTATCAGTTCGATTGAATTATTGGGATCGCCAATTGAACTGTATTGTTTTTCCCGGAATATTTTCTTTTATAATTATTCCTTAAAATTAACATTTTTCGTATGGTTAAAATGTAAAGGAGATAATTATAAAGCTTTAGAAGGGGGGGGATGTTACGAATCTCGGTCATAAATGAATGACGTAGTAAGGCATTGACCTCTTAACAAGTGCGTATCAGAGTCCAAAGCGACCAAGGTTTGACCTTTATGCCCTGAGGGCAGTTTAAATAAATAATTCGTTCAAATCCCGTGGAAATTGGGGGATAATTCTGGATCGTAGTAATTATAGAGAAAGAGGTTAAAATGCGTATTAAGACCCTGTAGAATCTTCGATGATCGTTTTCTTTGTAAAGTCCCGACCTCCTTAAAGTTAGTTCAGTTTAAACGTTTGTAGAGTGAAGTCGCTATATTCATACATGTACATATAATGCCATTTTATTGATACTTATGTTGCCATCAGTTGATAAAGTTTATTGATCGTTTATATTGAGTCTACAATTTAAATAAAATTGTTTATTCAACAACTGGAGTTGTTTGATCAATCATTGTTGAGAAATGTGTTGAAGATAATTATCACGAATATAACTACATTACTGCATAGACCTGTCAGTCAAGGAACCCCTAGCTTGGGCTACAGATTAGCAGAATCTAGAGACTTCTAATAAAGATACAACTATATTCATTGAATCCGATTTAACGAGTCGTAATAATAATCAACCTAAAGAGGTCCATAACAATATATATATATATATATATATATATATATATATATATATATATATATATATATATATATATTACACAATTGCAGACGCTGCTTCTATAAAAAAATTATTGCGCAATCGTTTGCAAGACATTTATTGACTTGATTTGTGCGAATTTGACATGGACCTTTACAAATCTTTCACAGAGAACCAAAAAAACTCGTGAATGAACCAGGTAAAGAATTACCGGAAGAGATTTAGTGAAATATATACAGTTAGGGACTTAAAGTTAGAATATGCTATAAAAATCAATCTAACTCAAGCCATCATTCATTCATTGACTCATTGTAGAATCTATGTGTGAGCTGTTTAGTTTTAAATACAAGTTAGTTACCAGTCATGTCTACCAGCCAATTGGATTCTCAACATATAAATATTGTTCGAGGAGTGTGTCACTAAATGGCAAGCACACTCTGTGCCTGACGTAATAAAAAGACAGCAGCTTTTATCCGATGCACATCGTGTGCAGGGAATGATCTACAAGGCGCCCTGAGACTAAAGGTGGGGGAAAGGGGAGGGTTGCCAACAAGTTCAAACCCCAACATGGCATCTCTCACCTGGCATATTCGTCGAGCCCTTAAATTCAATGTGCTCGCAATGTGCTGGAAAGTCAGCTGGAAGCACGTCCACTTCTCGCCCGTCCATGTAGAGCGTTAAGAGGTTGTAGGAGAAAATCAAAGCAATGTGGTGCCAGGTCCTGTAATGGGGGAGTTGGGTGGCGAAAGGGGCGTACACTCATTATGTTTTAGATGGTGGAGAGGTTTTGTTCCATTGTTTATACCTAACTCGTTTGTTTTATTCAGAACAAGTATGCTTTTTTTTTAGTTTAATTGTCCCTAAGTTTCATCTTGATATACAAAGCAGTAAGTGAGGCCAGCATCCATTTCAAACCATTTTTTAACACAAGTAAAGTACCCATCGAACAAAATTGATATATAAAGTCGGTTAACCAAAGTTTACAAGTTTCTGTGGCCACGGCATACTAGGGGATTGTGTGATCAGCACAATGACCAGCCACCTTCATTTTACCCCCCTAAATTGTTAGGTACCCATCAGATCTAGGTAGACTCAGGGTTCCTCAAGTCCCAAAAACGATACCTAGCTTTAACCAGGATTCAAACTTAGAACATAGATACGCCAACAGAACGCGCGGCCTGTTTGACGCCGCGAATCAGTTCAAACCCTTTGTTCCATAGAAAACTAGTGAGGCAACGTTTCGCGTGCCTTAGGTTGCCGATCCCTGCTTTATTCTATTCTTTATTCTGATATTCTAGACTACGTCCAAGACGTTTTAATTATGTCCACGTTAACATACCTTCGAGTCGTCCTCTTCACGCTCAGGATCTGCTTGAAGCTAATAGTAAATAGTCCGCAACCGATGGCACCAATCCCGTCCGTTAAGGGCCCGGCTAAGACCTGGGTAGCGTAGTCGGTCACCTCGTACAGGCTGTTCACCCACATCATAAGGGTCATCTCGTCTCTATTTATCTTCATTTGGTTCACCATGAGCCGATATGGGTCCCTCATCACTAGATCGAAATCTGCATTGGAAGATAGGAAATAACAAGGTAATTCTAGGTAAGAACACGATTATGATAGGAAATAACAAGAAAGTTATAGAAAATAACAAGTTAGTACTAGTAAATAACAAGGTGGTACTAGGAAATAACAAGGAGATACTAGGAAATAACAAGTTGATACTATGAAATAACAAAGTGATACTAGGAAATAACATAGTGGTACTAGGAAATAACAAGGTGATACTAGGAAATAACAAGGTGATACTAGGAAATAACAAGATGATACTAGGAAATAACAAAGTTATACTAGGAAATAACAAGGTGATACTAGGAAATAACAAGGTGATACTAGGAAATAACAAGGTGATACTAGGAAATAACAAAGTGATACTAGGAAAAATCAAGTTGGTACTAGGAAATAACAAGGTGATACTAGGAAATAACAAGGTGGTACTAGTAAATAACAAGGAGATACTAGGAAAAAAAAGGTGATACTATGAAAAAACAAGGTGGTACTAGGAAATAACAAGGTGATACTAGGAAATAACAAGGTGGTACTAGTAAATAACAATGAGATAATAGGAAATAACAAGGTGATACTTAGAAATAACAAGGTGATACTTGGAAATAACAAGGTGGTACTTGGAAATAACATGGTGGTACTAGCAAATAACAAGGAGATACTAGGAAATAACAAGGTGGTACTAGTAAATAACAAGGAGATACTAGGAAATAACAAAGTGATACTAGGAAATAACAAGGTGATACTAGGAAATAACAAGGTGATACTAGGAAATAACAAGGTGGTACCAAAAAATAACAAGGTGGTACTAGGAAATAACAAGGTAATACTTGGAAATAACAAGGTGGTACTAGGAAATAACAAGGTGGTACTAGGAAATAACAACGTGATACTAGGAAATAACAAGGTGGTACTAGTAAATAACAAGGAGATACTAGGAAATAACAAGGTGATACTAGGAAATAACAAGGTAGTACTAGGAAATAACAAGGTGGTACTAGGAAATAACAAGGAGATACTAGGAAATAACAAGGTGATACTATGAAATAACAAGGTGGTACTAGTAAATAACAAGGAGATACTAGGAAATAACAAGGTGATACTATGAAATAACAAGGTGATACTAGGAAATAACAAGGTGGAATTAGTAAATAACAAGGAGATACTTGGAAATAACAAGGTGATATTATGAAATAACAAGGTGGTACTAGGAAATAACAAGGTGATACTAGGAAATAACAAGGTGGTACTAGTAAATAACAAGGAGATACTAGGAAATAACAAGGTGATACTTGGAAAAAACAAGGTGATACTTGGAAATAACAAGGTGGTACTTGGAAATAACATGGTGGTACTAAGAAATAACAAGGTGGTACTAGAAAATAACAAGGTGATTCTAGGAAAAAAAAAAGGTGGTACTAGTAAATAACAAGGAGATACTAGGAATTAACAAGGTGATACTTGGAAATAACAAGGTGATACTATGAAATAACAAGGTGATACTAGGAAATAACAAGGTTGTACTAGTAAATAACAAGGAGATACTAGGAAAAAACAAAGTGATATTATGAAATATAAAGGTGATACTAGGAAATAACAAAGTGATACTATGAAATAACAAGGTGATACTTGGAAAGAACAAGGTGATACTATGAAATAACAAGGTGATACTTGAAAATAACAAGGTGATACTATGTAATAACAAGGTGATACTAGGAAATAACAAGGTTATACTAGGAAAAAGCAAGGTGGTACCAGGAAATTACAAGGTGGTACTAGGAAATAACAAGGTAATACTAGGAAATAACAAGGTGGTACTAGGAAATAACAAAGTGGTACTAGAAAATAACAACGTGATACTAGGAAATAGAAGGTAGTACTAGTAAATAACAAGGAGATACTAGGAAATAACAAGGTGATACTAGGAAATAACAAGGTAGTACTAGGAAATAACAAGGTGGTACTAAGAAATAACAAGGAGATACTAGGAAATAACAAGGTGATACTATGAAATAACAAGGTGAGACTAGAAAAAAAAAGGTGGTTCTAGTAAATAACAAGGAGATACTAGGAAAAAACAAGGTGGTACTAGTAAATAACAAGGAGATACTAGGAAATAACAAGGTGATACTATGAAATAACAAGGTGATACTAGGAAACAACAAGGTGGTACTAGTAAATAACAAGGAGATACTAGGAAATAACAAGGTGGTACTGGTAAATATCAAGGAGATACTAGGAAATAACAAGGAGATACTATGAAATAACAAGGTGATACTAGGAAATAACAAGGTGGTACTAGTAAATAACAAGGAGATACTAGGAAATAACAAGGTGATACTATGAAATAACAAGGTGGTACGAGGAAATAAAAAGGTGATACTAGGAAATAACAAGGTGGTACTAGTAAATAACAAGGAGACACTAGGAAATAACAAGGTGATACTTGGAAATAACAAGGTGATACTTGGAAATAACAAGGTGGTACCAGGAAACAACAAGGTGGTACTAGGAAATAACAAGGTAATACTTGGAAATAACAAGGTGGTACTAGGAAATAACACGGTGGTACTAGGAAATAACAACGTGATACTAGGAAATAACAAGGTGGTACTAGTAAATAACAAGGAGATACTAGGAAATAACAAGGTGATACTAGTAAATAACAAGGTAGTACTAGGAAATAACAAGGTGGTACTAGGAAATAACAAGGAGATACTAGGAAATAACAAGGTGATACTATGAAATAACAAGGTGATACTAGGAAAAAAAGGTGGTACTATTAAATAACAAGGAGATACTAGGAAATAACAAGGTGTTTCTAGTAAATAACAAGGAGATACTAGGAAATAACAAGGTGATACTATGAAATAACAAGGTGATACTAGGAAACAACAAGGTGGTACTAATAAATAACAAGGAGATACTAGGAAATAACAAGTTGATACTAGTAAATATCAAAGAGATACTAGGAAAAAAAAATTGATACTATGAAATAACAAGATGATACTAGGAAATAACAAGGTGGTACTAGTAAATAACAAGGAGATACTAGGAAATAACAAGAAGATACTATGAAATAACAAGGTGGTACTAGGAAATAACAAGGTGATACTAGGAAATAACAAGGTGGTACTAGTAAATAACAAGGAGATACTAGGAAATAACAAGGTGATACTTGGAAATAACAAGGTGATACTTGGAATTAATAAGGTGGTACTCGGAAATAACATGGTGGTACTAAGAAATAACAAGGTGGTACGAGGAAATAACAAGGTGATACTAGGAAATAACAAGGTGGTACTAGTAAATAACAAGGAGATACTAGGAAATAACAAGTTGATACTTGGAAATAACAAGGTGATACTATGAAATAACAAGGTGATACTAGGAAATAACAAGGTGGTACTACTAAATAACAAGGAGATACTAGGAAATAACAAAGTGATACTATGAAATAACAAGGTGATACTAGGAAATAACAAAGTGATACTATGAAATAACAAGGTGATACTTTGAAATAACAAGGTGATACTATGAAATAACAAGGTGATACTTGGAAATAACAAGGTGATATTATAAAAAAACAAGCTGATCCTAGGAAATAACAAGGTGGTACTAATAAATAACAAGAAGATACTAGGAAATAACAAAGTGATAGTATGAAATAACAAGGTGATACTAGGAAATAACAAGGTGGTTCTATTAAATAACAAGGAGATACTAGGAAATAACAAGGTGATACTAGGAAATAACAAAGTTGTACTAGTAAATAATAAGGAGATTCTAGTAAATAACAAGGTGATACTTGGAAATAACAAGGTAATACTTGGAAATAAAAAGGTGGTACTAGGAAATAACAAAGTGGTACTAGGAAATAACAACGTGATACTAGGAAATAACAAGGTAGTACTAGTAAATAACAAGGAGATACTAGGAAATAACAAGGTGATACTAGGAAATAACAAGGTAGTACTAGGAAATAACAAGGTGGTACTAGGAAATAACAAGGAGATACTAGGAAATAACAAGGTGATACTATGAAATAACAAGGTGATACTAGGAAAAAAAAGGTGGTACTAGTAAATAACAAGGAGATACTAGGAAATAACAAGGTGGTACTAGTAAATAACAAGGAGATACTAGGAAATAACAAGGTGATACTAAGAAATAACAAGGTGATACTAGGAAACAACAAGGTGGTACTAGTAAATAACAAGGAGATACTAGGAAATAACAAGGTGGTACTGGTATATATCAAGGAGATACTAGGAAAAAACAAACTGATACTATGAAATAACAAGGTGATACTAGGAAATAACAAGGTGGTACTAGTAAATAACAAGGAGATACTATGAAATAACAAGGTGGTACTAGGAAATAACAAGGTGATACTAGGAAATAACAAGGTGGTACTAGTAAATAACAAGGAGATACTAGGAAATAACAAGGTGATACTTGGAAATAACAAGGCGATACTTGGAAATAACAAGGTGGTACCAGGAAATAACAAGGTGGTACTAGGAAATAACAAGGTAATACTTGGAAATAACAAGGTGGTACTAGGAAATAACAAGGTGGTACTAGGAAATAACAACGTGATACTAGGAAATAACAAGGTGGTACTAGTAAATAACAAGGAGATACTAGGAAATAACAAGGTGATACTAGGAAATGACAAGGTAGTACTAGGAAATAACAAGGTGGTACTAGGAAATAACAAGGAGATACTAGGAACTAACAAGGTGATACTATGAAATAACAAGGTGATACTAGGAAAAAAAGGTGGTACTATTAAATAACAATGAGATACTAGGAAATAACAAGGTGGTACTAGTAAATAACAAGGAGATACTAGGAAATAACAAGGTGATACTATGAAATAACAAGGTGATACTAGGAAACAACAAGGTGGTACTAGTAAATAACAAGGAAATACTAGGAAATAACAAGGTGGTACTAGTAAATATCAAGGAGATACTAGGAAAAAACAAATTGATACTATGAAATAACAAGATGATACTAGGAAATAACAAGGTGGTACTAGTAAATAACAAGGAGATACTAGGAAATAACAAGGTGATACTATGAAATAACAAGGTGGTACTAGGAAATAACAAGGTGATACTAGGAAATAACACGGTGGTACTGGTAAATAACAAGGAGAAACTAGGAAATAACAAGGTGATACTTGGAAATAACAAGGTGATACTTGGAAATAACAAGGTGGTACTTGGAAATAACATGGTGGTACTAAGAAATAACAAGGTGGTACGAGGAAATAACAAGGTGATTCTAGGAAATAACAAGGTGGTACTAGTAAATAACAAGGAGATACTAGGAAATAACAAGGTGATACTTGGAAATAACAAGGTGATACTATGAAATAACAAGGTGATACTAGGAAATAACAAGGTGGTACTAGTAAATAACAAGGAGATACTTGGAAATAACAAGGTGATACTTGGAAATAACAAAGTGATACTATGAAATAACAAGGTGATACTAGGAAATAACAAAGTGATACTTTGAAATAACAAGGTGATACTTTGAAATAACAAGGTGATACTATAAAATAACAAGGTGATACTTGGAAATAACAAGGTGATACTATAAAATAACAAGCTGATCCTAGGAAATAACAAGGTGGTACTAATAAACAACAAGAAGATACTAGGAAATAACAAAGTGATACTATAAAATAACAAGGTGATACTAGGAAATAACAAGGTGGTACTAGTAAATAACAAGGAGATACTAGGAAATAACAAGGTGATACTAGGAAATAACAAAGTGGTACTAGTAAATAATAAGGAGATTCTAGTAAATAACAAGGTGATACTTGGAAATAACAAGGTGATACTTGAAAATAACAAGCTGATCCTAGGAAATAACAAGGTGGTACTAATAAATAACAAGAAGATACTAGGAAATAACAAAGTAATACTATAAAATAACAAGGTGATACTAGGAAATAACAAGGTGGTACTAGTAAATAACAAGGAGATACTAGGAAATAACAAGGTGATACTAGGAAATAACAAAGTGGTACTAGTAAATAATAAGGCGATTCTAGTAAATAACAAGGTGATACTTGGAAATAACAAGGTGATACTTGAAAATAACAAGGTGGTACTTGGAAATAACATGGTGGTACTAAGAAATAACAAGGTGGTACTAGGTAATAACAAGGTGATACTAGGAAATAACAAAGTGATACTAGGAAATAACAAGGTAATTGTAGGAAATAACAAGGTGATACTAGGAAATAACAAGTCGATTCTAGGAAAAAACAAAGTGATACTAGGAAATAACAATGTGGTACTAGGAAATAACAAGGTGATACTAGGAAATAACAAGGTGATACTAGGAAATAATAAGTTGGTACTAGGAAAGAACAAGGTGGTATTTTGAAATAACAAGGTGATTCTAGGAAATAACAAGGTGATACTAGGAAAGAACAAGGTGATACTAGGAAATAACAAGAAGATACTAGGAAATAACAAGGTGATACTAGGAAATAACAAGGTGATTCTAGGAAATAACAAGTTGATACTAGGAAATAATAAGGTGATACTAGGAAATAACAAGGTGATACTAGGAAATAACAAGGTGGTATTTTGAAATAACAAGGTGGTACTAGGAAATACCAAGGTAATACTACGAAATAACAAGGTGATACTAGGAAACAACAAGGTGGTACTAGGAAATAAAAACGTGATACTAGGAAATAAAAAGGTGATACTAGGAAATAACAAGGTGGTACTAGGAAATATCAAGGTGATACTAGGAAATAACAAGGTGATACTAGGAAATAACAAGGTGGTACTAGGAAATAACAAGGTGATTCTAGGAAATAACAAGGTGGTACTAGGAAATAACAAGGTGATACTAGGAAATAACAAGGTGATACTAGGAAATAACAAAGCGATACTAGGAAATAACAAGGTGATACTAGGAAATAACCAGGTGGTACTAGGAAATAACAAGGTGGTACTAGGAAATAACAAGGTGGTACTAGGAAATAACAAGGTGATTCTAGGAAATAACAAGGTGATACTAGGAAAGAACAAGGTGATACTAGGAAATAACAAGGTGATACTAGGAAATAACAAGGTGATACTAGGAAATAATAAGGTGGTACTAAGAAAGAACAAGGTGGTACTAGGAAATAACAAGGTGATACTAGGAAATAACAAGGTGATACTAGGAAATAACAAGGTGATTCTAGGAAAAAACAAGGTGATACTAGGAAATAAAAAGGTGATACTAGGAAATAACAAGGTGATACTAGGAAATAACAAAGTGATACTAAGAAATAACAAGGTGATACTAGGAAATAACAAGGTGATACTAGGAAATAACAAGGTGATACTAGGAAATAACAAGGTGATACTAGGAAATAACAAGGTAATTCTAGGAAATAACAAGGTGATACTAGGAAATAACAAGGTGATACTAGGAAATAACAAAGCGATACTAGGAAATAACTAGGTGATACTAGGAAAGAACAAGGTGATACTAGGAAATAACAAGGTGATACTAGGAAATAACAAGGTGATACTAGGAAATAATAAGGTGGTACTAAGAAAGAACAAGGTGATACTAGGAAATAACAAGGTGATACTAGGAAATAACAAGGTGATACTAGGAAATAATAAGGTGGTACTAAGAAAGAACAAGGTGATACTAGGAAATAACAAGGTGATACTAGGAAATAACTAGGTGATACTCGGAAATAACAAGGTGATACTAGGAAATAACAAGGTGATTCTAGAAAATAACAAGGTGATACTAGGAAAGAACAAGGTGATACTAGGAAATAACAAGGTGGTACTAGTAAATAACAAGGAGATAATAGGAAATAACAAGGTGGTACTAGGAAATAACAAGGTGGTACTAGGAAATAATAAGTTGGTACTATGAAATAACAAGGTGATACTAGGAAATAGCAAGGTGATACTAGGAAAAAACAAGGTGATACTAGGAAAGAACAAGGTGATACTAGGAAATAACAAGGTGATACTAGGAAATAACAAGGTGATACTAGGAAATAATAAGGTGATACTAGGAAAGAACAAGGTGATACTAGGAAATAATAAGGTGATACTAGGAAAGAACAAGGTGATACTAGGAAATAACAAGGTGATACTAGGAAATAACAAGGTGGTACTAGGAAAGAACAAGGTGATACTAGGAAAAAACAAGGTGATACTAGGAAAGAACAAGGTGGTACCAGGAAATAATAAGGTGGTATTAGAAAAAAAAGGTGATACTAGGAAATAACAAGGTGGTACTAGGAAATAACAAGGTGATACTAGGAAATAATAAGGTGGTACTAGAAAAAAAAAGGTGATACTAGGAAATAACAAGGTGGTACTAGGAAATAACAAGGTGATACTAGGAAATAATAAGGTGGTACTAGAAAAAAAAGGTGATACTAGGAAATAACAAGGTGGTACTATGAAATAACAAGGTGATACTAGGAAATAATAAGGTGGTACTAGGAAATAACAAGGTGGTACTAGGAAATAACAAGGTGATACTAGGAAATAACAAGGTGGTACTAGGAAATAACAAGGTGGTACTAGGAAATAACAAGGTGGTACTAGGAAATAACAAGGTGGTACTAGGAAATAACAAAGTGATACTAGGAAATAATAAGGTGGTACCAGGAAATAATAAGGTGATACCAGGAAATAACAAGGTGATACTAGGAAAGAACAAGGTGATACTAGGAAATAACAAGGTGATACTAGGAAATGACAAGGTGATACTAGGAAATAACAAGGTGATTCTAGGAAATAACAAGGTGATACTAGGAAATAATAAGGTGGTACTAGGAAAGAACAAGGTGGTATTTTGAAATAACAAGGTGATACTAGGAAATAACAAGTTGATTCTAGGAAATGACAAGGTGATACTAGGAAATAACAAGGTGATTCTAGGAAATAACAAGGTGATACTAGGAAATAACAAGGTGATATTAGGAAATAACAAGGTGATTCTAGGAAATGACAAGGTGATACTAGGAAATAACAAGGTGATACTAGGAAATAACAAGGTGATACTAGGAAAAAACAAGGTGATACTAGGAAAGAACAAGGTGATACTAGGAAATAACAAGGTGATACTATGAAATAACAAGGTAGTACTAGGAAATAACAAGGCAGTACTAGGAAATAACATTGTGGTTCTAGGACATAACAAGGTGGTACTAGAAATAACAAGATATTACCAGGAAGTAACAAGATATTACTGTGAAATAACTCTTTTTGTCTCCAACAAGATAAGTTTTTATGAATGGTTGTAGGATCACCGAATAGTAATAGAAGTATTAAATTAAGGCAAGAAAAAAGATTATTATCAAGACTTTGCAATTTTTTTAAAGTGGACGTAAGACGTATCAAATATAAAAATGTAGAATTTTTATCAAAAGGCATATGTTTCATTCTTACTGTAAAATTTGGGTTGTTATTGTTCAAATTGTATTTTATGGTTTCTTGTTGTTTTCGCCATTTAAATTACTTATATAGTAATCTTCAAGTGCTTAAGGTCCTCCAAGGGTCTTAATCTGGACCTAATTCTATATTTCCCTCCTCGCCCCCCCCCCCCCCCCCCCCCCCCCGTAAATAAATTACGAAGTGAGAAAAAGAGGAAAAACTTTAAAGAAATGGATTAGCTTACATACTAATAATCAGGAAGTCGCATTATTACTAGATCCTTAGTATTTTATAAAGTTCACCATCTTAGTTTACTTTAAAAAAATAACAATTGCAATTAATTTTCTAAACCAAACATGTAATTTTAATAAAGGGATCGGACTTAGAGCGTCTAATATTTTTAACTTATCTGCACGATTTAACTTGAGAGGAAAAACAATCCTTGAACACTTTAACAAAGTGCATGACTAAACTTAAACTACAGGTTAAGCCCAGAATGCCCTATTCTCCCACAAGACGTAACAGGGGGCGGGGGCGTATGTGACATTCAAAACTTGACATTTACCAAGGCATAGTTCTTTACGAGGGGTGCCCTTTTCTACTGTCCAGGTGCCGAAGGGGCAATGCTTGCAGCTCTTCTGTCCCTCCTCGTCCGCATACTGGCCTTTATAGCAGGGGAAACAAGGTTCGAGCCCCGACCTTGAGAAGGTGCCAACGGGGCAAACAGCTGGAGAGTTTAAGACTTCATTGAGCAAAAAAAATCATCTAGAACAACAATCACATCAACAATAAAATAAACGTATTTCAATAGGAGCAAGAAAAGAGAGATTTAGAAACTCTTTTGTTCCACTGTTAGTGCAAAACTTAATCGTTAATCAGTCAGAAATACAATAGCTGCCTCCTAAGAATTCTTTTTTTTTTGTATGATAAATTGTATGATAGTTTGCAAGCATGTTTATCTGTGCTTGTTGGATATCCGTGCGCACACTATCTTTAATGACTCCTAAACTTCCCCAAAGACTTCAGCTGTTACTGTTACCATGTAACTATTCATCTTTCGTTTTTAATCTTACTTTTCCATTGAGAAAATCTTATCGAATTACTAGACCGGAAGTCTAGAGGACTTGGTGCGATCGGAAATTCCGAAAAGAAGATTATTCGAGTCATCAAATAGCAGAAAGAGTAAAGCAAGCAGTCCATGTTATTATAGTGTTTTTTAAGATCAATAAAGGAATATTTTCTTAATTCAAGTTATTATAAAATCAACAATAACACTTGCAATAATAACAACAACAAAGAAACAAAAGTCGCAATGAACATTAGGCCTAATTGTGTTACTATTCATTAGCATTTACTTTATATTAACTTAAAATAAATAGATTAAAAAACAATGACAAAAAAATACAATCAGTTTTGTGTGTGTCTAATTAAATTATTTAGGAATATAGACCAAAAGATGAAAGATCTTCATAAATATATAATTTACATGTATTTTTTAACAAATAGCTTAAATAACTAAGAAAATACGAGACTGTCTTGTGAATAATTGAAGTATGAAGCAATTTGGCTCAAATTAAGGTGAAAGTAAAGGATGCATGCCGCAAGCCCATGGGCTTTTGGCTTATTTTTTCAATTATTATAACAATAAAAATTGTCATTTCTTAAAGCGCTTCTATCCGTGCTACTAAATTTAGCATGCTCAGTGCGCTCTTGGTGTGAATTGCAGTGGCAGATGTATTAACCAAATTTTAATAGAAAGGTCTTTAAGCTTTTTTTAGAAGAATCTCTCGTCTCGGATTCTCTCAGTGTCTGAGGTAAACTGTTCCATAAAGAAGGTGCCACAGATTCAAATGAGTGCACTCCAAGGTACTTCTTTTTGTGTCCAGCCACACTGGGAGTTTTAAGGAGTGACTGTGATGAAGAGTGCAGGTCCCTTGATGGCTCATGCTTTTATATAAGCTCTTGAAAATAGGAATGATCAATGCCCTTTACGCATTACAAACCTTTTTGCTCAGTTACCTTATTGAAAACATCGTTATCGGTGAACTGATTTCGAGGTTTAGTGAGTTTAGAGTTTAGCCTGGCCAACTTAGCCACCCACCCTATTGTTATAAATCTGCGAATATTCTGTGTTGTCTCTCTCTTGGATTTTATTCACTATAATAATAAACTCAAGCCACCCGATGTATGTTTAAAGAAGAATTTAATGCTTGAGCTTATCTACAGTGGTTAATATCACTGGTTAATAATAAGTAGTTTCCTTGTAGCTAAAGCAACATTAACAACAACGCTTACTTCACATGAACTAGAGAGACATTCTCATAATAAAATATCGAAACTAGAAACCACTACTATGTAGCCTACCAAACGCATAACTCTATATACTCACACTTGCAGTCACCCGCGGACGAGCTTCCGTTGATCAGCGTTTTCGTCCCGTCTGGGCAAGTCAAGCAGTCGGCGTTAAACTGGAACGATCCGGCGGGGCACGGCATGCATTCGCCGTTCGGGCCGATCTTGGCCGAGCCTCTCTCGCAATCATCTGATTTATGCACAAATAATAATGATTTTTTTATGTAGTGCGTCTTTCCATTCTATTGTAAATTATCATGCTCAGTGCGCTTGCGAAATAAACAAATACATACAGAACAATTTTCCACAAATCGGTTTCCGCTGTTGGAGTGGGGAACATGCAATAACACTACCTAAAGAGGAAGAGCTTCAAAATGTTATCTTATGACTATTTGGGGGGAGGGGGGGCACCGGTGGGGAGCGCGTTCTACTGTCGTGCCAAAGATCCCGGGTTCGAATCCTGGTGCAGGCTAGGATTTTGTCCTGGGTCTGGAAGGTGATCCAGAGTCTACCCAGGTCTCTTGGGAACCTGACCTGCAGCTGGAGTAAAGTAAAGGCGATTGTGCAAAGTGCTAGCCACACAATCACCTAGTATGCCGTGGCCACAGAGACTGGTGAACGCTGCTTCATCAGCTCAATGGATCTATTTGCTCTAACGTTATTCTTTTTTTTTTTATTTCTGACTTTTTTAGTCTCGGAATTCCACAGTGTTGGCGCCGCAGATTCAAAGGTGAGCACTCCAAAATATCCCCCCCCCCTCACGACACTTGAAATCCTGAGTAAACGTTAGTGATGAGCAGAGCAGAATCCTTTAATGGCACATGCTTTATGCTCTGCAACGATCTTACGAAGATATGAATTGAAGAATCGTTTAACGTACTGAGTGTGTATCTCATGTAAAGAATTACTAAAACCCTACAAGGCAATGAAACACAATAAACTAAACCAGATCTAGACCAAGAAGAAGCGATCATATTCCCATCGATAAGGAAAGCTTCAAGTCCTGAAATTCTTTACAATCTTTTTTAAAAAAATGAGCAAGCTTAAACTGGCATAAAAGAGAAGAACATAAGTTTTCAGTGGGGAAAACAAACAAGGTCACCTCAGTCCGGGGCGCTAACCAATCAGCTAGGGAGGACACATGCAGAAAGCGAGATCTCAAAAGTAAAATATGAGACACTAAGGTTACTTGTTTTTAAATTGATCGATGGGAGTCGAATTAAAAACGGACCTCGTACTTTATTTGTATATATAAATATGATACATTAATAGATATTATAAAATAACTTGTTACTTGAATAATTTTCTACAAAATCAACATCGTGACACTCCTCTAGCGATATGAGGCCCACGTTTCTTGACTTCCAGCCGTCAGGACATTTAGTGCACACAGTAGCGAAATCGTTACTCTGGAAGGTGCCCACTGGGCAAACGATGCAATAGTCTCCATCCTGTATGCTGCCTTTGCCGCAAGGTACTGTGTAAGAAAAAAGAAGAAGGCTGTGGCTATTCGTTCACTGTGTACAAATAGCTAACGGTGGTCTATCCGCACACGACTTGAGTATTGATGATTATATTGACGGTGCCTCAAAACCAGCACTTAATTACTATTTGCTGAGTGTTGTATAAAGTTTCCTCAGTGGTTACTACTAGGGATGTTAAAACTGAAAACCAGAATATCGGATTCCGGTTTTCAAACCGAAAACCGGTTTTTATTTTAAAACATAGTAATCTGTCTTGTATAATTCAAAATGCTTCCATTTACCCCTCCTCATGTATGTTCTTCCCGGCCCCTCCCCTCGTCACAGAGTAACCCCTCCTTTGATCCGACTACTGGTCAAGATAAGCAAATTGCGTTTACACGCGAAATCCTTACAGTCGGCGCAGGTGGCCAGGGAAAACCTTCCTCCCCCAAACTCTTCCCCCGTAAACTAACACGTACGCAACAGCCCTCGTCGGGGATGTAGGGTATCAAAGAACGTTTGTATTTTCCCCCGACCGCCCTCTTCTCCCCCCCCCCCCTCCGCATTGCCCCTACCCCTATAGAGGGCACTTCTTGGTTTAGGATAGAAATGAAAAACGGGTATTGGAGCCGTAACACACAGGTCTGAGTAGACGTGTTTACGGCTGGTCGAATCACTGTAAATTTGGCAACGGTATTTTCGTCAACGGTATTTTCGGCAAGGTAATTTTGGCAAAAGTAAATTCGGAAAAGGTAATTTCGGCAAAACTATCAAAGCGGTAATATTGGCAACGGTAAATTTGGCAAACTTAACATATCCACTGTTTTTATTGACTATATTGGTAGTACTACACTCTAGTCCGGAGATGGGCAACCTACGAAATGCGTGCTAAACTTGGCACGCAGTACGGTTTTAAATTTCACGTGACAGAGCACCAAAAAGGAAGTTTAAGTATCTTCTGCATGAAAAGAGCAGGATGACATTAAAGCCGTTGGCACCCTGAAAGATTTAGAAATGCTACTTTGGGACACTATTATATAAAGTTTGCCGACCCCTGCTCTAGTCTACTAGATGAAGCTAATGGCACAAAATGAAGTTAGCATTATAGAAAGTGCCTGATTTGTGACATGTTTGCTATAGCGTAATCAGAGGAGATGAGCCCCAGGCATTGAGTTTATGAGACGTGCTAAAGTGACAAAAAAAAGTATAAATAAAGCATACAAATTAGGTGAGAAAAAAAATTAATTCATTCGTTTGACTAAAAATTAAATTTAAGAAAAACATTGAATAAAAACACTGTAATTTTTTTACCATTTATGCTATTTAACTAATGCATAAGAAAAGGAACATTTTATTAATAGACGCCAAATGTGACCATCCCGTCTGTAGCACAAGGAAACAATGGCAAAGCAATATTACGTAATGTAGATTATTTGCCATCCCCTTCTTCTTTTTTAAACACCAGAATGAGACTCGCCGTGTTTAAAAAGCAAATGCTAGCCCCTCCTTCCCCCGTCTTCCCACCCCGTCTCCCCACCCCCGTCTCCCCACCCCGTCTCCCCACCGATTAAAGTGTTAGTGACCAGCTTGGTAGCCTTAGGCTGTGAACTGAGTACATTCGTTTCCGTCTCCCTTCCCTTTTGTCTCCGTTTCGACGAACGGCAAGAAAATGGAAGAGAAACGAATGTGTTTTCGTTTTGCTCTCCTTTCCTTTTCGTCTCCGTTCGACGAACGGCTACGAATGTGTTACATTTTTGTAACGTCACTGGCGACAATTTATGCAATAGCCTACTTCCTATCACATGTTTCCTATGAACTATTTCAGACAATGTTCTTGAGAGAGGGAGAGAGAGAGAGGGAGGAAGGGAGTGAGAGAGTGAAAGAGAGAGAAAGAGAGAGAGAGAGGGAGGGAGGGAGGGAGGGAGTGAGAGAGGGAGGAAGAGAGGGAGGGAGGGAGTGCGAGAGAGAGAGTGAGAGAGAGAGAGGGCAGGGAGTGAGAGAGAGAAAGAGAGAGAGAGGGGAGGGAGGAAAAGTGAAGGGAAAAAGAAAAGGCAGATAAGCTAAAAATAAATAAATAAATAAAAATGTATCATAACTTCCTATTTCTTTGTCAATTTCTTGCCATTGTTTAGCAATAAAAACTCTGTTCGAGTAGTTATCATCAGTTTTGTCGTACACTGCTTGCCGTTTTTGCACTGCGGCGATTAGAGCTTCGTTAATTGACATTTTTGCGGCTGGTCTAATCACTTGCTAAGAGTAAACTGGGAGAAATTTTAGTTGCGAGTTAAAACTTCGTTTTCGATTCAGCAAATGGGAGCGGCAAAAAAAGGAGAGGAACGCGAGAGGGGTGCACTCCGTCGCCTAGATTGAAATATTAGACTCTTCCGGTGATTCGGCAACTGAGAGCAAAGGTCAAGCTGAGACCATCACGAAGCGGAGACGAAAACGAATGCACTCAGTTCACAGCCTTAGGCTAAGCAGTGAAAACTAAAAGATGTTGGCGAGGTTTCTATGTCTATGGTGGCCATGTGTTCCCCCCCCCCCTCCACACTCAACAACCCGTGTTGAGAGAATAGGCCTATAGGTCAGCAAAGTAATTCTTTAACTTTCCCTGACGTAACCGGTCAAGAAATAGGGACTGTGTTCGTTTTTGAAAGATATATAAAGTAGGGGGGCTGTAATGTGTTTGCAATGTTTCCCGTACGATCTAAACAAACCTGGGCTCAAGTATGGTCGTGTCTGAACGGAGTAAACAAGTGTACAGAAGGATACAATATAACATTAAATTCAAAAGACTTAAAAAGCGGGTTAGAGGCGTAAGCCCTAACATTCACCAATGCATAACATTTCTGTTTAAAATGTGACACAAGTTTGGGGCGGGAGGGGGGGGACGATCTTCATGATAAAATCGTGGAATTACATAACACTACAAAAAGTTTGAGTACCTACCCCCACATTGCACTATTTGCCCCAACCCACTTTATACAATCTGATCCCCCCCCCCCCCCCTGCGCCGACTTGCACTAATGACTATCACGTTGAATTCCTGTCTACGCCAATAAATTGGTAAAGTTACTTCTCGTTACAAATCCTAATTCTGCACTAATACACCAATCGCTACTTTGTTCTCTTTCTGGGAGTAAGTCTACTTTCCCGCCATATTATATCCACATCTCTGACTTGAAACTATATCAATGTCTTGTTCATCACATTGATATGAAACATGTTGATTATATATAAATAAAAATGATAAGAAGATACTACAAGGTATATACGTTTATATTATTTCAATGTATTAACTAAAAGAATAACTAGCAACAACAAAAAAAAAAAAAACTAGCAACAAAAAATCCTTGACCTCCATAACCCCGCCCCCCCCCCCACCTTTTTTTTCCTGCTGTAGCCTTGGGTCACTAATACTTGAATTGGCAGAACTTCGTAAGGGGAGTCGGGTAAGTACTTACGATGGTCTTGGTCGGGGGCGGAAGGGGAGGGGGGCATTCTGCGTTGGCTCTTGTTTACACAACCAGTGTCATACTATGTAGGGGTGGAGATCAGGTAGACAGAATTACGTAATATCGTAGGGGAGACAAACGTATGCTTTGATGCCTAAAATCAGTTTAGATACCTTACACACATAGACCTACCTTTACCTTTGCCGAGGCGTAAATTAAGGGGGGGGGGGGAGGGGGAGAAACGCCGGGGCTGGTGAAGGGGTACATTTGGCGCCTATTTAAAATGTTTGTCTTTGATCATTAGATGACGTTAAATTAAATAACGTGCCAAAGTGCTCCTTAATGTTATCATGCTCTTTTCACCACATTGGTGGTCTTTCATGTGCCATTTAAAAACGCTCTGTGTGCCAATTATGGCACGCATTGCATAGGTTGCATATCCATGGACTAGAGTGTAGGCTAACCAATAATTTTAATAAAAACAGTGGATATTATATGATTGCCAATTTTACCGTTGCCAAATTTACAGCTTTGCGTGTTTTGCCGAATTTACCTATTCCAAAATTACCTTTGCCAAAATCACCTTGCCTTAAATACCGGTTCCGAATTTACCATTGACAAATTTACCGAGTGGTCATATTGTACCGATACGCTGAAAATTTGTACTGTGGATTACTTCTGCTACCCATCGACTTATGCCTAAATAAACAGTATTTGAAATTCATCCCGGCATTGAATCAATCTTTGTTCTTGTACCTGCTTATGTGTAGTATTCCTGTCTTGTAGTGGAATTTAGGTCGGTACGGGAAGGGTTAATATTAATCTTTCACTTTTCGGCTCAATCCTTAGCGTTGTAAAATTTTGAAAAAACGTCTTTAACGATGGCTCGGTGTAAAACCTAACTGATAAGCCGAAGTGGGCGGCGGCAGTACTACTGGATTGCGTATGCACCTGCGCACGAAGCATCCTGGATTAACATCGTCAGCTGACTTGGTATGACCACTGCCAAAGCCTCAGTAAGAAAATGCATCAAAGACTTTTCTGTCTTAGCAAACATTTCATATAGAGAAAACCATTACGAATCTCTTTTACTCGGCTACTATTGGTAGCGTCATAATTTTCGCTATCACCTGCTGGTATGGTAATACCACAACATTGAACCAACACCGGATAGACCGCCAAATAAACAAAACCTTTCGTACTACACAGATAAAATTACCATCTCTTGCAGATCAATTCAATTCAACGTGCCTGTCTATGATTGATAAAATCCTTCAAGATCATGCACACCCGCTTCACGGTAGTGACATCATATCTAGTCAAAGTGGTCGGCTTCTTTCAATAAGGGCAAGAACAGAGATATTTAAGAACTCTTTTGTTCCATTATCAGTGAGAATCTTTTAAAAGAATCACCAGTCAGCCAGAAAATACAATGACTCAATAGCTGACTCCTAAATGATACTTTTTTTGTGTATAATAAATGGTATGATAGTGTGCACGAATGTCTATTGTGTTTGAATACAGATGGTTCTTTAAAATTGTTTTAATTACCGGTATGCTGAAAGACGGAATTTATGTAATCAAGTCAAATTTCCTTTTATTTTGGATCAATAAAGCAATCTTATCTTATCCTCTTTCATATGCTTCTTAATAGTATGGTCAACGATAATTGTAAATTTGATTATCACTATTGAAAGCTATTATCAGTTTTAATCAATTACCCCATTTTTTTTTTAGTTCTAAAGAATGTTATGGTAAGGTGCACAAAATCATATTGTACTAGTTGATCCGTGGGCACATTGTGTCCGTAAAAAACATAAAGAAATTTAAAAAAAATGTTATTTATTATAGCTAGCTCAACAATAGAGAGAACAAAAAGTACAGTATTAATGTCCATTTGTGCTTGTTCCGATCGATCAAACGACATAGGAGTCTATAGCGCACAAACATATATTATATGTATATTCATTATCACGTGACGTCAGATATCTTAGACCCCCCTCCCCCCTCATCACAGTCATCACAAATGCGTGACCCCCCAATCCCCCCCCCCCCCCCAATCGTGTGACTTTATTGACAGCCCCAAAGTGTTTTGTTAGAGAGAAGAAACAAAATTACAATAAAAACTGCAGTGAGAACGTATCTTTCGGTATTGAGTGTTTTTTTTATTTTTACTCCCTTTCTATTAACTCGTACTGTCTGCTTGTCTGCTTGTCTGTCCTGTTCCTCGGAAAACTTTTCATCGATTTCTAGACCACTTTCCGTCGTCCAATCGAGCTGAAACTTGGGCAGCAGACCTGTCCCAACTAACAATACATCCAATCAAGTTTTCAACATTATAGCCTTTGGAATAGTCACAAATACCTTCGACCAATTTGCGAATCGAAGAAAATATTTTACGTCAAACATGGCTGCCTCTACCGGAAGAGACGGAAGTAAATAAACTTTTCGGATATGTTCGTTTTTATGAAATAAATAGAATGAAAACGACACAATGTAGCCGAAACAAAGCGAGTTATCTTTTTATGGTTTTTGCGGGCCACAGCTAGCAAAATAAGGGATGCGCAAAATTTTAGTGTGGAAATTCATAAGGTATGATATCACTTATATTTATTTTAATCTATCAAAATATAAATTAAATATAAACTTAGTTTACAAAGAAAGGGAGTATAATAAAAACTTTGTTTTTATGGGTTAGTTTATATTTTGTTATATTGTTTAATAGATTGTATAAAGTCGCTCTATAAAGATGTTCTCAATAGCGACGTGAATCCATGAAATAATTAAAATATTTGGTTACTATTACTTCAAATTAATTTAACAAAGCAAACATCTACCATTCCATGAAAATAAATGAATTGATAGACATTACGTCGTAAGCTAGCTATCACTCGCAACGACGCTGTTACCCCCCCCCCCCCCCCGCCCCTTTCCCGCTGAAGGTCAAACCAATGAATCCCGTAAGCGATGATAACTTACAGCAGGGGTCGGCAACCTACGGAACGCGTGCCAGACTTGGCACGCGGAGCCCTTATGAGTGGCACGCGGAGGACCACCCATAAATATATATTTTTTAATGGCTTCTGCGTGCCATATCATTTTTATCCATACTCTGAATAGGCTATTATTTAATTAAAAAGAATTACCATTTCTTTTAAATAAATCAAAGCCCAGTCATTTCATTCTGTTTGCCTGTTCTACAGCGTTCAGTTTCAGCGGATAAAAACTAGTCTTTGCGTCTCCTTTGCGTACATCAAAGAATGCTACATCAAAAGAATGTGCCGACTACTCTCCATTTTGTTGGTTTTGTTTGTATTATATCGCGAGCCCCAAAAATATCGAATACAAATATTTAGTATCTGCAAACCATTAACTGAATTTTGTTTCGGGCGATTCCAATAATGTTATTTTAATGTATTTCCTTCAATTTAAAGTACAAAAAAATAATGTGCCAAAGCAATGAATCAAAAAAAAAAAAAAAAAAAAAAAAAAAAAAAAAAAACAACAACTTGATCGATTTCGGATTTCCGATTTGATATTTAAGTTTTATCTCAACAAGAGGATATCCATTTAATTATTATAATTTCATCACATCTGTTGGCCTTTAGATAGAAACATTTTACAATTAATCATAATGTGATATTATTGGCGATATATATGTTAAACAGTGTCCATAAAATGGCAGAAATTAAGACAAAAACTGGATCAACGTCCATTTCAAGAAATGTAGACACAAGAATATGGATTCATCCAACAACAGGATCGCGCTGTATGTGCATTCTGTTGAGAAAGTGTTGTGTGTCGTACGTCCAGTGTACAAAGACATTTTGAAACCAAACCAATCAAAATGTTAAACTCCCGAAAAAAAATGAAAACCACATTGGCGGTCTACTGTTAAACTTCCGTTGCATTATACATCATGAAAGTTTGTGTGCAAAGATCTCTACATTAGACTTGTGCTCCGTAATGGAAACTGTTAAAATAGTCAACTTTATAGTTTCCCACTCTTCGTTGATTCAACGACAATTCAAATCTTTACTACAAGAAAATGAAAGTGAATATGGAGATCTTCTGTCGCACAGCAGTGTTTGCTGGCTTAGTCAAGGTGAATGAAGTGTTGAATATATTCATTTTGTGTATGGAAGCAGTTTAGATGATTCTTGATGAAACAACATTTTTTAGAATTAAATGATGAAGAATGCCTGATGAAACTGATGTATTTGACAGACATAACGACTCATTTAAATGAGCTGAACTTGTGTTTACAAGGACAGGATCAAACAATTCTCGAACTGTTTGGTTATTGGAAAGAATTCGGCTTGAAAATGGATACATTTATCCTTATTATTAACTCTAAGACATTGAAGTACTTCCTAAATGTTAAAGCGCATTCAAATCTATATACATTACATTGGCCTATCTTATGTTCAGATGAACTTAAGAAGTACATGGACGCACTCAAAGTGGAGTTTTCTGGCTGAAGTCTATTTTGAAATGCAGCAAATGGAATTAAAAACATCCGCTTTATGGACATCAAAATTTGCCTAATTATTTATTGCAAAACAATCTGGAAGAAAGCCGCGTAGAAAGGTCGTCAGCTAGACTTAAACCGTTCATTTGTTTGAAAATAACGTTGCATTTGTTTTACTTTCATCTATCGGCTCAACTTACATTTGTAAACAGATTTTCCCATAACAGATTTTCTCAAACTTAAAACATTTTTTAAGCCCACAAGGAAGTCGCCTAACTCTCGAACACACACCTTTGTGAAGCTTAATTGAACTAAATGTGTACCAGATAATGAACAATTATCGAAAAGAGTTCATGGACAAGGCTCACATTAATTGATACAGACTAATTGCATTCAAATGTTTTTATCTTCTTTAAATAAGCAGACAAATAATTAGATATCAAATTTATTTGTTTTAACTTTAAATAAACAACAGCTTAAGCGTAAATATACGAGCATTGTATTACGTAATTGTTGTAATTATCGCAATATGTGACTAATCTGTGTTGACTTTTGTACGGTTTCTGAGTAAAGCGCCTTTTCTTTTTTATCATGCTACATACATTGAATAATTATAGTTTAAAAATAATAAATATGTCAGAGGTTGACTATTTGGCAGTTGGCACGCCGAGTGAGTTAGAAATTCTACTTTGGCACGCCGCTATCAAAAGGTTGCCGACCCCTGGCTTACAGGATAAATAAACAACTTTATGCAAGGGGAATTATTGGGAAATAGTAAATGAACGTTGAAGGGGAGATCAGTTTCGAACCTTAACTTATGGTGGTTAGTAGTAGGTCTAAGTTTATTTTAAAATATAAATTAACGAATAAAGCAATATTGTTGATAAAATAAAATTCTCTTTTGTAGGACGTTTGCAATTTATACATTTTTCTTTTGACCCGATTGATCAAACAACTTAGGAGCCTATAGCGAACAAACATATAAATAAACAAACTCACGGTAATTATATATGTTGATGATTATTCACAAAAATCAACCCCTTGAATGCCCTGCAAACACTAATTAAGTTTGAACTATTTTTCAAATATACCTACAAAACTACGCACGTTTGGCTTTTCCGGCCTGTGACTTGTGACATTGCGCGTTGGGGGGGGGGGGGGGGGGGGGGGACAGAAATCAAGTTTTAAACCGGTTTAAAAAAAAAACGGTTTTAACATCCCTAGTTACTACAATGCGCTCTCATATGAGTAAGACAGGTTCTTCTCCAGCCCCTCACCGCTGTTATTTTTTTCGGATTTCTCGTAACTAGTCTTGCAGCCTTTGTATATTTCTAAAAGACCAGGACAAGAAATGGCGGGAAATATCACCGGAAGTTCATGATCTCTTCATTTTAAAAAGGTCACGCCTCATTAAGACTTGTCAATTTGCCAACGGTACATGAAATTCTGTAAAGCTAAAAATGATAACTTAAAAACTAAGTAAAGTTTTTTTATTTCTAAGTCCCCTCGAGGGCCGTATAATATCAGTTGCTGGGTCGCATGCGGCCCGCGGGCCGTAGTTTGCCCACCCCTAATTTACTAAAACCGACCAAAGTACTCACAACAAGTTCTGAATCCGCTTTGTATCAATCCAGGCTCGCATTGATACACGGCGCCGTCGTACAGAAACCTAAGAGTTATTCCATTCCCTATATTCTCTGGTGTGTACTCAAGGGTTTTCTTGAACTCTCGGTCGAGATTGTCATGCATGGCCAACCATGTGAATTTGCTGTCTACTGTAAGTTTCGGAAGCTTAATTCTAACTAAGGCCTGTGAGAGAAAAAAAAATGAAGGCTTGATGAGGACTCAATTGATTTTTCTACATAGATCTATGTTGTTGTTGTTTTTTTTTTTAGATAAGTTTTTTTATTCAGAGTTTGCGAATGTTTCATATTTTTGGAGGTTTTCTGATTATTTTTCTCTCTGTCAAATCAATAATTATGTTATTTTTGTTGCCATGTATTTTGTTCACCAGAATATATTCAAATATATTCAAATCTATCAGAAATCCATGTCTTCATTTGCAACTATGCTCTTCTTAATTTTAAACTCTTTTTGGGACACTTTGTGATATAAGCGTAAAAGAATTTGTCTCCTTGAAAAGTTTATAAGTGAAGCTATACCTGCACTCATTTATATACTTTACCATTTTTTTTACTAGCCAATTATAATCATTATATCCTTTTTTATGGAACGTGAAGTCGTGAATGGGAACCTGACAAAGAAGATTTTGCCACTTGTTTTAAATCATTAATCGGTTCTTATTTTTAATAAAGTTGTTAAATATAATAATAATAAGACTTGCATAGCGCATATGCAGTTGGAAACAGTTCTATGCCCTGTCAATAGTTACAGACATAGTACTGACAAGAATAAAAGACACAAATGTATAAATTAAAAATACTAAACTGTTAATTGAATAGGTAGGTCTTCAGCTACCTTTTGAAGGTGTCCAAGGTAGGGCTCTCTCGAAGTTGTAGTGGGAGGACATTCCATGCGGACGGGCCCGCGTATAAGAATGCCCGTTCGCCAGCGAACACCAGTTTCACACGAGGGATCTGAAGAGTTACTGTATCAGAAGCCGAGCGGAGTGGACGGGATTGAGTTTAGAGCTCGAGACAGGAGCGCAGGTAGTTGGGGGCAGAGTCATTCAGGCACTTGTAACATAGAGATGCCACATAGATTGAGTGGGTCATGCTTTGTTTATTTTGATCCCTTCCCAAACGTAACTTCCGTAATGACGCTATTCCTAATCTCGTCCTTTTGAGAAAAACCTCTCCAGTTGGTCTTTAAGTAGAGCATCCTTTCCAGAGCAGCGTGGACCTTGGGACAAGTGTAGCGGCGCACAAAAAAATTCCTGGGACTATTGTGTCTAGCACTATTCAGAGCTGCTTTTTTTTCACCAGCTAATGACAGGTACCCATCAAAGCTGGATAGACTGAGGGACTTCCTCCAGACTTTGAAAAGGACAACAACTGGTGGTTTATGAAAAAAATATATACTCTTTTCGGGGATCCCTCGTGTGGAGGGCGCCTCCCCAGGTTGTGGATCGGGGAACGCCCGCCATACATGTATGGAGGGTACCAGGGAAATATAATACCTGGGGCGGACCAAAGACAACAGTCATGACCTCATGGGCACAAGGGGGGTGGGCGTAGGGCTAGCAACCCCACCCTGTAGAAAAAAGCTTCTGCTACAGAAACATTAAAAACAGAATCAACAGACAATCTAATCCTGGAAGAGGAAGGTTCTTCACTACGAAGACCTATGAAGCTCAGTGGCCGTACCCTCGGCCCTACTCAGGTCTACTTACAGTCTAAGCCTACTGCTAGATTTACACTCTATATCACTTTCATTTGGATTGTATGATTTATCTGCTCACGTCGTTAATGATTAAATACGGAGTTTCATGTGAATAAAATCTTCGTTGTTACAATACGCATTGCTTATTGATTTATAGAATACCTGTGTATGACGTCCAGGGACAGTGTCAATTAGTCAACAGTTTAACTCAGCTTTAATACGAGCTAACGAAACCTGGATATAAATTTGTCTTAAAAATCATCTAGAAATCATCAGCACTTAGGAACCAGCATACCCTAGATAACCTGCCAAAGTCACCCCTCCCCATCACCCTGTGTACATGCTGCGTTATCCACTAAGTCTGCCCTGATAGCCTATGCTAATTAAAGGCCCTGTGACGCAGCAACTTAGACCAGCACGCCACAATTAGGACCTTCCCCAAAAAGGATGTCATCATCCTCATGGGTGACTTTAATGCAAAGATTGGTTCCAAAAAACAGGCTATTAACAGGTAATGAAACAGGTAATGAAAACCATGCGCTGGGAACGATTAATAAGAACGGAGATAAATTCGCAGATCTCTGTGCACTCAATAATATGGTCATTGGAGGAAGCATCTTTCAGCACAAAACAATCCACAAAGCAACAAGGATCTTTCCAGAGAAAGCAACAGAGATCCAAATAGACCATGTCTGCAAAAACAAGAAATTTAGACGATCGTTACAAGATGTCAGAGTGAAAATGGGGGCACATGTGGCGACTGACCACCACCTGGTGATAGCCTTAAACTGAAGCTGAAGAGAAATTCAACAGGCATGACAGACAGAAGAGTTAAATATACAACACTAACCTCCTGAAAGACCTTAAGATAAAAGAACAGTTTAACGTGGTGCTGAAAAATAAATATGAAGTGCTACAGGATCTGGTGGAAGAGGAATATAGTTTACTCAGCATCTGGCAGAAAGTGAAAAAGATCCTATTGCCAAGAGGTATTTGGGCCAAAGAAGCTTCATCAGAAAGAGCGGATCACAGCGGAGACCCTGGGAAAGATTGAAGACAGGAGGAAGAAGAAAGCAGTAGTTAACAATAGTAAAACAATAGCAACAAAAGGCAAAAGCTGAAGAAGACTATGCAGTCGTGAGGAGAAGTATTAGGAAGGACAAGAAAAGCTATGTTGATGGAATGGCAGGGGAGGCAGAACAGGCAGACTTTCTGGGAAAAATAGCAAGCCAGAAAGACCTGTCAAAGAAAAGCATGGGTATACCATTAACAGACTGGACCAGCAGTTAAATGATGGGCTGAATACTTTCAGGAACTCTTGAACAGACCTGCCCTTCAGAACATTCCGGTCATCGAACCAGCCACTGTAGATCTTCCGATCAGATGGGACAAACCAAGGAGAGAAGAAATCAGAAAAGCTATCACACTGATGGAAAATGGGAAAGTAGTTGGACCAGATGGCATACCAGCCGAGGCACTAAAGGTAGACCTAAATGCATCAATAGAGATTTTATACCCCTTCTTTTCAAAGGATCTTGGAGGAAGAAGACATACCAACAGACTGGAAGGAAGGCCACCTCATCACGCTTCTCAAAAATGGTGACCTTGGAAACTGCAATAATTACAAGGGTATCACATTACTTTCGGAGCCAGGCAAAGTCTTCGACAGGGTTCTATTGGGTAGGATGAAGGATACAGTCGACCCACAGATGCGGGACGAAAAGGCTGGTTTCCTGCAAAACAGATCATGCACAGACCAGATTGTAACACTCCGTATTATAGTGGAGCAGTCCCTTGAGTGGAACTCGTCACTATATGTAAACTTCACAGACTTTAAAAATGCATTCGACAGTTTGGATCGGTAGACGCTTTGGAAGCTCCATGGACACTACCGTATTCCCACTAAGATAATTAACTTGATAAGGAAATCATATTAGGGTATGTCATGTAGAGCTATACATGTAGGGCTAATAACAAACAAATAGCTTCCAGGGTCGAACGGGAGTCCGACAAGGATGCTTGCTGTCACCATTCCTGTTCATATTTGCTATATACTGGATTATGAAGAAATCCACCAGTAAAGTAAATTGGAGGATACAACTGTGGTAGCTGAAATATAGAAGGGCAGGCCATCTGGAAAAGAAAAAATGCCAGAGGCCGAAAGAGAGGAAGGGGCGGACTTTGGGGCAGACACATCAAAAATGGGTCGAAGATTGTAGAAGCAGATCTACAAAAGCTTGTTTAGTGGGCACTACGGAGAAAAGCCATGGATAGGCCCGAATGTAAGAAGGTGGTGAGCAGGCCAAAGCAGTACATGGACTTTAGCACCACGGGGATGGATAACGTTTTATATGTATTCGAACCCGGAATCGTCCGCATGGCAATACATACTTAACCCTTACAGTCCCGGGCGCGTATATAGCGGAACTGAAGGCAGCATAGATAGAAGTAGGTCGGTACGGGAAGGGTTAACTTCACCCGATTGTGAAAAAAAGCCCCGTTCATAATTATGTACATTTATGCAAAAATATTTCATAGCGGAGGCTGACAACCTGTGTTGTAACGATTTGACGTCCTACATAGTCCAGTGGATAGGTCTCTGAATTATCGGAACACCCAGCCTTCACAATGTTGATTTTGTAGTCGTGGAAGCGCCTGTCCGCGCTCTTAAAGAGGTCCAGCATATTGATGATTGCAAAAATGAAGTCGCTTCTGTTATGGTAGCACTGAAAGCCGTTGATGATCACCCTGGGCTCCAGGAAAACCTCTGGGGTGTAACTGGTAGCTGAAGGGGGAAAAAAAAAGGTCTAAGTGCCATGGGGTGAGACAGGGGGTTGGGGGAGGGGAGGGACGCCTGGTGGAGTAGAATGAGAAAAAGAGAAATCTAAATAAAGAGGTTTGGTAGTGTGTTTTTTGAGTGTGTTGGGGGGGGGGGGGGACGAAAGGAAGTAAATATAAACACAAGTAATCACGGCTTGTTCAACATAAAACAAAGTTTTTGGAACGAACCGGATCAATGTTCAGTACGTTGTGCTGAGAGAGAAGGGGAAATGAAAATAAACAACCACAAATGTGAACGATTACTCATTTCTGCCTGAGGCTTGATTCGTATTGTCAGGTGTTGGAATATGAATCCCATATTTAAATAAATGGAAACTGAAAACATGACAACAGCAACAACAAAAAAAGGCTAACCTAAAGGATTTAAAAAGTTAAACTTGGCTACGGTAATGATCCAGTCAAAATTGGCAACAATAAAAATGGCAACAGTTAGAATTTCCTTTAAAGGCGAGAAGCAAAAACTTGCGTATGTCACAAAGATGGGCCAGTGTGTAGAACCACACACGACTCGTGACATCAATAAACATAACGGTAGAGATAAGCCCAATGACGAACACAAAATAATTAAAAGTAAATAGATTAAAAATAAAAGTAAAAAGTAAAGTATTGGTTAGATTACGTTGGTTAAGTGATTCGGTGAATAGATTATGCTTGGTGAGTAAGTGAATTGGTAAATAGATTATACCTGGTAAGTAAGTGAATTGGTAGGTAATTTAGGCTTGGTGAGTAAGTGAATTGGTAGGTGGATTATACCTGGTGATTAAGTGAATTGGTAGGTAGATTATACCTGGTCAGTAAATGAATTGGTTGGTAATTTAGGCTTGATAAGTAACTGAATTGGTAGGTTGATTATACCTGGTGAGTAAGTGAATTGGTAGGTTGTTTAGGCTTAATGGGTAAATTAATTGGTAGGTAGATTATACATGGTAAGTGAATTGGTAGGTAGTTTAGACTTTGTAAGTAAGTGAATTGGTAGGTAGATTATACCTGGTGAGTAAGTGAATTGGTTGGTAGTTAGGCTTGTTGAGTAATTGAATTGGCAGGTAGATTATACCTAGTGAGTACGTGAATTAGTAGGTACTTTAGGCTTGGTGAGTAAGTTAATTGGTAGGTAGATTATACCTGGTGAGTAAGTGAATTGGTTGGTAGTTTAGGCTTGTTGAGTAATTGAATTGGCAGGTAGATTATACCTAGAGAGTACGTGAATTAGTAGGTACTTTAGGCTTGGTGAGTAAGTTAATTGGTAGGTAGATTATACCTGGTGAGTAAGTGAATTGGTTGGTAGTTTAGGCTTGGTTAGTAAGTGAATTGGTAGGTAGTTTAGGCTTGGTGAATAAGTAAATTGATTGGTAGTTTAGGCTTGGTGAGTAAGTTAATTGGTAGATAGATTATACCTTGTGAGTTAGTGAATTGGTAGCTAGTTTACGCTTGGTGAGTAAGTGAATTGGTAGTAAGTTTATACCTTGCGAGTAAGCTATTTGGTAGCTAGTTTACGCTTGGTGAGTTAGTGAATTGGTAGATAGATTATACCTGGTGAGTAAGTGAATTAGGCTTGGTGAGTAAGTGAATTGGCAGGTAGATTAAGCTGATTAAGTCAGATGGTGGATAGATAAGGCTCTCTGAATTGGTAGATAGATTAGTATTGTACGATCATCCACTTTAGGATTTTCTTTTTTGGTACATATATATCATTATTAATCTGCTTGTCTTCCCCATCTATCTACAATGTAGTCTCTCTTATAAAAAGTTGGAAAGAAGAAGAAACAAAAATTGTGCTCACGACTGCACGCGCTTGTGGTTATCCTCATGGGCATCACTCGACCGTCTTTGTCGCAGTGAAAATGGCCTTCCTCGTTTCCGAAGCGGTAAGAGGCCAAGCGGAACTGGTCGTTGCAGCTCACCTTCCATCGCAGCTGTCCCTCCGGGGAACGGTACTCTGTGATGTTGCCTCGCAGCAGGCTGCGCGGGATCTTGCATCCCACTCTGTTCCTCTCTGTGCAGCACACAAGGTAAGAAATTGGAGTAGAGGGTTAGCGGTGTAGGGTGATGAATTGGTTGTTAAATTAGGTTGCAGGTAAGTAAACATATAGATAGATTAGGCTTAACTAGTAAGTGAATTAGTAGTCTAACGCGTTGGATCCAGGGGTATGATTATTAGTTTGATTTAAATGGATTCTAGCTGTAACTTTAGTTCATAGACGAAGTCGACACATGGCGTTTCACATACAAACTTTTTAATTGCAAACCAACAAGCAAAAAAAAAAATAAGAACAACCGATCAGCACAACTGAAGAGTAAACAAAAACCACAGGTGACACACACACTAGGTCAATCACTGACCCAACCAATGATAGTAAAGGTCAACTATCACACTAAAATGGGAAACTAGGACATAGTACGTAACAGTAGTTATATAAGGCTTTTTTAATAGTGAAATAATAGGTGGATTAAGCTAGGCGAATAAGTTAATTAGTAAGTAGATTGGGCTTGGTCGATGAGTAAATTAGTTGGTAGATTATGCTTGACGAGTAAGTGAATTAGTAGGTAGATTAGGCTTGGCGAGTAAGTGAATTAGTAAGTAGATTAGGCTTGGCGAGTAAGTTAATTAGTTGGTAGATAATGCTGGTTTAGTGAATTGGTAGATAGATTAGGCTTGGTGGTTGATTAAATTGGTAGGTAGATTAGTCTGGTTAAAGAGATTATGGATAGATAAGGCTTGGTGAATTGGTAAATAGATTATTCTGGTAAGTTCTTGCATTTTTAGGTACACAATTTAAACAAGGCTCACATACTTTTACAAACAGGCGGATCATTAAAGACCCATTGCATGTTGTGGCACTCGATTTTGTTGCTGCCTTTGAGAGTGTACTCCTCCCAGCATTTGATATTACAATACTGAACGTTAGCATCTGTCATGTCGCAATGAAACATCATAGCAACTTCGGGACTAGTGTCCAGTGTATAAGGATAATCGCACAATTCAACTGGGGAATATATATGCCTATATATACACACACATATCTAAATATATATATACATATATCTAATCTCAAATTTAAATAGGTCTGTATAAGCTACAGGTAAAAATTACAATGAATAGAAAGCTACAGACTATAGATACAGAAAACTATAAGAATTAAATATATATATATATATAATGATTATTTATTTACTTAAAACATTTAAGAATGCTATTTAAAAAAAAAATATAATTGGGTTAAAATAAAGAATCTCTTTTTATTTAACAAAAAGTTAGACAGTTAAGACCATCCCTGTGGATGAGAATCGAACACCCGTATCCCACGTGTATAAAATATAATGATAATATAATGATTAGATTTTAAGTACCGAAAACATTTTAGGAAAGCTTTAAGTCCTACATTCTGTACTATCTTAAAAAAAATAGTAGTAGTTAATGGAAACACTAACCACTACGCTAGTGAAACCGCATGTCAATAAGGGATAACAAAACTAAGATATGAGACAATAATGTCACTTGTCTTTAAATAAGCCATTTGGATTGGTTAAACACACACACACAGTCTACGTTATAAATATATATATATATATATATATATATAAATATATATATATATATATGTGTGTGTGTGTGTGTGATTGTGTTTGTGTGATTGTGCGTGTTCTGCATCATCTATACTCTATTTGATTTATAGTCTTAATCGTCCATATAATATTTTAATATATCTATGACGAATAGTGTCTTCTATTTTGTTGGGATTCCTGTTTGTGTTATTATTGACGCCTTTGTTGTTGGCTAGTGATAATGGTCCTTTTATTGACCATTAGACAATTCATTAAGGTAATCTATTCTTGTTTGCTTCATGTTAAATTGTGTGTAATTTCTAACTTCGTTCTGTCTTAATTAGACAGACTCAACAATAGTACTTATGCATAATAAATGGAGTAACTCCAGCCTGCATTTAATCACATATAAATATAAATCCTTTACATTCGAAATACAACATAATTCCATCTTTGAGAAACATTTTCACAAAGACTAAGTCCATATTATAAGGACACACATTTTCATATACGTCTTGTTCAGACAAGATCTAGAAGTCAACTAAAATATATTCAACTCTCGTCCCATGATCACTCGCTCTTTTTTCCTCATTTTTCTCGTGAATTTCAAGACTTAAAGCTAAAAAACGCAATTTCCCCAGAACTAACTACGACGTAGAACATTTTTTTGTTCTTGAAGCTATTATTATATTGTTATTTGTTTTGTTTTTTCTTTAGTTGTTGTTGTTGTTATAATCTTTGTATTTTTTGTAGCTGTTCTAGCAGTTGAACCCTTTTTCGTGCAGCTGATGGTCTTGTTTTTGTTGTTGCTGCTTTTGTTGTTTGCTTTTGTTGTTGTTTTGGCTTTCGCTGTTGTCATGGGTATTTGTTTTTGTTAAAGCTGTTTGGTTATTGTCACCCATGTTTTTCTCATTTTGATGTTGTTGTGGCTGTTTTTGTTGTGTTTAGATTTGGTTGATGTAGCTGCCTTTCCGCCCGTTGTTAATGGTGTTTTCGGTTTTCTCTTGCGGCTGTTGTGTTTACTTCAAAATCACTCACACGTCTGCAGCACTTGGAACTTGCAGGACGCCTGGTTCCCGCTCACCAGAGAGTCTGTCACCTCTACGACCACGTCCACTGGGATCCCCGTGTACAGCTTTGCTGGCTCGCTTATGTAGTGGACAACACCGGACCGGTCAAAAGCAGGCAGATGTGGGTAATTCAGTAAAGGCAGGCGGTGAGAGTCGACAACGTGTTTTGGGCACACCAGAAATCTCGGAAAGCTCTTATCTTAAAAATCAGAATTTAAACATGAATAAATTAGTATCTTATCTCCTAGACGCTCCTTTTATTCAGAAGATTTTTGCGTCCTACGTTTATCAGTGATTAGATTTTCAATATTGTTTTAAATGAAATTAGGATTGGATTTCCCTGTTAGTTCATGCCACCCATTTTTTGTCCGGATCCCACTCGGGAAAAGACAGAGAATTTATAATGCGTTTGCTCTTGCATGTGGAATAGGAATATTTTATTTAATCCTAATAGTTATCGGAGTACTTTAACTTGATTATTGAGTTGTATTGCTATTTTTAAAATCAATAAGAAGAAAAATACTTTGAAAGCTTTGAAAATAATTTGCGTGTGTTAATTTAGTGGTAGGGACGGGGAGTTGAGCTGGGCCGGGGATCAACGGTCATTCCGCTCTAAGTGGGTGCATAGGGGATATATGTTTTACGAATGAGATAGGATAACTACGATAGTCAGATATGTATGCGAAAATTCATTATTAATGGTCATGAGTATTTATTAATAGAAATAAAAATCGAACCGAACCCAAACCGAACACGTCGAACTCGAACACTGTCTACATACAAATCGAACCCGAACTTCAGAGTCAACGAGTGGGAAACAAACCAAAGAACCTTTCGCAAAGTTATAAAAAAAATAAAAAATCTTAAAGCTTGTTTCTACATTAATAGCGCGTGTACGACAGAAATGTATATATTTCATTAAAACCTATTAAAGACAATTTAATTCTTTTTTATCACCGTCCCTCTCCAAACACTTAAAAATGTATTTGGTTTTGGACGAATGAACAGTGAATTTATCTAATCATTAAAACTAGCAATATACGCCTACTTATGAACTATGGTGAGAACATTATTCGTTAGTATGCACAACTACAGCACTATAAAGTGATATATTATATAACATAGAAGTATGTAAGTAAGTAATTATCCATTTCAAACTAGTTTTATCTATATTGTAAGTGAAGTAAGTATCTGTAACCAAGGCATACATGGGAATTGTGTGGTCAGCACAATGACCAGCCGCATACTTATCTCCAGCTTGCCAATCAACACTATGATATATAGTATGATGTAGTATAAAGTAGTGTATTGTAGTGAATGTCTAAGACTATGATATATAGTATGATATAGTATATAGTAGTGTATTGTAGTGAATGTCTAAAGCCATATAATGATCACCTATGCAAGCTCCAGGAGTGGACCACGACTGCTGGGACAGGCAGGTGATGGTGGAGAACCGCAGGATGTATGAGCCCCGCGGGCAAACCAGCCTGCACACTGAACCGTATCCGTAGCCATCTGGGCAGTGGAACTCGGCTTTGAATGTTGGAGGGCCGCAGGAATTTTCTATACAAATATAACATATCAATGCATACAATACTTTCAATTTGTAAGCAAATGAAAGAAACGCTTCTTTGCAGCATACAATATTTTAATTCATATTAATCACAATCACATTTCACATCCATATAATAACATTTATAAGTTCAATAATTCTATAGTAGATATTGCTGAGTCTATCATAATTGTACGTCCTTCCATTACAAGGTTTTGAGGGAGACTAAATTAAACCAACGTGCTTGATCATGTGATCACTTCCGATCTACTAAACAAGATTATATGTTTTTTTCACTACCAACATCTGGGTTTATCTAAGTTGTATAACTCTTACTTAATATTACAATTGATTTACATGAGTCATTTCCCTTGCATTAGACTTGCATTAAACTTGCACCATAGCAGTCACCATCACTTTCTTTCAGCTGGCGGTCATTGTTCAAAATCCTTTCTTAAACCTTTTTTTTTTCATTTTAAGATTTGGGCTGTCCCCCAAACGACGTTGTTTGTAATGAACATGGACCTATTATATATAAGAGTTCTTAATTCGCATTACATTAACATCTTTAGACTGCTAAAGAACTGGATGAATTAAACACATTCTGAAAGAGCATCATTAAAGGAGAGTTACCTAGTCGGGCGTTGCAGTCAAAATAGTATGGAGGACAAAGTACTTCCGGAAGCAACAACAAAGCTGGCGCATTGGTTTCAAATATCTAATCTGTGTTGCCTATTCAGTTTATTTAACTGCCATAACCTAATTGCTCTGTGCCTGGAGTGGGTGCTAATTATTAGTTTAATACACTTACGGTTGCATTCAGGTGGAGTTCTGCTCCAGGTGCCGTCTTCTTGGCAGGTGGTCTCGGTTGCCTCTTGGGGTTCGTTTTGCATCACGAACATGCACTTGACAAGACAGGTGGATTTTACATAGTTGCTGTCAGTGCACGTCATGGTGGCGTACTTCTGCTCCAGTGGCGGGCACAACTTCACTGTAACGTTGGCAAAACCAAATAAACCAATAGAATTACTGCACAGTTGGCAAAACAAAAAACCAATAGAATAACTTCACTGTAAAGTTGGCAAAACAAAAAAAACCAATAGAATTACTTCACTGTAAAGATGGCAAATCAAAATAAACCAATATAATTACTTCACTGTAAAGATGGCAAATCAAAATAAACCAATAGAATTACTTCACTGTATGGTTGGCAAAACCAAATAAACCAATAGAATTACTTCACTGTATGGTTGGCAAAATAAAACAATAGAATTACTTAACAGTATAGTTGACAGAACAAACCAACCAATAAAATCACTTCACTTTGTTTATCACTTTATTAAAAAACTAAGTTTTCCATAGCCTTATATTTAATAAATATATGTATAAATGATTGATAGACATTGAGAGAGAGAGAGAGAGAGAGATGGATGAATCGATAGAATAGATAGATAGATAGATAGATAGAGAGTGAGAGAGAGATGGGTGGATACATAGATAGACAGATAGATAGATTGATTGAAAGCTCGACAGCTATATAGATAGATTGATTGATTGAAGGGCGTAAGACGTTGAAGACCCCGAGAGCTCAATAGAATGTGGGTTCCTCGAGCTTTACAATGTCAAATATAGAAGCCCACGTGATAACATAAAGCATATATTACCAGGATCTACGTTTTTTTTTCTGTCTCGCTTGAAAGAATAACTTTCTAATGCCTTAAACAAACACCTGAACTACTTAAGAAGAATTTTATTGGCTCTATTACCTGAATTAAAACCCGAAACGTTTAGCAAAAAACTGCTGTAAATAGAAAAAAAAGACCAGCTGAACCAATGTATTGAATGTTTAACAGCTTCATGTTTGTCTTAAGGTTGTTGTTCATTAAACAGTTTTCATCAAAGAACAAGTTGCGATTCGAAATTGGAATTTTGTAGATTTTCAAAAGAGGGTGCTGATTCGATTATAAGACGACACTTTTCACAGGTCTTACCACTGACGGTCAAATTGAAGGCACACTTGGCCAAGTTGCCGGCCTCGTTCTTGACCGTGAACACGATGACGTATTTGCCGGAGGCGAACGAGTGGCCGGGCTCGTAGTTGCTCGTCGTCACCGTGGCGGAGTCGTCCACGAGGCTCTCCAGCTTGAAGTCCACCGAGGCCATGGAGGATTTATCGGCGATGAGTTCGTGCATGGGACCAGGGCATTTTATTGCTGGCCTCGTTACATCTGGAGATGGAAAATTGATGTTGATTGGCATTGGATTCAAACTTTAACTGACCGAAGTACAACATTCAAAAATTAACTGTCCAAAACTAATGAGACTAAAAACAAAACATGGAATTCAAATTATAACTAACAAAAATGAGTGATACTAAGACCAAAAGCTGCATTCAAACTAAAAAAAAACAAGAAAACCATAAAAACAAAGTTTTTATTATACTCCCTTTATTTGCAAATTAAGTTTACCATCATGTAATTAAATAATTGATTGACTACTGCAAATGAAACGTACAGAAAAAATATCTGTGTCGCAAATCTCAAAAATATCTCCTTACTCCGTATGAATTGTTCTAAAAATAATCTTAGCGCATAATTTTTTTTTTCTTGCTTTGCGCCGAAAAACTATAAAAAGTTGCACAGGCATTTTTTAAGTGAAACCAACATTTTTCTTATACTTTCCTTTTAAGAAATGAATAGTGTCATAAGTGTAGTATTATTAAATTGTTTTAACTGAAAATTTGATAGAATGTATTGTTAGGCGCCACAAGTCCGTTGTCCAAATTTCAGCTTGATCGGACCACGGGAAGTGGTCGAGAAATCGAAACCAATTTTTGCACCATAGCAATCAGACAGACAGACAGAAAATGCAACTTAAAATAAAGGGAGTAAAAACTAATGATAATAAGACCAAAACACTCCATTTAGACTATAACTAACAAAAACTAATGATACCAAAAGCTGCATTCAGACTATAACTAACCAAAACTAATGATATTAAGACCACTAGCTGCATTCCGACTGTAACAAAAACTAATGATACAAGACCCAAAGCTGCATTTAAACTATAACAAAAAAACATGATACTAACAGTGGAAAAAAATTCATTCAGACTTTCACTAGCAAAAACTTATGACACCAAGACAGAAACATTCCATTCAGACTATAACTAACAAAAACTAAAGATACTTATACCAAAAGCTGCATTCAGACTATAACTAACAAAAACTAATGATACTAAGACCCAAAGCTGCATTTAAACTATGACAAAAACTCATGATACTAACAGCTAAAAAATTCATTTACACTTTAACTAACAAATTCAAGGAAACCAAAACAATGCATTTAAGCTATAGCTAGCCAAAATCAATTAAACCAAAGCAATGCATTTAAGCTATAGCTAGACAAAATCAATGAAACCATAACAAAACCTACAGTTCTACAACCAAGACACTGTGCATTAATCTATACAACTAAAACCAAGACTTAAAACTACAACCATAATCCTCACCTACACACTTCACTTTGCTCCACGTTCTGTTAGCCAGACAGGACATGTAGTTGCCGACCAACTGAAACCTGTCGCGGCACTGGACGTGGCAAATGGTGCCTACCTCGAAGGGCTCTTGGCAGCTCTTTATGATCACCTTGTCTAATTTCCCCGGGGATGGGCATCGTTTTACTGTGGACAAATAAAAACAACAAAATGTGGTTAAAATGTAAAGCGTTGGTAGAAGTTCAGCATCACCAGGAAATAATACTCTTTTATCATTGCCGGGAAATACACTTTTATCATCGTCGGGAAAGACACTTTTATCAAAGAGAGAAATACACTTTTATCATAGTGGGAAATACACGTGTATCAAAGTGGGAAATATACGTTTATAATAAAAGGAAATACGCTTTTATCAGATTTGGAAATCCTCTTTAATTATAGTGGAAAAAACACCTTTATCATTACCGAGAAATACAATTTTATCATTGACGGGAATACATTTTTCTAAAATTGGGAAATACACTTTTTTCATTTCCGGGAAGTACACTTTTATCATAGTGGAAAGTACACTTTTATCTAGTGGGAAATACAGTTTTATTTTAGTGGGAAATACACATTTATCATACTGGGAAATACACTTTTGTCATAGTGGGAAATACACTTTTATCATAACGGGAAATAAACTTTTATCATAGTGGGAAATACATTTTTATCACAGTGGTAAACACACTAATATTTTAATGAAAATACACTATTATCATTGCCGAGAAATATACTATTATCATAGTTGGAAATACAATTTTATTATAGTAGGAAAATACTTTTATTATAGTGGGAATATACTTTTATCTTTGTCTGGAAATACACTTTACTTTGCCTGGAATTACATTTTTAGAATAGGGGAAATTCACTTTTATCATAGCCAGGAAATATACATTGATCAGAGTGGGAAATACACTTAAGTTAGTGGGAAATACACTTTTATCATAGTGAAAAATACTTTTTTATCATATTGGAAAATACATTTTTATTACAGTGGGAAAATGTATTATCATAGTTTGAAATACACTTTTATTATAATAGGCTAGGCTTGAGATAAGAAACAGCTTACAAACTCTCTTTAAAGAAAAAACAACGCACAAACTCGCTCTACAAAATACAAACAAGGAAAAACATTTTTTTAAACAAAATAAAAGGACAAACAAACTTGTTTCAAAGAAAGTTTTAAAGTTAAACAACATACAAACTCGCTATGAAAACTAAATACAAACAACATACAAACTCGCTATGAAAACTAAATACAAACAACATACAAACTCGCTATGAAAACTAAATACAAAGAATATACAAACTCGCTATGAAAACTATATACAAACAACATACAAACTCGCTATGAAAACTAAATACAAACAACATACAAACTCGCTATCAAAACTAAATACAAACAACATACAAACTCGCTATGAAAACTAAATACAAACAACATACAAACTCGCTATGAAAACTAAATACAAACAACATACAAACTCGCTATCAAAACTAAATACAAACAACATACACACTCGCTATGAAAACTAAATACAAACAACATACAAACTCGCTTTGAAAACTAAATACAAACAACGTACAAAGACAGCTAGGTTTCTTTGGTACACTCCATTTCTCGTTCTCTTGACACTTCGATGACATCTGGCCTTCGAGATCGTAATTAACGTCGCAGGTAAAAGAGCATTCGCTGCCGATCAGGTTGGCCTTGGTGCATTTGACTGACCCGTGCCACAAGAAATACAAACTGTTGGAATCTGGGTTGGGACAGTGGCGATCTGGGGAACATAACAAACAACAAAGATTATAATTATTGTTGACGTTTTGTTACATACATTTTATTTATATCAGTAAGATGAGTTGGTTTACAGCGCTAATGTTACACATTGGTAAGAATTAGCAGAAGTAACATTTTAGTATGCTATTAAAAGCTTTTTGTTTTACTCTCTGTTCTGTAATTAAATTTCATCTTCAGGACTAATCGGCATAAGGAGGGAAGGGGGAGGGGGAAGGGTCCGAGCTACTTCATGTCCTCTAAAAACAAACCTCAATTGCTGGACTAAATGGAAAGGGAGAAACGGGCTTATCCATTAAATCCAACAGTGTGTAAAAACAGAATAATTATTGTGTCTTCTTTTTTCAAAGTCATTGACAATATCACCTGGCAGTCTGTAAGTGTTAGGCGCCACTAAGGCGAATCGCTAACCCTAACTATCGTACCTTATCTGCCAGGGTTAGGAGTTTATAGGAGCAATAGAGAGTAAATGACCACATTGCGAACTCTACCTCGTAGCGAACACCACCTGGTAGCAAACACCATTTCATGGAGAACAACACCCCGTATCGAACACTACCTCGTAGCGAACAACATCACGTATCGAACACTACCTCGTAGCGAACAACACGCCGTAGCGAACACCACCTTGTAGCGAACACAACCTTGTAGCGAACACCACCTTGTAGCAAATACCACCGCGTAGCGAACACCACCTCGTAGAGAACACAACTTCGTAGCGAAGGCAACTTCGTAGCAAACAACACCTCATAGCTAAGGCCGTTCACGAAAACGTTTGCTGTGTTGTTTTTTTCTATGTCTACTACTAAAACGATCGTCTGTAAGATAAAAGGCGTTTTTTTTATTAGATCTTCATGCTTTTTGTACTGAATTCCCTGAGTTCATCGAGGAGTTTGTATTGAATATATCATAACTATTGGATATTCCAGATCACTCTCCAAAAACCACAAACCAGTTTGTCCGCGGCTCTTTATTTGATCTTAACATCTAACACCTTGGATATTAGGGTGTTTCTCCTATTAGCCAAATTGGAATGCGCTTGTCACGAGATGGACTCTCCCCCATTCAGAGTTTGTTCAATAAATATATAATTTACCGTTAAAGTCATTTGTATGTTTTCTTTTACTGTTACTATTAAATGTTGGTCATATAGAATTATGAGTTAACGTGATCCTGCTGTTTGTTGCTGTTGTTTTGCACCATTGAAACCCTAAAACTTAACAAATGGAAACTGAGTAGTAAAATAGTACAATATCAGGTCATTGTCCTATTGCAAGTGGGGGCTGGGGAGAGGGGTATGGGGAGTGTTAGCATGGCATTTAGTGTCTCGTAGAAAATATGCTCAGAAAAGTCTAGTCTCTCGGAGTATAGGAGAAAAGTCATGGCGCCTGGGCATTGTTCTGGCTACACAATTTCCTTATGAGCCATGACCACGGAAAAATGCCTAGAACGTAGCGTCACTACCACTATGGATCGACAAATAAATATAATACTTTATAAATATACTACTATCATAAAGTCTATTTAGATCTAGACCAACATCCCGACCTCCTTATCGACATTAAATTAGTTTAAAAGATGGCCTTATCAGAAAAAAGTATTAGGGTCTAACCGTAAATCGCCTTAAAAGAAATTGCCTACGCCGAATATCTATTTGCCTCGGCATGGACAAGTCTTAACGAATATGCATGCATAAAAGGTCACGTGCAAAAACATTTCCGTTCTTATTCGATCATTTATTCGAAACAATGTCTGTGTGCTACTTTACTGGTTGTACTCAAATTTGTTGGGGCTTAAAATTTATTTCATTTCCAATAGATGTTTACAAAGCAAAACAATGTATTGTGAAAGTCAGAAGGGAATAATCACCTTTTTAAATTATCAAACTTATTGCTTAATGCAAAATAATTTTTGTTATTCGTTTTTTGTTATTCGTTTTTATGAATTTACGCATTTTGTTTTTCAATAACCAAGAAAACGCAACTCTTGACTCATTTATTTTGTAATGAAATAAAAATTTAACTTCACGTGACTAACACTTGAGTATTAATGATCGCCTGTTCACTTTTGATGTTAAAAACGGATTCGTCATAACTAATATTGTATCCTTTGTATAATTCTAAAAGACTAAAACTGGCCGTCGAGGTTGAAATCAATTGTCAAACACCAGCAAAAGCATGCTTTTTTTGTTATTAGTTTAAAAATAAAACAGGAAGTTCACGAACATTCGGGTTCAAAAGTTCACGCCTCATTAAGACTTGTCCATTAAAATTTAACAAATAATTAAAAACGTAAATGTTGAATTGTTAATAAATATCAAACTTATTAATACACGATTCCGAAACGGATTTGGTATTCGGTTGAAATCGCTTTCTGAGGCCGCCCTATTGCACAATGAAAAAGTTTTTAATGTTGCCCCATTGCGGGCACAACATTTTTCCGCCTATCAACACCTTGGAAACATTTCCGGGGCCGTTTCTTGCCCCTAAAAACTTTTCTAAGGCCGCTCCATTGCACCCTGCAAACTTTTCTGAGGCCGCTCCATTGCACTCTGGGAACGTTTCTATGGCCGATACATTGCACTCTGGATACTTTTCAGAGGCCGCCCCAAGACTCACCAAATACGTTGAACGAGGAGCTGCAGTGGGCCAAGTTGCCTCTGGAATCCTTGGCTTCGTACACCACGAGGTAGTTACCGGCTGTTAGCGTGCTGGCCTTGCTCGGACCTTGTGTTCTTCTAGGTCTGGAATGATTGTATTAAAGAAATAAATAAATCCTTTACATAAAATCCAATCAGCATTTGTATTTTCATTATTGTATTGCTAATGAAGCCTTTCCCATGGATTTGCAATTGTTAGTATGTTACTTTATAGTTATTTCTTGAGAATAATTTTTTATATTAGAGAGTTAGATAATTTTAAACTGTAAATATTATTCAGTTATCAAATAGTTATATTAGTTTTATACGGTTATACATCTATATGTTTTTATACATGAATATATGTTGACTTTCTTTTTAAGTGGCATCCCGGCATGGAATGTCTTGCCTAAACAAAGCAGGAAAACCAGCAATTAACCTTAATTGAAACCATAATCAAAACTAATCAAGACTAGACTTAAGCCACTTATAAAATTATGGTACAATAATCTTCTGTTTAGAAGGGGCGTCTGCAAGATATGAAAAATGATAATCTAGGTTAAATTAGGGTTTTTCAAAAATAATAATATGTGTTGTTCAAGCGACCAATGAACAAATACAATGACATTGCTACACAAACACACTGGTTTTGCATAGTTTTAGAAAACCTTGGTAATCCATGGCTGTACAAAACCCTGTTATTACATGGCTGTACAAAACCCTGATATGCCACGGCTGCACAAAACCATGGTATTCAATGACGGTAATAAATCCTAGTATTTCTATAGTGCACAAAACTCTGGTATGCCAGGGCTGCATAAAAACACTGGTATTCCATTGCTGCAAAAATGTCATGATATAGGTTGCGAAACAACGCCTTGTTGGTACATAACCACTCAATGCTTTGTCGTGTTTGTATGGAATTCTAGGCTTAAATAGTAGACATTTTTTTTAAAAACCATTAAAAAAACATACATTAGTTTGCCATCATCGGGGTCGACCGCTGTAGGCACATCCCATTGTACTTTCTGTGTGGAGATAGAAATGTGCAACATGACCATTTAAGCCGTTAAGGATTGGTCGATTCTAAACGTAATATAACTCAAATCATTTTCACATGAATGCACACAAACACTTTTATATTATTAAAATAATAAGTAGGTAGCAAGCCCTTACACTAAATCTAAGCTTTTTCACGAACATTTAAATGTCAAATAAGTTTAATATCAACTTCAGATATATTTTGTTTGAATTTGATTTCAAATTCCGATACATTTTACTGCATAAGTTGACTACCTTATGTTTTTTTATAATGTTTAACAAAATAAAGAAGCAATTTTTATTTGACTGCAAAAATTGACTACCTATTGTTCTATTTAGTATTACAAATAAATGGGCATTTATATAGGACTGCATAAGATGACTTCTTTAAGTTCAATTTAGGCCTACTATTACAAATAAATGGGTATTTATATTTGACTGCATAAGTTTACTTCCTTAAGTTCCATTTACTATTACAAATAAATGAGCATTTATATTTGACTTCATAAGTTGAATTCCTTAAGTTCCATTTACTGTTACAAATAAATAAGTATTTATATTTGACTGCATAAGTTGACTTCCTTAAGTTCCATTTACTATTACATATAAATGGGTATTTATATTTAACTGCATCAGTTGACTTCGATTCCTTAAAAGTTCCATTTACTATTACAAATAAATAAATATTTATATTTGTTTGCATAAGTTGAATACTTAGCCCACGTACAACGTCCAACTTTCCAAACTCAATAGAATGATCTGGTATTTTATAGCACTTCATTGAAGGTGGCAGATCTTTCCGACCTGATAAAACATGTATACCATAAAATAATAAATATATTATATACATATTATCTTGAGTTTGTTTATACAGCAATATATTAAAGTTACTCCGTGTGTGTGTTATTCGACTCCCATTTGTTAATTTAAATACACGTGACCTAATTGTCTGAAGCCTATAACTTTTACGATATCACCTTCGAAAGGCATCCTCCTTAGCTTAATGGTTAGCGTTTCCGACTGCCATGCGGGAGACCTGGGTACGATTCGCACTAATAGCTTCTTATCCTGCGTTTTTTTTAAATTTTCATTAATCTAACTTTTTATTAAAGGGTGTAAATAGTTTTAGGACACAACGTTATCCTAAAAAGTTTTCAGCAAGTTAAATCAAATAATTTAATTTTAAACGCATGCGGGAGACGATTGTTCGATTCTCAGCCACAGGGATAGTCTTAACTTTTTGTGAAATAACAGGACATGCTTTATTAACCTCAATAAATAATTTATTTTAAATTACTTTATTTAATGTTTTCAGTCAATAAATTATAATTTTTAATTTTTTAAAGCTTTCTGTTCATTGTAGTTTATACATTTTTTATCTGTAGCTATAGACCACAGGCATATTTAATTTTCACCAGGGCAACGCCGGAGACTTTAGCTTGTATAATATATTTATATAATAAATAGAGTAGACATATATATAGTGTATAATATAGGAGTAGTTAAACATTGAATCGTCCCATATATTCGACTAAGGATTTCCCGGAGATAAAGTTATTGTCATTCTTACACGATTAAACATTCGTTCAATGGGTCTATGAGGGCGCCGAAGCGTTGTCCCAGGGCAAAGAGAGTTAGGCTAACCACCTCCTTGGTCCCGGCTAACCTTATCGATTAAAAAAAATTTACTTGTTGTTTTTCATAAATTTAAGAAAAAGAAAATAAAGAAAAAAATATGCCCCGTGTCCTGAGTCACACTTGAATTCACTTACGATTTGTCACACTTGAATTCACTTACGGTTTGTCCAGCACATGTTCTGACAATGGTGCCACCATCCAGTTTTGCAGCGAACCTCACACTTGTACTCCAGGATCTTGCTATTCATTGCATCCCTTCTGACTCTCCCCGCGGCCACGGCATGCGTAGTGAGAAGAAGATCGTTTTGGTTCCCCGTGAGATCTGCTTGACTTTCTTCACCTGAGTATTTGTAAACGAGGTCATTGACAACTCTTAAATATATTGTATAAAGGTTGGGAGTGTGCAACATTTCCGGTTCTATTAGTTTATTTGCCACAAAAAAAAAAACGCATGTGCACTGGTTGTACTGCGAATCTAAAAGATGTAAAGGATTAAATTTTATTTCATTTTCAAAAAATGTTGCCGAAAGAAAACGATGTATTGTGAACGTCAGGCGAAAAGAATCAACTAGAATCTCAAACTTATTGTTTGTTGGAAATGAATTTTCTTTTTTTTTTATTTGTATTTATGTATCTTCGGATTGTGTTTTTTTTTATAACCAAGGACGCAACTCTTGGTTAATTTATTTTATAAACAAAGCTAAATTTAAGTCAACGTGAATAACACTTTGAGTATTAATTATCGCATACTCACTTTCGATGTTGTAAACGAATTCTTCATAACTAATCTTGTAGCCTTTGTATATTTCTAAATAGACCAGAACTGGCCTTCCTGGTTAAAATCAATTGTCAAACACCAGCAAATGCATGATTTTTCTTTACGGAAATGATCGAAACGGCACCGGATGTTCATGATCTCTTCTGTTTGAAATTGTCAGGCCTTATTAAGACTTGTCAATGTGCGCTATGAATCCTGAGAAGATGTCAAGATACAAGCTGTGTGGAATCTATCCAGGCAAAAGCATATCGGAAAGGAGATTGGAAGACGAAAACAAAGTGGTGGATACGGCACACCATGAGAAAGCCAAAGCAGATTTGGAGAAGGTCGGTTGCAAACGCGGCAAGGCTGCATGCTTCACCTGGACACAATTGATTGACCTATGGAGACCCCCTGAGATTATGTCAAGTAAATCAATGAGCGCTATATTGTTTTAAAGACGCCTTTTTTTAAATATACGTTTGATAACATTTTCAAATATATTTTATATCCATTTTTGAAAATCATGTCTTTGAAAATTATGTCCATATTCCACGTATACCCATTATATTCAAATTGGGCTGATATAAAACTACATTAAAAAAATATGTTTCCTGTGATACAGTGATAAGCCGTTTGTTTTTTAATCCACGAATTGTGTATGTTTTCTCTTATCATAAAACAAACAGTAAAGCAGTAATAATATATAAGGCATTAAATTAAAATTAATTTCGAAATACAACACAAATACAATCTGTCACAATGGTCAGATAAACAATAGGGACGAAAACACTCTCCTTATCCCGTATGCGAGAACAAATGCATATGAGTACTCTATCTTCCCGAGTGTCGTCCAGGGCATAGAATGGGTTACTTGAACAAACCAGGAAAATTGGAGAATTTACCACCAAACCACCATCGCCCTCTCCAGCAGTGGTACGCTGTCGAAATGCCACTTGCCCAAACGAGGCCCCTGCAGACGGTGCCCTGAGGAATCCACGACCGTGACGTGTGGTTGTGTGACGTCAGTCTCACCGTTACTACGTCATCCGTTAATGGGCTGAAGTATAAAACAAAACATCTGGACGATTCTTTAGATAGATAAATTACATAGATAGATGATATATAAATAGATTAGATAGATTAGATAGATTAGATAGATTAGATAGATTAGATAGATTAGATAGATTAGATAGATTAGATAGATTAGATAGATTAGATAGATTAGATAGATTAGATAGATTAGATAGATTAGATAGATTAGATAGATTAGATAGATTAGATAGATTAGATAGATTAGATAGATTAGATAGATTAGATAGATTAGATAGATTAGATAGATTAGATAGATTAGATAGATTAGATAGATTAGATAGATTAGATAGATTAGATAGATTAGATAGATTAGATAGATTAGATAGATTAGATAGATTAGATAGATTAGATAGATTAGATAGATTGGATAGATTGGATAGATTGGATAGATTGGATAGATTGGATAGATTGGATAGATTGGATAGATTGGATAGATTGGATAGATTGGATAGATTAGATAGATTAGATAGATTAGATAGATTAGATAGATTAGATAGATTAGATAGATTAGATAGATTAGATAGATTAGATAGATTAGATAGATTAGATAGATTAGATAGATTAGATAGATTAGATAGATTAGATAGATTAGATAGATTAGATAGATTAGATAGATTAGATAGATTAGATAGATTAGATAGATTAGATAGATTAGATAGATTAGATAGATTAGATAGATTAGATAGATTAGATAGATTAGATAGATTAGATAGATTAGATAGATTAGATAGATTAGATAGATTAGATAGATTAGATAGATTAGATAGATTAGATAGATTAGATAGATTAGATAGATTAGATAGATTAGATAGATTAGATAGATTAGATAGATTAGATAGATTAGATAGATTAGATAGATTAGATAGATTAGATAGATTAGATAGATTAGATAGATTAGATAGATTAGATAGATTAGATAGATTAGATAGATTAGATAGATTAGATAGATTAGATAGATTAGATAGATTAGATAGATTAGATAGATTAGATAGATTAGATAGATTAGATAGATTAGATAGATTAGATAGATTAGATAGATTAGATAGATTAGATAGATTAGATAGATTAGATAGATTAGATAGATTAGATAGATTAGATAGATTAGATAGATTAGATAGATTAGATAGATTAGATAGATTAGATAGATTAGATAGATTAGATAGATTAGATAGATTAGATAGATTAGATAGATTAGATAGATTAGATAGATTAGATAGATTAGATAGATTAGATAGATTAGATAGATTAGATAGATTAGATAGATTAGATAGATTAGATAGATTAGATAGATTAGATAGATTAGATAGATTAGATAGATTAGATAGATTAGATAGATTAGATAGATTAGATAGATTAGATAGATTAGATAGATTAGATAGATTAGATAGATTAGATAGATTAGATAGATTAGATAGATTAGATAGATTAGATAGATTAGATAGATTAGATAGATTAGATAGATTAGATAGATTAGATAGATTAGATAGATTAGATAGATTAGATAGATTAGATAGATTAGATAGATTAGATAGATTAGATAGATTAGATAGATTAGATAGATTAGATAGATTAGATAGATTAGATAGATTAGATAGATTAGATAGATTAGATAGATTAGATAGATTAGATAGATTAGATAGATTAGATAGATTAGATAGATTAGATAGATTAGATAGATTAGATAGATTAGATAGATTAGATAGATTAGATAGATTAGATAGATTAGATAGATTAGATAGATTAGATAGATTAGATAGATTAGATAGATTAGATAGATTAGATAGATTAGATAGATTAGATAGATTAGATAGATTAGATAGATTAGATAGATTAGATAGATTAGATAGATTAGATAGATTAGATAGATTAGATAGATTAGATAGATTAGATAGATTAGATAGATTAGATAGATTAGATAGATTAGATAGATTAGATAGATTAGATAGATTAGATAGATTAGATAGATTAGATAGATTAGATAGATTAGATAGATTAGATAGATTAGATAGATTAGATAGATTAGATAGATTAGATAGATTAGATAGATTAGATAGATTAGATAGATTAGATAGATTAGATAGATTAGATAGATTAGATAGATTAGATAGATTAGATAGATTAGATAGATTAGATAGATTAGATAGATTAGATAGATTAGATAGATTAGATAGATTAGATAGATTAGATAGATTAGATAGATTAGATAGATTAGATAGATTAGATAGATTAGATAGATTAGATAGATTAGATAGATTAATTTAGATTAGATAGATTAGATAGATTAGATAGATTAGATAGATTAGATAGATTAGATAGATTGGATAGATTGGATAGATTGGATAGATTGGATAGATTAGATAGATTAGATATATTAGATAGATTAGATAGATTAGATAGATTAGATAGATTAGATAGATTAGATAGATTAGATAGATTAGATAGATTAGATAGATTAGATAGATTAGATAGATTAGATAGATTAGATAGATTAGATAGATTAGATAGATTAGATAGATTAGATAGATTAGATAGATTAGATAGATTAGATAGATTAGATAGATTAGATAGATTAGATAGATTAGATAGATTAGATAGATTAGATAGATTAGATAGATTAGATAGATTAGATAGATTAGATAGATTAGATAGATTAGATAGATTAGATAGATTAGATAGATTAGGTAGATTAGGTAGATTAGATAGATTAGATAGATTAGATAGATTAGATAGATTAGATAGATTAGATAGATTAGATAGATTGGATAGATTGGATAGATTGGATAGATTGGATAGATTGGATAGATTGGATAGATTGGATAGATTGGATAGATTGGATAGATTAGATAGATTAGATAGATTAAATAGATTAGATAGATTAGATAGATTAGATAGATTAGATAGATTAGATAGATTAGATAGATTAGATAGATTAGATAGATTAGATAGATTAGATAGATTAGATAGATTAGATAGATTAGATAGATTAGATAGATTAGATAGATTAGATAGATTAGATAGATTAGATAGATTAGATAGATTAGATAGATTAGATAGATTAGATAGATTAGATAGATTAGATAGATTAGATAGATTAGATAGATTAGATAGATTAGATAGATTAGGTAGATTAGGTAGATTAGGTAGATTAGATAGATTAGATAGATTAGATAGATTAGATAGATTAGATAGATTAGATAGATTAGATAGATTAGATAGATTAGATAGATTAGATAGATTAGATAGATTAGATAGATTAGATAGATTAGATAGATTAGATAGATTAGATAGATTAGATAGATTAGATAGATTAGATAGATTAGATAGATTAGATAGATTAGATAGATTAGATAGATTAGATAGATTAGATAGATTAGATAGATTAGATAGATTAGATAGATTAGATAGATTAGATAGATTAGATAGATTAGATAGATTAGATAGATTAGATAGATTAGATAGATTAGATAGATTAGATAGATTAGATAGATTAGATAGATTAGATAGATTAGATAGATTAGATAGATTAGATAGATTAGATAGATTAGATAGATTAGATAGATTAGATAGATTAGATAGATTAGATAGATTAGATAGATTAGATAGATCAGATAGATCAGATAGATCAGATAGATAAGATAGATCAGATAGATCAGATAGATCAGATAGATCAGATAGATCAGATAGATCAGATAGATCAGATAGATCAGATAGATCAGATAGATCAGATAGATCAGATAGATCAGATAGATCAGATAGATCAGATAGATCAGATAGATCAGATAGATCAGATAGATTAGATAGATTAGATAGATAGATCTATCTGATAGACAGACAGATGGATAGATTTACCTGTCTTTGGATACACTGTCAATAATCACCCTTGGCGACACCTTAGGCGGAGTTTTGCAGATCGTACCTCTCAAATGTTCAACCATCGGGCAGCCCTGTGTGTAAAAACATGAAATTTACTTCAACGGCAAACGTTATGGTGTAATATGGTTCATATATCAGATGGTTACCCTTCAGTAAAAGTGGGAAAAGCGGTAAAAGCAATTCAATGTACTGGACACACATTATCCTTTCACATTTTGAAACTAGTGAATTGTGCTTTAGCAGCCCATAGCTTGAAAAAAAAAAAAGAAAGTTGTTGGTAGATAATTGTGTATTTCATGTCCTTTTATTTTATTTTTTTTGCTCTCCGTAAACAGATACATTTTATTATTAGCGTTATTTGTGTGAAATGTTAACCCTATCGTTAACACTGTTAGTTAAGTCACTCAAAATATTATAAATAATTGTGTCTAAAAATAATATTAGAACATGCATTAGTGGTATGCAAGGTAAATACAAATTATGAAATACAGAGTCAATCTGTTTTTTCATTAGATCTAACGGAACTGCGCTCTTCATCAAAGTCACTCCTTTCAACTGTCAGTATGGATGGACACAAAAAAAGAAGTACATAGGAGTGACCTAGTAGGGACGAAACTTTGTTGCGACACCGCCTTTTGAAAAAAAAAATTATATTTTCTTTCTAGAATGAGCGTCTGTAATCTATAACATATTGGAAAGATATAGTCATATGTGGGTAAATAAAACAAAATACACATAGCCCGGTCAAATTCACTTACTTATAATATAGACCTATACTGTACTATACAATTTCTGAACTATTTGCTTACATGATTAATGTTGCACTTGATATTACCAAACATAATCCATACTACAAGAGATACTAGGAATCTTGATCTCATAAACATGTGTAGATTTGTTGAAGTTTTTTTTTAGTCTTTTAATTTTTAGTTCTTGGTTGTTTTACTGATCATTACAAGCCAAACCAACAAACGAAATAGTAACTTGAATTTTTTTAAATATTTTTTTTTTCGGCAAAGAATATTTCATACTACGTTTCACAAGTTGAGCTTTTGGAACAGATCTGTGTGTTTCAAGAAGTTGCGGAATGGTGCGAAATAAACTTACACTCCCTCGAGAAGTAGTAAAAGTATTAATTATTATGACCGACTTATAAATATTTTCTAATTCGGTGGGGAAAAACCTACAATTATGGGCGCAAAGCAAAAATATAATAAATATTTCTGTTGATGGCAAAAAATGTTGATCTATATCTAGATATAAAAAAATATTAATTTTTGTTGGCGATTTGTTCAATACGACTAGTAATTAAAGTTTAAATGGTTTGCTTATTCTACTGTAAAGCCAAAAAGAATCCCTAGCAATGATAATCCACTATCAGTTGAGTTAGTCAATTACGTGCCGTACATCTCATCGGGGCAGCCAACATTTTGCAGAATTCTTGGTCTGATGCAGACATCTCCCAATCTACACTAAGGGGAATTCGCAGTTGACTCATAAGCTGGACTGCGGAAACCGTACCCTGCTACACGGGACGCCACGTCTTCGGCGTGTCGTGCGGCAGCTGTAGTCCAGACATAACTATGGTGTGCCCCCCCCCCCCCCCGGTTCACCCCTACCAAAGTTACGCCCAGGATCACTTAACCGTCTTCGTGTTTTATCAACATTGTGTTTTTTATTTAACCCTCTGAGGCCCACCGGGTCACCGGTGACCCACTATGTTTAATGTGGCCCCCCCTTCTTCAAAAACTTACATATATTAATTAAATACGTGTTTTGATTTCTTTTAACCCTTACAGCCCAGTGTTCCATCTGTGGAACACAAGGGAATTAATTGTGATTTCTAGTTTTTAAAATTAACTTAGTTACTGCCTTTACTAGCTATCCACCAATTTTTTTCCTAACAAATTAGAAAATATTTCAAAATCGGTCATAAAAAACTTAAAGATCTATTATATTAAAAGTGAACTAAACATTTTTTTAATGATCCCTGTACCTTATTTTTTATTTTAAAAAGAAGTACGCACCGCAAATTTAAGTGAAATTGACCAACAGATAAAAAAAAAATACTTTTATTACATATCCAGCGAGTTTATTTCGCACCATTCCGCAACTTCTTGAAACACACAATTCAATTCAATTAAAAAAGTTGGACTCGTGCGAAGTAGTTGTAAATAATATTCTTTGTCGCTTGAAGAAGAAACAAATATTTTAAAATCAAGTTCCTATTTCGTGTGTTTTTTTTGTTTGTAAAGATCAGTAAAGGATCTACATATGTGTATGAGACCAAGATTCCTAGTATCTCTTGTTGTATGGATTATGTTTGGTAATATCAAGTGCAACATTAATCATGTAAGCAAATAGTTCAAAAATTGTATCGGTCAATATAAGAAAGTGAATTAGACCAAACTACGTGTATTTTGTTTTATTTACCTATATCTGAGTATTAATACATAAGGCATGAAACTCTAATTGTATTTACCTTGCATGCCACCAACTCTTGTTCTAATATTATTTTTAGACATAGATATTTATAATATTATGAGTGACTTAACTAACAGTGCTAAGGATAGGGTTAAAAATTCACACAAATAACGCTAATAATAAAATTATTATTTTTTTTACTGAGAGTTAAAATAAAAACTCAAAGTACATCAAAAACACAATTATCTATTCGCAACTTGTTGTTTTTTTTTCTTTGTTGTTGTTGTTTTGAAGCTATTTGAGCTTGTAAAGCACAGTTCACCAGTTTGAAAATATACAAGGCTAATGTGTGCCCAGTAACAATGCATTGGCCCACACGGCCAGCCCTTTTTCCCCACTTTTACTGAAGGGTAACCATCTGAAAATATGAACCATATTACACCAAAGCGTTTGCCGTTGAAGTAAATTTTTTTTTTTTACACACAGGGCTGCCCGATGGTTGAACATTTGAGGGGTACGATCTGCAAAACTCCACCTCAGGTGTCGACAAAGGTGATTATTGACAGTGTATCTAAAGCAAGGTAAATCTCTAAATCAATCTATCTATTATCTATCTGTTTTTCATTCTATCTATCTATCTATATATTCACCATTCTATCTATCTTTTTATATTTATCTCAATCTATCTCTCTATCTATATATTATATATATATAACGCAAGCTGACTGATTTGCACATAAACAACCAAATAATAGATCAAGTCTCGCAATATAAATATCTTGGCGTCACAATTACTGACAAACTGACTTGGTATGACCACTGCCAAATCCTTTGTAAGAAAATGCACCAACGACTTTTCTGTCTTAATAAACTAAAAATATTTCACATAGAGAAAACCATTATGAATCTATTTTACTCGGCGACTGTTGGTAGCATCATAACCTTTGCAATCACCTGCTGGTATGGTAATACCACCACATTGAACAAACATCGGATAGACCGCCTAATAAACAAAGCCTCTCGTACTACACAGACAGAATTACCATCTCTTGCGGATATTTTCAGTTCAAGGTGCCTGTCTATGATTGATAAAATCCTCCAAGATCATGCACACCCGCTTCATGATAGCTACATAATATCTAGTCGAAGTGGTCGGCTTCTTTCTATAAGGGCAAGAACAGAGAGATTTAAGAACTCTTTTGTTCCACTGTCAGTAAGACTCTTTCAAAAGAATCACCTTTCAGCCAGGAAATACGATGGCTCAATAGCTGACTCCTAAATAATAGGCCTACTTTTTTCTTGTATGATAAATGGTATGATAGTGTGCTTGAATGTCTATTGTGTTTGAGTACAAATGGTTCTTTAATATTGTTTTAGGTATGCTGAAAAACGGAATTTATGTAATCAAGTCAATTTTCCATTCATTTGGATCAATAAAGCAATCTTATCTTATCTTATCTTATATATATATATATATATATATATATATATATATATATATATATATATATATATATATATATATATAAATATATATATATATATAAATATCTCTTTTTATCATTCTTACTATCTTTTTAGTTATCTAATTATCATTATATCTATATATCTATAATCTATTTATCTATCTATCTATCTATTCACCATTCCAACTATCTATCTATCTATATATCTATTTATCATTCTTTCTATCTATTTATCTCTCTCTCTATTTATCTCTCTATCTATACATCTATCGATCTATCCATTTATCTCTCTATTTATCTATATATCTATTTCTCGCTCTATTTATCTAACTATTTATCACTCTATTATTATATCAAATCTGTCTAATCTATCAATCAATCTATCTATCTATCAATCTATTTATCTATCAAACCAATCTATCTATCTATCAATCTATTTATCTATCAAGCCAATCTATCTGTCAATCTATCTATCTATCAATCTATCTATCCATCCATCCATCTATCTATCTATCTATAATCTTTCTATCGAAAAGTCCCGGTGTTTTGTTTTATATTTCAGCCCATTAACGGATGACGTAGTAACGGTGACGTCACACACTCACACGTCAGGTTCGTCAATTCCCCAGGGCACCATCTGCAGGGGCCTCGTTTGGGCAAGTGGCATTTCGACTGCGTACCACTGCTGGAGAGGGCGATGGTGGATTGGCGGTAAATTTTGTTGGCACCCTTGATCTGCAGCGGATATAACTGTATATTTCAATTGAGTTGTTTGTTATTTAGTTTAAGAAAACGATAGAGGGAGGTGTGTCTTGTGAAATATTGTGATCTAGGGCGTGCTCGGACTGGGGCATGTCAAAGGATTTGAATCTAGGTTAAACCAAAGGGGCACGGTAGCCGAGCGGCAGCATCCAAAGGTCCTGGGTTCGAATCCTGTGTTTAACTGAGCATTTGTGACAGATTGTTTTTGTGTTGTATTATTACTGCTTTACTCTTTGTTTTAGGATTTAAAAAATTTACAAAATGCTTAGATTAAAATACAAACAGCTTATCTTTGTTTCACACAAAACATTTTTATTTTTAATATTGTATGTAATTTTATATCAGTTTGAAACGAATATAATGGTAATACGTGGAATAAGGACATGATTTGCAAAAACAAATGATTTTAAAAAATGGATTTAAAATTTATTTGAAAATGATATGAAATGTATATTAAATAAAGAAGTCTTTATAAAAATGGCGTTCATTAATTTACTCGACTTAATCCCCGTGGTCCCTATTGGAGAAAAGGGCCGTAACCACACCTTTCCATAGGTCTCGATCCATTGTGTCCAGGTGAGAGCGGCAGCCTTGCCTCGTTTGCAACCGACCTTCTCCAAATCTGGTTTGGCCTACTCTCCCTGGAGGTTCTGTTCTAGTCGAATACCTGCTGCCTGGCTACATCGCATTCTCAGTGTGTTGCCGTATCCAGCCCTTCTTTCGTTTTCTAATCTCCTTTCCTATAGGCTTTTGCCTGGATAGATTCCCCACAGCTTGTCTCTTGACACAATCTCGGTATTCATGGCAAAAAATTGACAAGTCTTAATGGGGCCTGACTATTTCAAACAGAAGAGAACATGAACTTTCAGTGCCATTTCAATCATTTCCGTAAATTAAAAAAAAAATTATGCGTTTTCTATTTTTCTAGTGTTTGAAAATTGATGTCAACCTCGACGGCAAGTTGGTTATAAAAAAAAATATAAAAATCCGCAGATTCATAAAAACAAAACAAAAACGAATACTCTTTTGCATCAAACAATACGATTCTAAATAGGTGATTCTTCAAACCTGACGTTCACAATCCATCATTTGCTTTCGGCAACATCTATTAGAAATAAAATAATATATTTTACATCTTTTATTATTCGAAGTACAACAAGCACACATACATGTTTTTTTTTAGCAAATAAACGAATGGGACCGGAAATGTTGTACAATTCAAACCATATATTTAAGAGTTGTCAATGACCTCCTTTACAAATACTCAGGTGAAGAAAGTCAAGCAGATCTCACGGGGAACCAAAACGATCTTCTTCTCACTACTCATGACGTGGCCGCGGGGAGAGCCAGAAGGGATGCAATGAATAGCAAGATCTTGGAGTACAAGTGTGAGGTTCGCTGCAAAACTGGATGGTGGCACCATTGTCAGAACATGTGCTGGACTAATCGTAAGTGAATTCAAGTGTGACCAAGGGTATTTTCGTCTGTATTTTATTTTCTTTGTTAGAGTTATGAAATACAAAAAGTTAAGTTTTAAAATCGTTGTCTGATAACGTTTGCCGAGACCAAGGAGATAAATAACCTAGCTCTCGTTGTGCGCCCTAGGGCAGTGCTTCGGCGTTATCAAAGACCCATTGAACGATCGATCGTTTAGTCGTGTAAGAATGACAAGAAATCGATCTCTGGGAAATCCTTAGTCGAATATATGGGACGATTCAATGTTTAACTACTCCTATATTATACACTATATATATGTCTACTCTATTTATTATATTAATATATTATACAAGCTAAAGTCTCCGGCGTTGCCCTGGGGAAAATGAAATATGCCTGTGGCCTATAGTTACATATTAAAATTGTATAAGCTAGAATGAACAGAAAGCTTTAATAATTTTAAAATTAGAACTTATTTACTGAAAACATTAAATAAAGTAATTTAAAATAAATTATGTATTGAGGTTAAAAAAAGCATGTCGTGTTATTTCACAAAAAGTGTGGACTACCCCTGTGGCTGATAATCGAACAATCGTCTTACGCATGCGTCTAAATTGAATTATTAGATTTAACTTGCCGAAAACTTTTTAGGATAACGTTGTGTCCTAAAATTATTTACAACTTTTAATAAATAGTTAAATTAATGACAATTTTTTATTAAAAAGTAGGAAAAGGAAAAGAAGCTATCAGTGTGAATCGAACCCACGTCTCCCGCATGGCAGTCGGAAACGCTAACCATTAAGCTAAGGAGGATGCCCACAGACTTGGTATAGAACAGAATGCGCAATCCCTATATACGCGATCACTAAAAGTGAAGCTTGATTCCGCCATTTTTTTTCGACGCAAGGCAGCGGTTGCTAGAGACGCTACTATAGTAAAATGAAAAAGGATATCTATGCGTACCATAAATATATACAATAGCCTATATATATGGCCTATATTATGTTTCATTATAGGCTTACTTTTATATAAATTTCACTTACTTACCCATTTTCCTTTCAACATTATAGGATTAGGCCTATTTGATGTAAAATTGTATTACCCGGTACCGATACTCGAAAAGATAGCCTAGGCCTAGGAGTAGATTGGAATGATAATCAATCGTTTTCGCATCATTGCTGCAGTTTATTACACAACAATTTTTGTAACCTTTGCCTAAAACATTAGCTTTGGGTTTTCGAACTTGTAGATTTGAAGAAAAAGACATTGTAAATAAGCATCAATATATAGTGTAACCAGGACCGCTGCGTTTAAACAGTATGGCGTCGGTATTATTTCCAGAAACAGAAAAATATGCGATTGCGCATTCTGTTCTATACCTATTCTGTGAGGATGCCTTTCGAAAGCGAGATCGCAAAAGTAATAGGCTTTAGACAATTAGATCACGTGTCTTTAAATTAACCAATGGGAATCGAATAACACACACACACACATTGACTACCTTTTATATATTGATGCATAAACAGACTCAAGGTAATATATATCTATCTATATATATATATATATATATATATATATATATTGTTACGAAACGACGTATTAATACAGATGTGAGGTGTTATATTAGTGTATTATATGTAACGCTGTAGGATTCAACCGTTAGACATAGATGTCAACGTTCTAGCTGAGTGTAATTTGACACTTGACCTCGTGTCGCTTCTCTAGAGAAGGAGTGTCAGCCGAGATAATTAACCCCCTTCCCTCCATTTCCGCTATCATTTACAACTCTTCCACTAGGGTGGTTAAGTTACTTGGCCTGCCATCCACGAGTCGTGACACTGAATTGTAATCAGTAACTACAATTGTCTTCCCCCCCCCCATTTCTCCCTGAAGAAAACACATATACGCTCACCCACTTGCATAGATACTTTAATTGGAAACGTCTCCAATAGCGCCTTAATGTCTATTTTGCTAAGGTCTAAGGGCACCCTGAGTTCTGGCATGATTGTTATATTGTGGGAAGTTTAATCAATGTATGTAATTAAGTAAGATTAATGTTTTCACGCTAAACCCTGACCTCGCCCTATCCGCCAGTTTCGAACAAAGAGAAACTGACTCTGTTGTTCCATTAATTAAACGACTTTCTAACCAGACTTGTGTCTGTGTTTTTGGGAGTGGAAGTTTTTCCCCTAGTTACGATTGGCTCTACCTTATGCTATAAAAGAGCCCGCACGAGGTTGGACTTCAGGAGGGTCTAATATTTTGTAAGGAGTAGAACATGTTATTAAAGTACTTATTTTTCTCTATTAAATAGTCATTCAGTTTAACTTGGAACTTAGTCGCTATTATCTACATTATTTTTATACTTATATTTGGAACTGTGTTCATCATGGCTATTCTTACTTTAGTATAATAAAGATTTATGTTATGAATTCACCACGGATTTGACTGTTATTATTATTTGCATTGTGGAACTATTACATCATAACTATAGTCAAGAACTTTCTTATTCCACTAAGAATCTACACTATTTATTTTACAACTGAGCCAACTGCAAGGAAGTAGACTGTTGCATTCGTATGGAGTAGAATCCGATTGATAGGTCTTCACCATCAATACTATCCTGGACTAATAAATAAATAATATATATATATATATATATATATATATATATATATATAAATAATATTCAAATCAACAAGGTTCTAATAATCTGGAGGCCGTTCCGGCTTCGTAATAAATTTGGGGGCAAATCGTCCGGGATATTGCACTTTCTATCTTGCAAAATAAAGGAAGATTCTACAAAAGAAGATTTATCTACAATATTGTCTGAATTGGAAAATTTCTATCAAATTATGTTCCAGTTATACTCAACGTAATAGTGTCAATTTTGTGTCGAAAAGTGTTTTATTCAAAGGACAATAGTAAGTTGACCACACTTTATCTTATCTTTACCAATATTAAAAACAAGATGGAAGCATCAACTAACTTTACTTCAGATCAACTTAACAAAATGACACTCACACAACTAAAAGACTTTGCTCAAACGTTAGACATCCAGATAACTGAAACAACACCCGAAAGAAATAAACTTATTAAAGAAATTACTGATTGCTTAAAAAGGCAAGGTACATTGATGGAAGAATATGAATCGATAGTACATACTGCTAGTGAGGACGAATCAATTGAGTCAAATTTATCTGAATCACAAAAGACCAATCACACTGTCACGGTTCGTGAGTCAAGCATACACAATGGACTTAGTGAAGAACTAAGGTTCAAACTAGAATTAAAGAAAATGGAAATGGAATTGGAAATTGAAAAAGAAAGAATTGAAATGGAAAAAGAAAGAATTGCTAGTCAGGAAAGAATTGAAATAGCACGGGCTCGCAGTACCAATCATGTACACTCAGAAATCGAATTGGAACTGTACAAATATCGAAAATACATTCCAGAATTCGATAGCAACCACATCGAAGAATTCTTCATGATGTTTGAGAAGCAGGCCGCAGATTATCACTTTCCAGAGAATAAGATGGCTGTATTATTACGTTCAGCCTTGACAAAAGGTAAAGCATTAGACGTTGTCTTGAATCTTACCGTAGAGGAAGACAATGACTACGAACTGATTAAGAATCGAATCCTACTAAGTTATGCTTTGACTCCAGAAAAATACAGAAAGATTTTTAGAGATTTCAAGAAGGAACCAGAACAATCACACGTTGATTTTCTGAGAATCAAAGAGAAACATTTTGATCGTTGGATCAGATCTAAAAATGTGAATGGCGAATATGAGAAACTGAGAAATCTTATGTTGACAGAGGAATTTAACAATTGCGTTCGCAACGATGTAAAAATTCACTTATCCGACAAAGGTGTTGAAAACATCAAAACAGCAGCAGTATTGGCAGATGAGTACATCATTATTCATCAACACAACCGAACCTTCCAACCTGATAAATCCAAATTCAAGAATCAATATGCAGTAGTGGAAAAGAATGCAAAATGCAAAGATGAATACAATAAGCAAAAAACTGATAAGCAGACGACTAATAGTTCCATGCAAAAGAAACCTACGTGCAGCTTCTGTAAAAAGGATGGATACGTTAGGGAAAACTGTTGGAGTTTACAAAACAGACAAAGTAAAGAGAAAAAGAATATAGTACTAACATGTATCGCTACCAATCCTAAGACTCGTTTATACCAATCTGACAAGAAGGTAACAAAAGCTAAAACAGAGACATTAAGTGTTAGTCATGAAAATACGACAGAAAGCACAATGACATGTCCAGATATTTCAAAACCTAGAGAACTCCAGAAATTAGAGACCATGGTTTTTGAAAACTCACATCTGAACTCTACCGTGAGTAAAACAGATGGAACCTTAGCAACAGAAGTGTTCACCTCTTGCAGTAATATAGAACAGGTTAAAGAAAAAGATCTTATAGACACCGATCTATTCAAGAACTTTTTACCCTTCATTACTGAAGGATATGTGTCATCTATTGATGATGAACTCAGTGAACGAAACATTCGAATCCTTAGAGACACGGGAGCATCGACTTCATTACTACTCAAGGATACTATTCCTATTTCGAAATCGACTTACACAGGACAGAACATCGCACTGAGAGGTGTAGATATGGCAACAATACTAGTTCCTCTACATCGTATTCAGCTGAAATCTGAATATTATAATGGACCTGTTACTATTGGGGTGCAGACAGCACTACCTATTAATGGCATTTCTCTGATATTAGGAAATGACATTGCTGGAGACAAGGTACGCCCTGTATCCAAAGAAATTCATAACCCTGACAGAAGTGAGACTACAGACAATTCTGTATGCGTCCTTACCAGAGGTATGAAAAAGAAACCAGAGTCTGACGAAACCACAGCACAAACAGAAAATGAACCAGAAATTGATCTACAAGCGACATTCCTGGCTGACATTCTTAGTGGTCCCTCAGTCGAGACTAAAGGAAGTAACATGTCACCAAGACATTTACTTACCTTAGAACAGGAGAAAGACATGGATATCGAAAAGCTGAGAAAGGAAGCAGTAAGCGAGAAGGAGGTGGAAAAGATGAATATAGGTTATTACCTAAAAGATGGTTTACTCATGAGAAAATGGAAAGAGAGAAACACTGACAACGAAGATTGCAACGAGATACACCAGATTGTAGTACCAACCGTGTACCGAAAGGACATTTTACATATGGCTCATGATTCGCCATATGCTGGTCACTTAGGTGTCAATAAGACTTATGACAGAATTATTTCATACTTCTACTGGCCTGGACTACACAAAGATACTTCATCGTTCTGCAAATCTTGTCATGCATGCCAAATGGTAGGGAAACCAAACCAGACCATTCCGGTTGCTCCATTAAAGCCTATACCGGCATTCTCTGAGCCATTCAGCCACATCATCATAGACTGTGTCGGTCCACTACCTAAAACCAAGGCTGGCCACCAGTACCTCTTCACGATCATGTGCTCTGCTACAAGATTTCCAGAGGCTATTCCCATGCGCAGCATCAACGCTGACAAGATCTCCGACGCACTTATCGGATTTTTTTCACGATACGGACTCCCTAAGACCGTACAATCCGATCAAGGCTCCAATTTTACTTCGAAGTTGTTTCGCCAAGTTCTACAGCGGTTAGGCATCCGCCATGCTATGTCGAGTGCGTATCATCCACAAAGCCAAGGAGCTTTAGAACGCTATCACCAAACTCTCAAGAACATGCTTCGAACATACTGCTTTGAACATGGAGGAGATTGGGATCGTGGAATTCCCTTCGTACTCTTTGCAACCAGAGAGGCTGTCCAAGAATCCCTCGGATTTAGCCCTTTTGAGCTGGTATTCGGTCATGCAGTTCGCGGACCCTTGAAATTGCTGAAAGAAACCTGGTTGTCATCAACTGAAGAAACTGGTCTACTCACCTATGTGGAGAACTTTAAGACTCGGTTATATAATGCATTAACCCTTGTAAAGCTTAATCTTTTACAGGCACAAAGCAAGATGAAGGCTTACTATGATACCAAGGCAAAAACCCGAAGCTTCAACCCTGGCGACCAAGTACTGATGCTGACACCCATGATTGGTCAACCCATGAGTGCCAAGTACACCGGACCGTATGAAGTGGTAGCCAAACTTAGTGAATTAAATTATATTGTGAAAACCCCTGATAGGAGGAAATCACAGAGGGTGTGCCATATTAATATGTTAAAGCCTTATATCCCCAGACTAGTGCAGAGCGCCATTGCGCCGGTAAACACTGTCTCAAAGGTTGAGATCGAGTTGCCCAAAGTTGAGCGTAAGCTGGCCGAGAGTAAATTACACAATTCAGAATCCCTTAAGGACCTGGATAACAAATTGGCACACCTACCAAATTGTGAAAAGTCCTCTATCAAAGGTTTGATTTTTGAGAACATTGACCTTTTTAATGATATTCCAAGGAAAACTCACTTAATCAGGCATGATGTTATTATAGATGAAAATGTAACGCCTATTAAACAACATCCATACAGAGTAAATCCGATCCAGTTGGAGCACATCCGCAAAGAGGTCGACTACATGCTCGAGAACGACATAATCACCCCTAGCAATAGTGACTGGTCATCCCCTTGTGTCCTGGTACCAAAACCTGACGGATCCTTACGTTTCTGTGTAGACTATAGGAGGGTAAATGCTGTGACCAAGACTGACTCCTATCCTATCCCGAGGATATACGACTTGATTGACCAGGTTAGCGACGCTAGTTTAGTGACGAAGGTCGACTTGTTGACGGCTTATTTTCAGATCCCACTGACGGATAGAGCTCAGGAGGTATCTTCATTTACGACTCCAGATGGACTTTATAAGTTCAAGGTCATGCCCTTTGGCATGGTGAATGCCCCGGCAAGTTTTCAGCGCCTGATTAACTCTATTATACGAGACATACCACATTGTCACGCGTACCTTGACGACATTGTAGTGTATAGCGACAACTTTGAATCTCATCTAAAGCAATTAAAGTTGTTATTCCAAAAGTTGCAACAGGCTAATCTCACTGTTAACCTGGCTAAGAGCCAATTTTGCCATGCAACCATAGAATACCTAGGCCACATAGTGGGAAATGGTACGGTTAAACCTGTAGGTGCCAAGGTCACGGCTATTCGTGAGTTCCCCATCCCCGAAACACGCAAACAACTCCGTAGTTTCCTGGGTATGGCGGGATATTACAGGAAATTCTGTAAGAATTTCTCCACCATCGCGTGTCCTCTTACTGATCTCTTAAAGAAAAATGTTAAGTTCAGATGGACTGATGAATGTATTCGGGCTTTTAGTAAACTGAAAGATCTGCTTTCAAGGTCACCTGTGCTGATAACACCAAACTACAATAAACCATTTAAGATACAGGGCTCGTACAGCTCCTGGAAACTCCTTGAAACTCCTGGAAAACAAAAAGTTGTGTTCCAGGACCTTAAAACTCCTGGAAAAACTGCATTTAGTCCTGGGAAAATACTAAAAACTCCTTATTTTTTTAGGGAGATTAATTATTAATTAAAAAATCGTAATCACTGCTCTTAGATTGTACTTTCACTTTTCCAGAAAGCCCTTTTGGAGTTATCCCTCTTTGCCACTTTTGATTTCCCCACCAGTGATAACACTCCACTGGTTCTTTTTTTTACTAGATCTTGTTTTTTTTTTATCCAAACTTGGGATGTAGGCTATACAAGTCCCCGTAATGTCGTAAAGCAAAAAATAGCTGTGTAGCGAGGTGTCTGTTTTTTTTAAAGAGCTCAGCTTGGCTTTTCCAAAAAATTACTCCTGAAAAACTTCTGGAATACTCCTGCAACACTCCTGGAAAACTCCTGGAATTTTTAGGCATTTTTTCTGTACGAACCCTGAGATAACTGTAGACGCATGTGATACAGGCATGGGGGCAGTAATATCTCAGGAGGGGGATGATTCCCTTGAACACCCTCTTTGCTATTACTCTCAGAAATTCAACCCACACGAAAGAAATTATAGCACAATTGAGAAGGAGCTGTTGGGGCTAATTCTGGCACTTAAACACTTTGATTTCTATCTAAACGGATCACCGTATCCTGTTGATATTTTAACTGACCATAACCCCCTTGTGTTCCTTTCCAGGGTAAAACAAAATCAAAGACTCATCCGTTGGAGTTTGTTCCTCCAATCTTACAACTTAAATCTGGCCCACATTAAAGGCAAAGATAACGTTGTGGCAGACACTTTATCTCGTATGTAAAATAGTACCGGATGATGCTGATTGATAGGGACATTACCTACTGATTTTTCTTTATTCCTTAAATTTTGGCATCTTTATCATTTTAACTTCTCGTGAACATTAATCATGAAAATTGAATGCTTTTTGAATAATGCAATGAACATGTATATATATTATATGTTTATCAATTTTTGCCTCTAAAACCCTTGAATTTTATTCTCAAATACTACATAATTGCCTGAACTATTTAACTCACTATTATTGATGCCTTTTTCTAAATGACTTTTTGTACTGTACATAACATTGAACAAGCATAATAATATGTACAACTATTATTTTTTTTTATATACAGGAAATTCCCCACTTAAACTGTATGTAATTTCCTTATTTCGTAGGAGGGGCGTGTGTTACGAAACGACGTATTAATACAGATGTGAGGTGTTATATTAGTGTATTATATGTAACGCTGTAGGATTCAACCGTTAGACATAGATGTCAACGTTCTAGCTGAGTGTAATTTGACACTTGACCTCGTGTCGCTTCTCTAGAGAAGGAGTGTCAGCCGAGATAATTAACCCCCTTCCCTCCATTTCCGCTATCATTTACAACTCTTCCACTAGGGTGGTTAAGTTACTTGGCCTGCCATCCACGAGTCGTGACACTGAATTGTAATCAGTAACTACAATTGTCTTCCCCCCCCCATTTCTCCCTGAAGAAAACACATATACGCTCACCCACTTGCATAGATACTTTAATTGGAAACGTCTCCAATAGCGCCTTAATGTCTATTTTGCTAAGGTCTAAGGGCACCCTGAGTTCTGGCATGATTGTTATATTGTGGGAAGTTTAATCAATGTATGTAATTAAGTAAGATTAATGTTTTCACGCTAAACCCTGACCTCGCCCTATCCGCCAGTTTCGAACAAAGAGAAACTGACTCTGTTGTTCCATTAATTAAACGACTTTCTAACCAGACTTGTGTCTGTGTTTTTGGGAGTGGAAGTTTTTCCCCTAGTTACGATTGGCTCTACCTTATGCTATAAAAGAGCCCGCACGAGGTTGGACTTCAGGAGGGTCTAATATTTTGTAAGGAGTAGAACATGTTATTAAAGTACTTATTTTTCTCTATTAAATAGTCATTCAGTTTAACTTGGAACTTAGTCGCTATTATCTACATTATTTTTATACTTATATTTGGAACTGTGTTCATCATGGCTATTCTTACTTTAGTATAATAAAGATTTATGTTATGAATTCACCACGGATTTGACTGTTATTATTATTTGCATTGTGGAACTATTACATCATAACTATAGTCAAGAACTTTCTTATTCCACTAAGAATCTACACTATTTATTTTACAACTGAGCCAACTGCAAGGAAGTAGACTGTTGCATTCGTATGGAGTAGAATCCGATTGATAGGTCTTCACCATCAATACTATCCTGGACTAATAAATAAATAATATATATATATATATATATATATATATATATATATATATAAATAATATTCAAATCAACAAGGTTCTAATAATCTGGAGGCCGTTCCGGCTTCGTAATAATATATATATATATATATATATATATATATATATTGTTACGAAACGTAAATTCCCTACATTGTAATGTTAATAAACCAACTAAACCATTTAAGCGAATTGCGTTTAAACGATACAAAATATTTCTCAGCTCACGGTTTTCCCCGGGTTTTTCCTAACCTAATTAAAGCATTATTGTTTTTTATTAACCTCGATAAAAACATGAACTGTGCACGCGAATACAGCATGTCAAGGTCGTCCGGTCTCTCCTTATTTTGTTAGAGCATTATTGATTGTTCTTAATAAAAGGTATCTGATCACGCAGTCAACATGCAGGCTTGATTAAAATATTCGTGTCACTAGACTGTCTGGTTTTTCCAACGATTGACCCGTAATATATTTCTACGCAATTCGACACTTTTAGTCAGTTCTTGGCTTGCATTCGATCTAGTAACATCAAATATTCTCCGCTCTGAGTATCATTTCTTATTTGATTTGTTTGTTGGAAAATTTATTATTCTACTATTAACTACAATGCTATATGTTCATTGAGGATATTCATTACTAATTGGAATATGTGTATTTCTTGATTGTGTATATAATATTATTTGGATTCCTACTGGATTGATGTTGTAAATTAAACCAAATTTATCGTTGCTTTCTACACAACTTGGTTAACGTCGATATTTCAAAGTTATATACATGTGTGTATGTGTAATATTTATTCAACTATATTAATAATCTACACTACCACTCGACATCGAGGTTCTTGCTGTATAATATGAGCCACATAAATAATTATACATGAAGCAAATCAACTGAAAACTCTAAAACTACGCTATGTGAATTGCCAGGGGATACTAAGAACCACGGAATACTCTAGACAACTACAAATAAACTTCAGAATGATATAATAAGATCTTCACTAATACAAGGATACTCACACTAATAATAACAATACTATAACTATTATTTTCATAAATTGAATGGGGGCTCTAGCCGTAATAACATTATAAATCATAATTATACTTGTGTGATATAAATAGAAGGTCTCATCCATAATTTATTATGGTGAATAAATTGCCTTGTAATAAAATGGGTTTTGCTCGTCAGTGATTTACTAACAAACGTTTAGAGGATTTACTTCAACTTCAAGAATCGTTATACTATTTACACAAACTATTTACAACTGCCGTAATACATACTCGTAACTTGGATGGATTGTGTTGGAAAATATGAACAATATACAATATACTAAAGATTGTGATTGAATTGAACATTGCTATTGAGAATCGGAAAACTTAACTATTCAGCCTGGAAAATTATCTTGTGTATTACCTTATCAAACAGAGTAACTCTAAGAAAGTATTATTTTTATGACCTTGTTGTGACAAATCTGAACTGTGTGGTGTAGTGAATTATTCAAAGGACAGAAAGTAAGTTGGACTCTTTATTGTATTATTAACAAGATTTATAGTAACTTTTAATAATATATAAAATGGAAGCCACAAATAATCTTACATTGGATCCAGAGATATTTGATCTAACCTCAGAACAGCTTAATAAAATGTCGATGATACAACTAAAAGAATTGGCTAAATCATTGGGCATTTCTATCACAGAAACTAGGCCATCAAAAACTAAATTACTTCAAGAGGTAACTGAGTGTTTAAGAAAACAAGGTACACTAATTATTGAAGAAACTACTGCTAATGATAACATTAATGATGAATCAGATGATGAATTACCTTTTCCTATAAAACAAAGAGTAAAGCATACAACTGGTGACTTAAGTGAAGAATTGAAATTTAAACTTGAGTTAAGAAAGATGGAATTAGAGATGGAAAGAGAAAGAGAAAACAAGAGAATTGAGATGGAAAGAGAGAGAGAAAGCCAGAGAATTGAGATGGAAAGAGAAATAGCAAGAGAGAAAATAGCAAGCCAAGAAAGAATTGAGATAGCAAGGTCTCGTACGTCAAATCATTCGAATGCAAGCTCTGAAGCAGATGCAGAACTGTATAAGTTTAAGAAACATATTCCAGTTTTTGAAGATAATTCGGTGGAAGAGTTCTTCATGATTTTCGAGAGAAACGCTAGAGACTATCAATTTCCCGAGGGCAAGAAAGCTATACTCCTACGCTCAGCTCTGAACAAAGGAAAGGCACTTGATGTTGTATTAAGTCTTACTGAAGAGGAATTGTATGATTATGAACTGATCAAGAATAGAGTACTGCTAAGTTATGCATTGACACCTGAAAAATATAGAAAAGTGTTTCGTGAGTCTAAGAAAGAACAGGAACAATCCCATGTTGATTTTCTAAGACAGAAAAAGAAATATTTTGAAAGATGGATTCGATCCAAAGGTGTAAACAAAGACTTTGATAAATTAGCTAATCTTATGCTAATGGAAGACTTTAACAATAACATCAGAGGTGATGTAAGAATACATTTAGCAGACAAAGGTGTAGAACAAGTAGAAACAGCAGCAGTGATGGCAGACGAATATGTTATTATCCATTCCAGCAATAAATTTACAACAGTAGATAAATCTAAATTCCAGAATCGAGATATGAAGGTAGAAAAGAAAACCATAAATCCAAATGAATCCTATCAATCAAAGAGACATCAGCAGAGCAATGAAGGTCCAACTAATTCCAAGCCAACCTGTAGCCATTGTAAACGAATTGGACATACTAAGGAAAAGTGCTGGATATTGAATGGGAACCCGAATAAAAAGAATGTTGTCTTATCGTATGTAGCAATGCCAAAACAAAGAACTCATGTAAATGTAAAGAAGGATGTTAGAACTCAAACAGAGATACCTAGTGCTAATGCAGATAACCTGACAAAACACACGTATCTAGGAAACTTGAAACCAGAAATAGTTCCTGAAATAGAGACAATGGTTTTCAATAATTCTAATTCTAATCATAGCTCCAAGGAGTCTATATCAGATAGAATCACCATGAGTACTAAACATACCTCTTACAAAAATAACTTGGATACAGATCTCATCGATACTGAGATACCAAGCAATTGTTTGCCATTCATTGAAGAAGGTACCGTGTCATCCATAATAAATGGTGTCACTAGTGAAAAGAACATCAGAATACTCCGTGATACAGGGGCTGAGGTTTCACTACTTTTAGAGAATACTGTTCCTACGTCACAATCGACATATACAGGACAGGATCTTACTATTCAAGGTGTATCAAGGAAAAATGTACAAGTTCCTTTGCATCAAATACAGCTGAAGAGTGCGTACTTCACTGGAAATGTAGTTGTGGGTGTGTACAAATCACTTCCGTTTAAAGGCGTTTCTTTAATACTGGGAAATGATATTGCTGGAGATGTGGTGCATTCCATATCCAAGAAAAAACAATACCTCAATAAAAGTGAGAGCTTTATCAAACCTATATGCATCGTCACGAGAGGTATGGCCCAACAACAAAAGTCTGTCGAAACCATGTCAAAGTCAAAAATAGAACCAGAAATTGACCTACAGGCAACTTTCCTGGCTGACATCTTGAGTGGTCCCTCAGTCAAGACTACTGAAAGTAATTTGTCACCTCGACAATTACTCCTATTAGAACAGAATAGAGATTCAGGAATTAAACACCTGAAGAAAAAGGTGATAACTGAACAGGAGGCAGAAATTAAAGGAAATGGATTTTTTCTGAAGGAGGGAATATTAATGCAAAAATGGAGAGATGTGAAATGTGATAATGACAATTGCAGAGAAGGAAGTCAGATTGTGGTACCAGCCATATATCGTAATGACATCTTACACATGGCTCATGACACGCCATATGCTGGTCATCTAGGAGTGAACAAGACTTACCGTCGAATTCTTCCGTACTTCTATTGGCCTGGACTACATCGTGACGTCACTAAATACTGCAAGTCATGCAATACATGCCAGATAGTTGGTAAACCTAACCAGACTATACCGGTAGCACCTCTAAAGCCAATACCTGCCTTTGCAGAACCATTTAGCCACTTGCTAATAGACTGTGTAGGTCCTTTGCCTAAAACAAAGACAGGACACCAGTACTTATTCACTATAATGTGCACTGCCACGAGATACCCTGAAGCTATTCCGCTACGCACCATTAACGCAGATAAGATATCTGACGCACTGATTGCATTTTGTTCAAGATACGGTCTTCCAAAGACTATACAGTCAGACCAAGGATCTAACTTTACATCAAAGCTGTTTAACCAGGTCTTAAAGAAACTAGGCATCCAACATGCAACTTCAACTGCGTACCATCCGCAAAGCCAAGGTGCCCTAGAAAGATATCATCAGACTCTGAAAACCATGCTCCGCACATACTGTTTTGAGAACACTGAAGACTGGGATCGCGGTATTCCATTCGCTCTTTTCGCGACTAGAGAAACTGTGCAGGAATCTCTTGGATTCAGTCCGTTCGAGTTAGTGTTTGGACATTCAGTTCGAGGACCTCTAAAACTGTTGCAGGAAACCTTGTTAAATTCTGATGAAGAGACTGGACTCGTAGCTTATGTGGAACAATTTAGCAATAGAATCTATCATGCTTTTAATCATGTTAAAGATAATCTTTTGCAGGCTCAGAAAAGAATGAAAGGGTACTATGATGTCAAGGCCAGATCCCGATGTTTCCATCCTGGTGATAAAGTCCTCATGTTGACCCAATTGTCTGGACAACCCCTGAGTGCAAAATATACAGGACCATATCAGGTTTTAGATAAAATCAGTGATGTAACATACATTGTAAAAACCCCTGATAGAAGGAAAACACAGAGACTGTGCCATATAAACATGCTAAAACCTTATGTTGTTAGGGAAGAACAAACTGACATTAGGCCAGTGAGTGCTATCAAAACTGTTGAAACACCCCCGCCTAAATTTAAAAAGACAATCATAGAAAGTAAACTTCAGAACACTGAAGCACTTAAAAACCTCAATGATAAACTGGCACATCTAGACTCAGGTGAACAGACTTCTATCAAGGGTTTAATCTATGATCATGTAAATTTGTTTAGTGATGTTCCTAACAAAACAACTTTGGTTACCCATGATGTAGTTTTAAAAGATGATAATGTTAAACCTGTCAAACAACATCCGTATAGGGTTAATCCCATACAACTTGAACACATCCGTAAAGAAATTGATTATATGCTGAGCAATGATATAATTACTCACAGTAACAGTGATTGGTCATCCCCATGTGTGTTGGTTCCCAAATCTGATGGTTCACTACGCTTTTGTGTAGACTATAGGAAATTAAACCAAGTGACAAAAACAGATTCGTATCCCATACCACGGATAGATGATTTAATCGATAGAGTAAGCACTGCAAACTATGTAACTAAGATTGACTTACTAACAGCTTATTTCCAAATCCCATTGACAGATAGGGCTCAGGAGGTATCAACTTTTGTCACTCCTGATGGATTATATAAGTTTAAAGTAATGCCATTCGGAATGGTCAATGCTCCAGCTAGTTTTCAAAGACTAATAAACACTATTATCCATGATATCCCACAATGCCATGCATATCTGGACGATATCGTAGTGTTCAGTAATAACTTTAATGATCATCTAGATCAGTTAAAACTATTATTCCAAAAACTAAAACAGGCTAATCTTACTATAAACCTAGTTAAAAGTCAATTTTGCCATGCAGAAATTGAATATTTAGGTCATGTAGTGGGTAATGGCAAAGTAAAACCAGTGAATGCCAAAGTCAAAGCTATACAGGAATTCCCTGTCCCTAAAACGCAGAAACAACTTCGAGGATTTCTGGGTATGGCCGGGTACTACAGGAAGTTTTGTAAAAACTTTTCTATTATCACTTGCCCTTTGACAAATCTCTTGAGAAAGAAAAATCAATTTAAGTGGACTCAGGAATGTGACCAAGCCTTTAATGATATAAAAGACATACTGACCAAGGCACCAGTATTAGTCTCACCTGATTATACTAAACCCTTCAGAATAACGGTAGACTCGTGTAATACAGGAATGGGCGCGGTAATCTCACAAATAGGAGATGATTCACTTGAACATCCCATTAGCTTTTGTTCAAAAAAATTTAACCCACATGAGGTAAATTATAGCACAATAGAGCAGGAATTACTAGGACTTATCCAAGCATTGAAACATTTCAATTACTATGTAAATGGTTCTCAGTTCCCAATCGAGATATTCACTGATCACAATCCACTAGTATTTCTTTCCCGCATCAAACAAAATCAGCGCATTCTAAGATGGAGTTTGTTTATTCAAGCTTACAACTTAAAAATAACTCACTTATCTGGAAAAGATAACATCGTCGCGGACACCCTATCGCGCATGTAACAAATGTATAGGGGGATAACTACATGTATATATTCTCATAATCCTAACTAAGAGAATTGGATCATTTAAAATATAAATGCATGAATATATGAATATGTTGTGATTATTTTATGCAATATCTTATGCCTTATTTTATGCCATGAATATTTCCATTTGCTAAAACAAATATTATTATTGTTGTAGGAAAAAGAAAGAACCTAATAAGTTACTTATAAATATTATGGATTTATGAACGTAATTATCTTTATTAGTAAGATAATGAATGAACAGAAATGTACATCCTTATTTTGAAACAATCAAACTATAGTTGTGATTATGTAAAAACCAAGATAGAGTAATGTGCATACACTTCACATGCTTACACACTTAAGATTAAATTCTTACTCTTAAGTTTATTTAAATATTAATTTCATTTAAGTTGAATTAATTAATGATTGAATTGTTTAATATGATAACATTGGTTATGCTGATTTTTACCTTATAAATAAGATGATGATGTTTATAAGGAATGATATCTCAGAGAGTATAATTTTTTTTAGAATAACGCGAACATGTGTTATGGTCTAAGGATAACTTAAGATCCTATATGATGAGGGTTTAATAGAATAAATTATTTCCCTCACTTGTCTTATTTAACGGACTACCCAGGTGGAGTCAGTTTTTTTTTTGTATATTGTTTAGAACTAAAGTTAAGTGCAGGCGGTTCTAAAAGAAATTGCACACTTCTATTGTTTAGTATGCAATGTTCTTTTCCTTTTGGTATGGGCGACTGTTACGAAACGTAAATTCCCTACATTGTAATGTTAATAAACCAACTAAACCATTTAAGCGAATTGCGTTTAAACGATACAAAATATTTCTCAGCTCACGGTTTTCCCCGGGTTTTTCCTAACCTAATTAAAGCATTATTGTTTTTTATTAACCTCGATAAAAACATGAACTGTGCACGCGAATACAGCATGTCAAGGTCGTCCGGTCTCTCCTTATTTTGTTAGAGCATTATTGATTGTTCTTAATAAAAGGTATCTGATCACGCAGTCAACATGCAGGCTTGATTAAAATATTCGTGTCACTAGACTGTCTGGTTTTTCCAACGATTGACCCGTAATATATTTCTACGCAATTCGACACTTTTAGTCAGTTCTTGGCTTGCATTCGATCTAGTAACATCAAATATTCTCCGCTCTGAGTATCATTTCTTATTTGATTTGTTTGTTGGAAAATTTATTATTCTACTATTAACTACAATGCTATATGTTCATTGAGGATATTCATTACTAATTGGAATATGTGTATTTCTTGATTGTGTATATAATATTATTTGGATTCCTACTGGATTGATGTTGTAAATTAAACCAAATTTATCGTTGCTTTCTACACAACTTGGTTAACGTCGATATTTCAAAGTTATATACATGTGTGTATGTGTAATATTTATTCAACTATATTAATAATCTACACTACCACTCGACATCGAGGTTCTTGCTGTATAATATGAGCCACATAAATAATTATACATGAAGCAAATCAACTGAAAACTCTAAAACTACGCTATGTGAATTGCCAGGGGATACTAAGAACCACGGAATACTCTAGACAACTACAAATAAACTTCAGAATGATATAATAAGATCTTCACTAATACAAGGATACTCACACTAATAATAACAATACTATAACTATTATTTTCATAAATTGAATGGGGGCTCTAGCCGTAATAACATTATAAATCATAATTATACTTGTGTGATATAAATAGAAGGTCTCATCCATAATTTATTATGGTGAATAAATTGCCTTGTAATAATATATATATATATATGTATGTATATATATGGTATATATGTTCTATCAGGTCGGAAAGATCTGCCACCTTCAATGAAGTGTTATAAAATACCAGATCATTCTATTGAGTTTGGAAAGTTGGACGTTGTACGTGGGCTAAGTATTCAACTTATGCAGTCAAATATAAATACTTATTTATTTGTAATAGTAAATGGAACTTAAGGAAGTCAACTTATGTAGTTAAATATAAATACTTATTTATTTGTAATAGTAAATGGAACTTAAGGAAATCAACTTATGCAGTTAAATATCAATACTTATTTATTTGTAATAGTAAATGGAACTTAAGTTAGTCATCTTATGTAGTTAAATATAAATACTTATTTATTTGTAATAGTAAATGGAACTTAAGGAAGTCAACTTATGCAGTTAAATATAATACTTCTTAATTTGTAATAGTAAATGGAACTTAAGGAAGTCAACTTATGTAGTTAAATATCAATATTTCTTATTTTGTAATAGTAAATGGAACTTAAGGAAGTCAACTTATGCAGTCAAATATAAATACTTATTTATTTGTAATAGTAAATGGAACTTAAGGAAGTCAACTTATGCAGTTAATAATCATTATTTATTTATTTGTAATAGTAAATGGAACTTAAGGAATTCAACTTATGCAGTTAAATATAATACTTCTTAAATTGTAATAGTAAATGGAACTTAAGGAAGTCATTTTATGCAGTTAAATATCAATACTTATTTATTTGTAATAGTAAATGGAACTTAGGGAAGTCAACTTATGCAGTTAAATATAAATACTTATTTATTTGTAATAGTAAATGGAACTTAAGGAAGTCAACTTATGCAGTTAAATATAAATACTTATTTATTTGTAATAGTAAATGGAACTTAAGGAAATCAACTTATGCAGTTAAATATAAATACTTATTTATTTGTAATAATAAATAGAACAAGACTTAGTCAATGTTTGCAGCCAAATGTAAATGTCTTCTTTATTTTTTTTTTAAACAATATAAAAAAAAAACATAAGGTAGTCAACTTATGCAGTATAATGTATCGGAATTTGATATGGATTTCAAACAAATATATCTGAAGTATATATTAAACTTATTTGACATTTAAATGTTCGTGAAACAGCTTAGATTTAGTGTAAGGGCTTGCTACCTACTTATTATTTTAAACAATATAAAAGTGTTTGTGTGCATTCATGTAAAAAAGATGTGAGTTATATTACGTTTAGAATCGACCAATCGTTAACGACTTAAATGGTCATGTTGCACATTTCTATCTCCACACAGAAAGTACAATGGGATGTGCCTACAGCGGTCGACCCCGATGATGGCGAACTAATGTATGTTTTATAAAATGTTTTTAAAAAAATTTCAACTTTTTAAGCCTAGAATTCCATACATACACGCCAAAACATTAAGTGATCATGTACCAAGAGGGCCTTGTTTCGCCACGTATATCATGGCATTTTAGCAGCAATGGAATACAAGGGTTTTTATGCAGCCATGGCATGCCAGAGTTTTGTGCACTAAAGAAATAATAGGATTTATTACAGTCATTGAATACCATGGTTTTATCAGGGTTTTGTACAGCCATGTAATACCAAGGTTTTGTGCAGTCATGAAATACCAGGGTTTTTGTACAGCCATGAATTACCAAGGTTTTGTACAACTATGCAAATCCAGGGTGTTTGTGCAACAATGACATGGTTTTTGTACAGCCATGTTCATTGGCCGCCTTAACCACACATATTATTGGTTTTGAAAAACACCAACTAAACCTAGATAAATAAGATTATTGTGCCATACTTTTATAAGTGGCTTAAGTCTAGTCTTGCGTTTTCATTAGGATTAAGGTTATTTGCTGGTTTCCCTTGTTTGTCCAGGCAAGGCATTTAATACCGGGATGCCACTCGTAAAGAAATTCAACATATATTTATTTATAAAAACATATAAATGTATAACCGTAAAAAACTATATAACTATTTGATAACTGAATGATATTTACAGTTTAAAATTATCTATCTCTCTAATATAAGAAATTATTCTCAAGAAATAAATATAAAGTAGCATACTAACCATTGCAAGTATAATATAGGAAATGGTTTTTAAAAATATAATATTGTGACGAAAAGGGACTTAAACCAGTCTAGTTATGTTTTTTATATATATGTGAGTTAATTCCCCTATAGGTTGTTGATGTTAGAGGGCTTCCTGTGGGGAGAATGAAAGAGAGAGGTCGTTCTGTTATTTTCTTTCCGACAAGTTTTGTATATTGACTCAAGGTGAATTGAAATTAAAACTATTATCTTCTTCAATGTCTCGTTTGTTTAGTACCTTAATGATCATACTAGAAAGCCTACCTTCTTATAGGTGCTTCCATGGTCAATTAAACCTCAGGACTAATTAGATCGTAATAAGTGGGGGCGACGTCCTTGAGGTGTATAATAAGGAAAAAATGGCGAGCACAAGCTATGAGGAAGTAAAAAAATTGAAGAAGGGTGAATTGATTTCATTTGCCAAAGAAATAGGTCTCAATGTTAAGACTTCCGAATCTAAAAGTAAAATAGTGGAAAAAATTACTATGAGATTAGTTTCGGATGAAGTTTGGCCTCGAGAAACACTAAAAAAATTAGAATTGTTGTCTCAACCGAGTCCAAGTTATACTGAAGAAACTGTATTAAAAATAAGAGCAATGGGAGAGGAGCACGGCCATTAATAAAGACTATGAGAAATTGAAGAATCTTATATTGCTTGAGGAGTTTAGAAGACAACTCCCTTCTGAAGTAGATGTTTTTTTACTGGAACATCGTGTAACAGACTTGGTTGAGGCTGCCAGGAAAGCGGATGAATATACGCTAATTCATCCCATTCCTAATCTAGTCCCTCAAAACTATTCTCCGAGATTTCCAACTGATCGATATAATAGTCGTAACAGAGAACATTTTTCCCAACAACAGGCTAATCAGCCTCGGATCTCCACTCCAGGGAGAGAGTCCTCTTCACCCATTAACCAACAGTTCAATCACCTCCAGAATGAACCACAAGGAAGGGTTCAAACCAGTCATTCAGCTAGGGCTAATGTAGGTCTTTTTTGTACAAGTTCAATCCAGCAAAATGACTACCAGAAGTATGTTTCGGAGGGTATTATTTCTGTAGCAGATTGTTCAAATGGAGCTGTACCAGTTTCTATCTTAAGAGACACGGGCAGCCAAATTTCAGTTCTTTTATTGAAAAATTTGAATCTCAAATCCAGATTGAATTATACGGGGGAATCTATAACAATTGCTTCTCTGGATAATCATACCTCTTCTCTGAAATTGGCTAAATTTAACCTCCAGTGTAAAAATTTCCTTGGACCAGTTACTTTGGCGGTTTTAGAAACAGACACTTCTTTAGAGAATATACAAGTCATTATGGGAAATGACTTGGCAACTTGTTATGACCCTGGAGACGATATCTGGTTACAGACCCATGTGATTACTAGGAGTCACTCTAACCAGGCGGTAAAAAAGACCTCCCAGGTAGTCGAAGAGATCAAAGGAAATGACTCTAAAATAATCATTGGAATTGAAAACGAAACACTGACTTTTGATAAGGCTGAACTCATCAAATTTCAACAATCAGATCCAATGATACAATCTCTTTTCAGTCTTGTAACACCATCTACGGGAAAGGGTGGTGGATATTATCTCTCTGAAGGGGTATTGAAAAGGAAATATGTACCTATAGACATGAAGGCTGGTCAAGAATGGCAGATATTGGATCAAATCGTGGTCCCAAAGCAATACCAGGACCAGGTGTTGCAAATGGCACATAGTATTCCTATGGCTGGACATCTGGGAATTAAAAAAACTTATGATAAAATCCTCAAATACTACTACTGGCCGGGTCTAAAAAGAAGTATTCAACTATATTTGAAAAGATGTGACATTTGCCAAAGAGTGGGCAAGCCTAATCAGAACATTCCGAAGGCACCCCTGCAACCCATCCTAGTTAAGGATCAACCATTCACACATTTAATAGTCGATTGTGTAGGACCATTATCCAAAACTAAAAGTGGAAATCAATTCATTTTAACCATAATGTGTAGGACATCCAGATTTTTAGAAGCCATACCAATAAGGAACATCAAAGCCAAGACTGTAGTTAAAGAACTTACAAAGTTCTTTACTAACTATGGGTTGCCTCTGACTATACAGTCGGACCGGGGCACAAACTTTACTTCTAATCTGTTCAAGCAGATCTTACAACAGTTGGGAATTTCTCAGCTTTTGTCTTCTGCATATCACCCTGAAAGCCAGGGATGTTTAGAGAGATCTCACTCTACCATCAAAAATATGCTTAGATCATACTGCCTACAGTACAATAGGGATTGGGACGAGGGATTGAAATTCCTGTTGTTTGCATATAGAGACTCAGTTCAAGAAAGTTTGGGATTGTCTCCTTTCCAAGTTATCTATGGACATACTGTCAGGGGACCTCTGCAACTACTTAAGGAACATTGGTCAAACTGTTCACAAGAGTCTAGTGGACTATTATAATATGTTGCTACCTTCAAGGAAAGACTAGAGAGTGTTTACCAGTTCACTAGAGAACACTTGGCAGATAGTCAGGTTAAAATGAAGGAGCTTTTTGACAGGAAAACTAAAGATAGACAGTTTGTAGAAGGGGATATGGTACTAGTGAAGAATTTCAATCCGGCTGATCAATTGGAACCCAGATTCATTGGACCTTTTGTGATCTTGAAGAAAAAGACTGCTAAGAGCTTTATATTGACCAACTCGGACAATAGGAACAAAACACAAATTGTTAACATTGATAATCTTAAATTGTATTATCCACCAAATGATAGCATGAATGTAAATGTTCTTGTTTCAGGTTTTGATTCAAAGGAAATTGGTTCTAACCCCTCCCTAAAGTCTGGGGATGAGTTCAGTGTCATTACCAAGGAGATAGGTACCTCAAATACCACTGGTTTAAATGGACCCTCTAAACTTTTATATGATAAAAGTGTTGTTCCTTGTCTAGACACTCCAGAAGTTCCTATGGGGATCACCAGTGAGAATGATATTCCCAACTTTGAAGAATTCACTAGATTAGATGAATGTCCTGTAAGACTGCTCAATTCCCAAGTGTTAGAAAATCTTTCTAGTAAATTTAGTCACCTGGATTGTTATCAATCAGAAAAATTGTCAGATGTCATATTGGAACATAAATCAACCATGGGTGATATTCCTAGTGTTACAAATTTAATAGCTCATGACATTGAAATTGAAGGGAAACCCATTAAATGTTCCCCTTTTAGGGTTAATCCCCATAAGGCTGAGTTATTAAAGAAAGAAGTAGATTATATGATTGATACCGGTATAGCCACTGAAAGTAACTCTGAATGGAGTTCTCCTTGTTTACTGATTCCCAAACAAGATGGTAGCCTTAGATTTGTGACTGATTTTAGAAAAATCAATTCCATGACTAAACAAGATTCATATCCGTTGCCAAGGATTGATGATCTTGTTGATAAAATTGGAAAAGCCAAATTTATTACCAAAATTGATCTGTTGTCTGGGTTTTGGCAAGTCCCTCTTACAGCAAGGGCTAAAGAGCTTTGCTCTTTTACAACTCCAGGTGGTCTTTTTCAGTATAATGTGATGCCCTTCGGATTAAAAAATAGTCCCATGACCTTTCAAAGGCTGGCTAACAAACTTATTCAAGGCATGGAAAATGTTAACTGTTACATTGATGATATTGTACTTTTTCATAATGATTTTGATTCTCATTTATCATCCCTGAATGAATTGTTTAGAAGAATTTGCAATGCAAATTTGACTATAAATTTACAAAAATGTGACTTTTGTAAACCCACTATTGCTTATTTAGGTTACCAAGTAGGGAATGGAAATGTTCTCCCAATAGATGGGAAAGTTAAAGCTATCTGTAACCTTGATGTACCTACTTGTAAAAAGCAGGTTAGACAGTTCCTTGGGGCTGTTGGATATTACAGGAAGTTCATTTCAAAATTTGCTGATATCTCCTTACCTCTAACAAATTTGTTAAGTGATAAGACTCCATTTATCTGGAGTCAACAGTGTCAACATGCTTTTGACAGTCTTAAGTTGGCTCTTTCCACTTGCCCTGTCTTAATCACCCCTAATTGGGACAAACCATTTAAACTGGTTGTCGATGCCTCAGATAGTGGAGTAGGGGGGGTTTTACTACAAGAGGAAGATGGTTGTGATCGGCCTGTGGCTTATTTTTCAAGAAAGTTGAATAAATCTCAGAGAAAATATTCAACAATAGACAAGGAATGTCTATCTTTAATTTTAAATCTCAGGCACTTTGATGTCTACCTTTATACCCCCTCCCACCAAGTTCATGTTTTTTCAGATCACAACCCATTGTTGTACCTCAATAAAATGAGGAATCATAATAATAGGTTATTGAGATGGTCGTTGGAGTGTGAGAACTATAACTTAAAACTTCATTATATTAAAGGGGGAGAGAACTACCTGGCTGACTTATTGTCCCGAAGCGAGTAGAGAAATGTATATGATTTTAAGATTATTCCCATGACTGTTAATTTTTTTTGAAATGTTGAATAGTCCCTTTACTGTAATTATTAAAATAAGTTCTTAACTTGGTTAATGAACTTCTGAAATGGAAGGGCATGTGACGAAAAGGGACTTAAACCAGTCTAGTTATGTTTTTTATATATATGTGAGTTAATTCCCCTATAGGTTGTTGATGTTAGAGGGCTTCCTGTGGGGAGAATGAAAGAGAGAGGTCGTTCTGTTATTTTCTTTCCGACAAGTTTTGTATATTGACTCAAGGTGAATTGAAATTAAAACTATTATCTTCTTCAATGTCTCGTTTGTTTAGTACCTTAATGATCATACTAGAAAGCCTACCTTCTTATAGGTGCTTCCATGGTCAATTAAACCTCAGGACTAATTAGATCGTAATAATATAATTAACAATACAATTATGAAAATTAAAAATGCTGATTGGAATTTCTGTATTGGATTTAATTTTTAAAAATACAATAATTCCAGACCTAGAAGAACACAAGGTCCGAGCAAGGGCAGCACGCTGACAGCCGGTAACTACCTCGTGGTGTACGAAGCCAAGGATTCCAGAGGCAACGTGGCCCACTGCAGCTTCTCGTTCAACGTCCTGGGTGAGACTCTTGCATGGGGCAGCCTCAGATACGGTCCTAGAGTGCAGGGATGCGGCCTCATAAAAGTGTCCGTGTGCAATGAGGCGGCCTCAGAAAAGTTTTCATGTATTAATGGGGCGGTCTCAGAAACGTTCCAAGAGTGCAATTAGCGGCCTCAGAAAAGTTAGCAGAGTGAAATGAGCGGCCCCATAAACGTTTTCAGGGTGCAATGGGGCAACCTTAGAAAAGTTTTCAGTGGCATAAAACGGCCCTGTAAAAGTTTCCAAGGTGCAATGAGGCGGCCACAGACAAGTTTCTAGGATTGCAATGGGGCGCATTCCCGTTCGGCGACTAGGAGGAACACCCCAAAATCCAAGGGTTAGATGTTAATATCAAATAAAGAGCCGCGGATCAACAGGTTTTTGGTTTTGTAGATTGATCTGGAATATCCAATAGTTATGATATATTCAATACAAACTCCTCGATGAACTCAGGGAAATCAGTACAAAAAGCATGAAGATCTAATCAAAGAAACGTCTTTTATCTTACAGACGCTCGTTTTCTTAGTAGACATAGAAAACACAGCAAACGTTTTAGTGCACGGCCTTAGCTACGAGGTGTTGTTCGCTACAAAGTTGTGTTCGCTACGAGGTTGTGTTGGCTACGAGGTGGTGTTCGTTACGACGTGGGGTTCGCTACAAGGTGGTGTTTGCTACAGGGTGGTGTTCGCTACGATGTGGAGTTCGCAATGTGGTCATTTACTCTCTGTGGCTAAAATAAACTCCTAACCCTGGCAGAGTAGGTCCGATAGCTAGAGTTAGCGATTTGGCTAGGAAAGAAAACTCCTAAAACACACAACTTCTAGCCTTATATATAGATGGTTTTGACTGATCGAAGGCAATGGAAGGACAGCTACACACAATAAGCCGGCTCGTAGCCGACGGCATAGAGCCTTAGTGGCGCCTAACACTAGCACACTGCCAGGTGATATTCTGAATGACTTTGAAGAAGAAGACACATTAATGATTCTGTTTTTACAGACTCTTGGATTTAACGGATAAGCCCGTTTATCCCTTTCCCATTTAGTCCAGAAATTGAGGTTGTTTTTGTTTTAGGACATTTAGGAGCTCGAATCCCACCCCCTCCTTTTTCCGATTAGTCCTGAAGGTGAAACTTGATTACAGAACAGAGAGTAAAACAAAAAGCTTGTTAAAGCTTTCATGACTGCATGACTAAATTGTTACTTCTACTAATTATTACCAATATGTAACATAAGCGCTGCAATCAACGCGTCTTACTAATATAAACCAAATGTATCTCACCATAAAAAGCAAACAATAATTCAAATCTTTGTTGCCTTTTTCTTTTTTTATGTTCCCCAGATCGCCACTGCCCGAACCCAGATTCCAACAGTTTGTATTTCTTGTGGCACGGGTCGGTCAAGTGCACCAAGGCCAACCTGATCGGCAGCGAATGCTCTTTTACCTGCGATGATAATTACGATCTCAAAGGCCAAGGGTCATCGAAGTGTCAACAGAACGAGAAATGGAGTGTACCGAAGAAACCTAGCTGCCTTTGTACGTTGTTTGTTTTTACTTTTCATAGCGAGTTTGTACGTTGTTTGTTTTTTAGTTTTCATTGCGTGTTTGAATGTTGTTTGTATTTTAAAAGCGAGTTTGTTTCTCTTTTTTTCTTTGAAGCAAGTTTGTTTGTTCTTTTTCTTTTAAACAAGAATTTTCCTTGTTTGTATATTTTTTAGAGCGAGTTTTAACGATTTTTTTTAAAAAAAGTTTGTAAGCTGTTTTTTTTTTTTAAGCTAGTTTCCCAGGGCTCTGAGAGCTAACAACCCTGGCTTACTGATATAGTCGCATATGGTTTTTTATGTTACATAAGCTCTTTTTTGTGTGGATTATGTGGTATTACGCTTATACCTCTTTGAGTCGTCTTTTCTTCCAGCTCTTCGCTGTAGTGATCCAACAATATTTGAGTTTTTGCTAGAGTTCATCTTTAGTTTATTGAGGTCTTGCCAGAGTTCATCTTTAGTTTATTGGGGTCTTGCCAGAGTTCATCTTTAGTTTATTGGGGTCTTGCCAGAGTTCATCTTTAGTTTATTGAGGTCTTGCCAGAGTTCATCTTTAGTTTATTGGGGTCTTGCCAGAGTTCATCTTTAGTTTATTGGGGTCTTGCCAGAGTTCATCTTTAGTTTATTGGGGTCTTGCCAGAGTTCATCTTTAGTTTATTGGGGTCTTGCCAGAGTTCATCTTTAGTTTATTGGGGTCCTGCCAGAGTTCATCTTTAGTTTATTGGGGTCTTGCTAGAGTTCATCTTTAGTTTATTGGGGTCTTGCCAGAGTTCATCTTTAGTTTATTTAGGACTTGCCAGAGTTCATCTTTAGTTTATTGGGGTCTTGCCAGAGTTCATATTTAGTTTATTGGGGTCTTGCTAGAGTTCATCTTTAGTTTATTGGGGTCTTGCCAGAGTTCATCTTTAGTTTATTTAGGACTTGCCAGAGTTCATCTTTAGTTTATTGGGGTCTTGCCAGAGTTCATCTTTAGTTTATTGGGGTCTTGCCAGTGTTCATCTTTAGTTTATTGGGGTCTTGCCAGAGTTCATCTTTAGTTTATTGAGGTCTTGCAAGAGTTCATCTTAGTTTATTGAGGTCTTGCCAGAGTTCATCTTTAGTTTATTGGAGTCTTGCTAGAGTTCATCTTTAGTTTATTGAGGTCTTGCGAGAGTTCATCTTTAGTTTATTGGGGTCTTGCCAGAGTTCATCTTTAGTTTATTGAGGTCTTGCCAGAGTTCATCTTTAGTTTATTGGGGTCTTGCCAGAGTTCATCTTTAGTTTATTGGGGTCTTGCCAGAGTTCATCTTTAGTTTATTGGGGTCTTGCCAGAGTTCATCTTTAGTTTATTGGGGTCTTGCCAGAGTTCATCTTTAGTTTATTGGGGTCTTGCCAGAGTTCATCTTTAGTTTATTGGGGTCTTGCCAGAGTTCATCTTTAGTTTATTGGGGTCTTGCCAGAGTTCATCTTTAGTTTATTGGGGTCTTGCTAGAGTTCATCTTTAGTTTATTGGGGTCTTGCCAGAGTTCATCTTTAGTTTATTTAGGACTTGCCAGAGTTCATCTTTAGTTTATTGGGGTCTTGCTAGAGTTCATCTTTAGTTTATTGGGGTCTTGCCAGAGTTCATCTTTAGTTTATTTAGGACTTGCCAGAGTTCATCTTTAGTTTATTTGGGTCTTGCCAGAGTTCATCTTTAGTTTATTTAGGACTTGCCAGAGTTCATCTTTAGTTTATTGGGGTCTTGCCAGAGTTCATCTTTAGTTTATTGGGGTCTTGCCAGAGTTCATCTTTAGTTTATTGGGGTCTTGCCAGAGTTCATCTTTAGTTTATTGGGGTCTTGCCAGAGTTCATCTTTAGTTTATTGGGGTCTTGCTAGAGTTCATCTTTAGTTTATTGGGGTCTTGCCAGAGTTCATCTTTAGTTTATTTAGGACTTGCCAGAGTTCATCTTTAGTTTATTGGGGTCTTGCTAGAGTTCATCTTTAGTTTATTGGGGTCTTGCCAGAGTTCATCTTTAGTTTATTTAGGACTTGCCAGAGTTCATCTTTAGTTTATTTGGGTCTTGCCAGAGTTCATCTTTAGTTTATTTAGGACTTGCCAGAGTTCATCTTTAGTTTATTGGGGTCTTGCCAGAGTTCATCTTTAGTTTATTGGGGTCTTGCCAGAGTTCATCTTTAGTTTATTGGGGTCTTGCCAGAGTTCATCTTTAGTTTATTGAGGTCTTGCAAGAGTTCATCTTTAGTTTATTGAGGTCTTGCCAGAGTTCATCTTTAGTTTATTGGAGTCTTGCTAGAGTTCATCTTTAGTTTATTGAGGTCTTGCGAGAGTTCATCTTTAGTTTATTGGGGTCTTGCCAGAGTTCATCTTTAGTTTATTGAGGTCTTGCCAGAGTTCATCTTTAGTTTATTGGGATCTTGCCAGAGTTCATCTTTAGTTTATTAGGGTCTTGCGAGAGTTCATCTTTAGTTTATTGCGGTCTTGCGAGAGTTCATCTTTAGTTGTCTGGGGTCTTGCCAGAGCTCATCTTTTGTTTATTGGGGTCTTGCCAGAGTTCATCTATAGTTTATTAAGGTCTTGCGAGAGTTCATCTTTAGTTTATTGGGGTCTTGCCAGAGTTCATCTTTAGTTTATTGGTGTCCTGCCAGAGTTCATCTTTAGTTTAATGGGGTCTTGCCAGAGTTCATCTTTAGTTTATTGGTGTCTTGCCAGAGTTCATCTTTAGTTTAATGGGCTCTTGCGAGAGTTCATCTTTACTTTATTGGGGTCTTGCCAGAGTTCATCTTTAGTTTATTGGGGTCTTGCCAGAGTTCATCTTTAGTTTATTGGGGTCTTGCCAGAGTTCATCTTTAGTTTATTGGGGTCTTGCCAGAGTTCATCTTTAGTTTATTTAGGACTTGCCAGAGTTCATCTTTAGTTTATTGGAGTCTTGCCAGAGTTCTTCTTTAGTTTATTGAGGTCTTGCCAGAGTTCATCTTTAGTTTATTGGGGTCTTGCCAGAGTTCATCTTTAGTTTATTGAGGTCTTGCCAGAGTTCATCTTTAGTTTATTAAGGTCTTGCCAGAGTTCATCTTTAGTTTATTTGGGGTCTTGCCAGAGTTCATCTTTAGTTTATTGAGGTCTTGCCAGAGTTCATCTTTAGTTTATTGGAGTCTTGCTAGAGTTCATCTTTAGTTTATTGGGGTCTTGCTAGAGTTCATCTTTAGTTTATTGAGGTCTTGCCAGAGTTCATCTTTAGTTTATTGGGGTCTTGCCAGAGTTCATCTTTAGTTTATTAGGGTCTTGCGAGAGTTCATCTTTAGTTTATTGCGGTCTTGCGAGAGTTCATCTTTAGTTGTCTGGGGTCTTGCCAGAGCTCATCTTTTGTTTATTGGGGTCTTGCCAGGGTTCATCTATAGTTTATGGAGGTCTTGCAAGAGTTCATCTTTAGTTTATTGGGGTCTTGCCAGAGTTCATCTTTAGTTTATTGGGGTCTTGCCAGAGTTCATCTTTAGTTTATTTAGGACTTGCCAGAGTTCATCTTTAGTTTATTGGAGTCTTGCCAGAGTTCATCTTTAGTTTATTGAGGTCTTGCCAGAGTTCATCTTTAGTTTATTGGGGTCTTGCGAGAGTTCATCTTTTGTCTATTGGGGTCTTGCGAGAGTTCATCTTTAGTTTTCTGGGGTCTTGCCAGAGTTCATCTTTAGTTTATTGGGGTCTTGCCAGAGTTCATCTATAGTTTATTGAGGTCTTGCCAGAGTTCATCTTTAGTTTATTGGGGTCTTGCCAGAGTTCATCTTTAGTTTATTGGGGTCTTGCCAGAGTTCATCTTTAGTTTATTGGGCTCTTGCGAGAGTTCATCTTTAGTTTATTGGGGTCTTGTCAGAGTTCATCTTTAGTTTATTGGGGTCTTGCCAGAGTTCATCTTTAGTTTATTGGGGTCTTGCGAGAGTTCATCTTTAGTTTATTGGGGTCTTGCCAGAGTTCATCTTTAGTTTATTGAGTTCTTGCCAGAGTTCATCTTTAGTTTAACCTTTTTTTGTCCATTTTTTTTTAATCCCGTTGTTTTCTGATGGATATATTTCCAGAGACTGTTTCACGAGTTTTTAGTATTCACAGACTACAAGCTGATTTTAATTTTTAGGTTTACCATCGGATGGTTCGCCTCCGTCCAAGGTTGAATTGGCTAGTCGTGGATCAACATTTATGACCTTAAGGTTCCAACACATTATCCATTTATAGATTTAATCGTTACAGTCCAAACTTTAAATAATGACGAAAACGACATTTGGTGGCGAACGATGGAAGTAAAAATTGTATTACCGAGGCTAATGAAAGTGTATTATTTAGCACTGATAAAAGTGTAATTCGCAGGCCGATGAAAGTGTATTTTCTACAATGGTGAATGTTTGTTAACTTTAGTTCATCTTTAGTTTATTGGGCTCTTGCGAGAGTTCATCTTTAGTTTAATGGGGTCTTGCCAGAGTTCATCTTTAGTTTATTGGTGTCTTGCCAGAGTTCATCTTTAGTTTAATGGGCTCTTGCGAGAGTTCATCTTTACTTTATTGGGGTCTTGCCAGAGTTCATCTTTAGTTTATTGGGGTCTTGCCAGAGTTCATCTTTAGTTTATTGGGGTCTTGCCAGAGTTCATCTTTAGTTTATTGGGGTCTTGCCAGAGTTCATCTTTAGTTTATTTAGGACTTGCCAGAGTTCATCTTTAGTTTATTGGAGTCTTGCCAGAGTTCTTCTTTAGTTTATTGAGGTCTTGCCAGAGTTCATCTTTAGTTTATTGGGGTCTTGCCAGAGTTCATCTTTAGTTTATTGAGGTCTTGCCAGAGTTCATCTTTAGTTTATTAAGGTCTTGCCAGAGTTCATCTTTAGTTTATTTGGGGTCTTGCCAGAGTTCATCTTTAGTTTATTGAGGTCTTGCCAGAGTTCATCTTTAGTTTATTGGAGTCTTGCTAGAGTTCATCTTTAGTTTATTGGGGTCTTGCTAGAGTTCATCTTTAGTTTATTGAGGTCTTGCCAGAGTTCATCTTTAGTTTATTGGGGTCTTGCCAGAGTTCATCTTTAGTTTATTAGGGTCTTGCGAGAGTTCATCTTTAGTTTATTGCGGTCTTGCGAGAGTTCATCTTTAGTTGTCTGGGGTCTTGCCAGAGCTCATCTTTTGTTTATTGGGGTCTTGCCAGGGTTCATCTATAGTTTATGGAGGTCTTGCAAGAGTTCATCTTTAGTTTATTGGGGTCTTGCCAGAGTTCATCTTTAGTTTATTGGGGTCTTGCCAGAGTTCATCTTTAGTTTATTTAGGACTTGCCAGAGTTCATCTTTAGTTTATTGGAGTCTTGCCAGAGTTCATCTTTAGTTTATTGAGGTCTTGCCAGAGTTCATCTTTAGTTTATTGGGGTCTTGCGAGAGTTCATCTTTTGTCTATTGGGGTCTTGCGAGAGTTCATCTTTAGTTTTCTGGGGTCTTGCCAGAGTTCATCTTTAGTTTATTGGGGTCTTGCCAGAGTTCATCTATAGTTTATTGAGGTCTTGCCAGAGTTCATCTTTAGTTTATTGGGGTCTTGCCAGAGTTCATCTTTAGTTTATTGGGGTCTTGCCAGAGTTCATCTTTAGTTTATTGGGCTCTTGCGAGAGTTCATCTTTAGTTTATTGGGGTCTTGTCAGAGTTCATCTTTAGTTTATTGGGGTCTTGCCAGAGTTCATCTTTAGTTTATTGGGGTCTTGCGAGAGTTCATCTTTAGTTTATTGGGGTCTTGCCAGAGTTCATCTTTAGTTTATTGAGTTCTTGCCAGAGTTCATCTTTAGTTTAACCTTTTTTTGTCCATTTTTTTTTAATCCCGTTGTTTTCTGATGGATATATTTCCAGAGACTGTTTCACGAGTTTTTAGTATTCACAGACTACAAGCTGATTTTAATTTTTAGGTTTACCATCGGATGGTTCGCCTCCGTCCAAGGTTGAATTGGCTAGTCGTGGATCAACATTTATGACCTTAAGGTTCCAACACATTATCCATTTATAGATTTAATCGTTACAGTCCAAACTTTAAATAATGACGAAAACGACATTTGGTGGCGAACGATGGAAGTAAAAATTGTATTACCGAGGCTAATGAAAGTGTATTATTTAGCACTGATAAAAGTGTAATTCGCAGGCCGATGAAAGTGTATTTTCTACAATGGTGAATGTTTGTTAACTCCAAGATAGATAAAAAATAAAAGAGTCTCTCCTAGAATGGTGAAAGTACATTTCCCAGGATAGTTAAAGGATTGTTATTACCAAAATTTTGTATTTCCTAGAATGATGAAATTAATTTTCACTATGATAAAGTGTATTTCTAGGCGATAATAAAATTGTATTTCCCACTAAGATAAAAGTGTATTTCCCACAGTGATAAAAGTGTATTTTCCACTGTGATAAAAGTGTATTTCCTTTATGATAAAAGTGTATTTCCCAGCTTTGATAAAAGTGTATTTCCGTACTATGATAAAAGTGTATTTCTCGGCGATGATAGAAGTGTATTTCCCGGCGATGATAAAAGTGTTTTTCACGGCGATGATAAAAGTGCATTTTCCGGCGATGATAAAAGTATATTTTCGCTGTATGATAAAAGTGTAATTCCCACTGTGATAAAAGTGTATTTCCCACTATGATAAAAGTGTATTTCCTACAATGATAAAAGTGTATTTCCCGGCGATGATAGAAGTGTTTTTCACGGCGATGATAAAAGTGTTTTTCACGGCGATGATAAAAGTGCATTTTCCGGCGATGATAAAAGTATATTTTCGCTGTATGATAAAAGTGTAATTCCCACTGTGATAAAAGTGTATTTCCCACTATGATAAAAGTGTATTTCCTACAATGATAAAAGTGTATTTCCCGGCGATGATAGAAGTCTATTTTCCGGCGATGATAAATGTGTATTTCACGGCGATGATAAAAGTGTATTTTACGCGATGATAAAAGTGTATTTCCCTGTGATGATAAAAGTGTATTTCCCGCAGATTATAAAAGTGTCTTTCTCGGCAATGATAAAAGTGTGATTCCCGGTGATGCTGAACTTCTAACAACGCCTTAAATTTCCACCACAATTTGTTATGCTTTTTTTTTTCTACAGTAAAACCATGCCCATCCCCGGGGAAATTAGACAAGGTGATCATAAAGAGCTGCCCAAAGCCCTACGAGATAGGGGCCATTTGCCACGTCCAGTGTCACGACAGATTTCAGTTGGTCGGCGACTACATGGTCTGTCTGGCTAACAGAACGTGGAGCAAGGTGAAGTGTGTAGGTGAGGATGATGATTCATGGATTTTTTTGTTCTGCAGGTTTTGGTTTCGTTGATTTTGGCTAGTTATAGCTTGAATGCATTGTTTTGTTTCATTGATTTTGGCTAGTTATATCTTCAAAGCATTGTCCTGTTTATAGAGCTACTGATTTTGTTTAGTTATATTTTAAGTGCAATGTCTCTGTTTTAGTTTTTCTTTTTTGTTTTTTGTTAGTGCCAGTTGTTTTGATTAAAGTTTGAATGTTGTTTTTTTTAGGGAGGTTTGGTTTAACCTTAAAGTTTTCGGTAAATAATCATTTGAATGCAGCTTTTTTTGTGGGGTCTAAGTATCGTTGGTTTTGGTTAGTAATAGTTTGAATGTAGTGTTTTGGTCTTAGTATCATTAGTTTTTGTTAGTTATAGTTTGAATGGAGTGTTTTGGTCTTAATATCATGAGTTTTAGTTATAGCCTGAATGCCGCTTTGGGTCTTAGTATCATTAGTTTTTGTTACTCATGAATTTCAATCAACAGCTCTAAAACTTTCCATCTCCAGATGTAACGAGGCCAGCAATAAAATGCCCTGGTCCCATGCACGAACTCATCACCGATAAATCCTCCACAGCCTCGGTGGACTTCAAGCTGGAGAGCCTCGTGGATGACTCCGCCACGGAGACGACGAGCAATTACGAGCCCAGGAACTCGTTCGCCTCCGGCAAATACGTCATCGTGTTCACGGTCAAGGACAAAGCCGGCAACGTGGCCAAGTGCGCCTTTAATTTGACCGTCAGTGGTAAGACCTATTCAAAGTGTCGGCTGTTAATCGAATCTGCAAACTCTTTTTAAAAATTCCACAAAATTCCAACCACGAATTGCAACTTGTTCTTTGATGAAAACTGTACAATTGAACAACAACATTAAGACAAATATGAAGCTGTTAATCATCCAATACATTGGTTCAGTTGAACTTTTATTTTATTATTTACAACTGCTGTTCGCTAAACGTTTCGGGTTTTAAATCAGGTAATAGAGCCAATACAATTCTTCTTAAGTATTTCAGGTCCATTTTTAAGTCCAGAGAAAGGTAATTCTTTCAAGCAGGATAGAAAAAAGGAAATAGTGGTAACATATGCTTTATGATATCACGTGGCATCCATATTTGACATTGTAAAAGTTGTACAGGCCCCTTTCCATTGATCTCTTGGGGTCTTCAACGTCCTACGCTTTTCCATCAATCAACCAAACTATCTATTTATCTATCTGTCTATCAATCATTTAGATTTGTTTTATTAAATATAATGCTATAGAAGTCTTAATTATTCAATAAAGTGATAAACACAGTGAAGTAATTCTATTGGTTGGTTTGTTCTGTCAATTATACTGTTAAGCAAATCTATTGGTTTATAATTTTGTTTTGCAACGTTACAGTGAAGTCGTGCCCGACACTAGAGCAGAAGTATGCCACCATGACGTGCACTGACAGCAACCATGTGCACTCCACCTGTCATGTCAAGTGCATGTTCGTGATGCAAAACGAACCCAAAGATGCAACCGAAACCACCTGCCAAGAAGACGGCACCTGGAGCAGAACCCCACCTGAATGCAGCCGTAAGTGTATTACACTAATTATTATCAGCATCCGCTCCGGGCACAGAGTAATTAGGTTATGGCAGTTAAATAAACTGATTAGGCAGTTCATATTAAATATTTGAAATGAAGGCGCCATCTTTCTTGTTGTTATATTCTTCTTGTTTCCGGAAGTACTTTCTCCTCCATACTATTTTGACATCAACGCCCAACTAGGTAACTCTCCTTTATTGATAATCTTTTACAATGTGTTTTTTTCATCAAGTTCTTTAGCAGTCTAACGATTATAATTTAATGCAGGAAATGACCCCTATATCAAAATACCTCTACCTTTGTGAAAGAAAGTGATGGTGAAATAACATGAAATACACGTAGGGAAAACTTTTTCGTATGCGTGCACAGAGCCCAGTCAATCATAATAAAAGGGTTAAATACATATTGTTGACTAAGAATTTATATTAATGACTCCAAATATTATATTGTATGCATTTTTATGATATGTCTGTATAGAAAATTCCTGCGGCCCTCCAACATTCAGAGCAGAGTTCCACTGCCCAGATGGCTACGGATACGGTTCGGTGTGCAGGCTGGTTTGCCCGCAGGGCTCGGACATGGTGCGGTTCTCCACCATCACCTGCCTGTCCCAGCAGTCGTGGTCCACACCTGGAGCTTGCATAGGTGATCAGTGGATGTCCTTGGACATTCACTACAATACACTACTATATTGTATATCATACTGTATATCATAGTCTTTCTTAGCGTGTAACGTGCTGGTCTAAGTTGTTGCGTCATTGAGCCTTTAATTAGTCTAGGCTATCAGTACATACTTAGTGGATAAATCAACACGGCATACAGGGTAGTAGGACAGGTAGGTTATTTGGCAGGTACTCTAGTAATATGCTGACCCCGAAGAGCTGTTGACCTCTATGTGGTGCAAAGATAAATTTATAAACAGGTTTCTGGCTCGTTTAATACGTATTTAGGCTGCGATAAAGCTGTTAAATAACTTGACCTTGTCACTCGAAATCACACACGTGTATTATAGTAATCAATAAGTAAGGCGTATTGTAAAACACTGAAGACTTTATTCACATGAAAATATGAATCATTAGCTGAACAGATATAAACGAATGCAACACGCATAAACTATTCATAATAGATAGCCTAATAAGGAGGACTGACTGTTTACGTGGTCCTATTAGGGCCTAAGGGCGTCCAGCGCCATCGGCTCCATGAGTCCGACTGACGAAAAACTAACTTACGTATTACAAAGACACTCTGAAATTAGGTTACAACTCCTCACGTGATTATAATGGGGGGGGGGGGAGGGTTGAAAGATTGACATGTAGATAGCGTATCCGATTGGGGAGGAGAGTAAATGTAAACGCTTTCTTAGTCTGATTGACAAGAAAAGGGAAACCTTGGATTCATGATTTAGGAAGAGGGTGGTGTTCTCTCACGCCTCGGACCATTGGGGGTGGGGATGTATGGCGGTACTGGACGACATCTAAACATCTTGTCCGTGGCCAGGCTTCGCTTTCTTTGCTTTCGGCTCATTACGTAACAAGTTACAGAGGTTAACTTGACCAGCCGGACATCTTTAGATGGGGGGTGGGTGGTTGGCGATAAGCACACTCATGTTGCAGCATTTAGAATGGTAGCGGAGAGGGGGGCACGTTGATACACATTTTATATTTATTTACATTAACTAAAAATCATTATATTTAGAATGGATATAAATACTTGTATTTGTTCCCCTAGGTATCCTGAATCTTTTTATTTACAAATTTTATTCAGTAGAATATATTTTTAAAAAAAATATAGCTCGAAAAGCAATGTAAAATAATTTGTATCAACTTGCCCCGTGCAGGGGCAAGATGATACACACTATGGGGCAAGTTGATACATTGAATAAGATTTAATAATAACACTAATACAATGACAAGTTAACAAAGTAAACAAAGCAAATTTTTTATTTTTTTTATTTTATTACTTAGAACAATTCTGGTCAATAAAACTTCTATCGTAACCCCATGTTAGTGCTTTATTTTAGATCTTCGCACCATCTGAAATTACAAACAATTAAACAAATTAATATCCCTGGTAATTTAATACTTTTAAACTAAAGTTTAAAATCACAATAATCGTAGAATAATATAATAAATAAAAGTTTAAAAGTAATGTATTTAAATAATCCTTTTTATTAGGCGTCCATATAAGACCTAAGCATTAAACTTAAAATCCTAGGCTAGTTCTAAAAAGGAATAACCCCAGCTAGACATTATAAAAAGTAAAAGCAAAAATAAATGAAAATGATTTAAATTTTAGCTAAACTCGATAAACCTTGCAATCTAATTAAATATAAATGCATTTTTGTAAACAAAAATATATTCTTCTATGTTTAAATGCCTTTCCAAAGGCGTAAATAGGTAAACAGATATAGTATCAATGTGCCCCGAGTCGTCCGTATCAACTTGCCCCACCATACTACATTGCATTAATTTGACTACATTAAAAACAAGACGCAAATATCACAATCTTAATATAAATAAAATTTTCAGGAATCCTTATTTAACCTAAATAAAAAAAAGATAAAATAAAAGTACTGACCGTGTCTGTGAAATATTTTACGTAATAGTAAGTCAATAGTTTTTAAAAATTGCTCAAATTTTAATTTTCCTTACATTTTTCTCAATTTTGATACGAGCAAAGCCATTTTTATAGCGAATGTAGGGGAAGTAGAAGGCTATTTCCTGTACTAACTCTTCTGTGCATATGTAGTATAATAGCTGTGAAAAATAATTTGTATCAACCTGCCCCTGTATCAACTTGCCCCCCTCTCCCCTAAGCATAAAATAGACATAGTAATGATGACAATATACATGAATAAACATCAATATCGATCACTGGTCCTATAACCATAAGTAATATACTTATAAGCATGCAGAACATATACATATATGTAAATAAAATTCAATACAAGACTAAATACATTAAGTAGAGACAATGATAGATAGATAGGTCCATTTTCGCTTCAATCATTCATTCAGTACCTTTGTGGCTATAATTGTAAGCGAATTTGTACAGACGATGGCTAAGCGAAGACTAATCTTTATCAGAGTAGATTGTATATGGAAGCTTCCTTAATTTTATGTGACGTTAATCTTGTTAGAGACTCCAAAACGCCACACTTGGCAAGCTGGAGATAAGTATGCGTCTGGGCATTGTGCTGACCACACAATCCTCATGTATGCCTTGGTCACAGATACTTACTTCACTTACAATATAGATCAAACTGGTTTGAAACGGATAATTACTTACTTACATACTTCTATGTTATATAATACAAGCTACATTGCCCGGCGTTGCCCGGGTGAAAAAAAAAGGACTGTCTGGGGTGCAGATAACAAATGTATAAACTACACTTACTGAATACTTTTAGGAAAGTAAATAAATATTGTAATATGGTAAAAAAAAATAGTCAAATATTCTTATTTAACAAAATCTATATTGCCTTTAGATTTACAATGTCTTTTGTTTTTTAAAGTTTGAAAAATTAATTGTCGAAAAAAAAAAGTATAGTCTAACTGGAGAATCGAACCCTGGTCGCCCGTATAGCAGTCCACTACGTTTACCACTGAGCTATCGAAGACACATGTCCGATGTGAAAAATTATTAGACGGTATATTGGGCTAGGCCTAGATAGGTCAGTGACACACGTGTTTTCAAATTGACCAATGGGGATCCTCGCGGGGCTTAACACTGTCTCTTTATATATATAGATTACAGTAAATATTATATAATTACAGTAAATATTATTATTATATAATTACAGTAAATATTATATAATTACACTAAATATTATATAATTACAGTAAATATTATATAATAACAGTAAATATTATATAATAACAGTAAATATTATATTGTTCATCAGTAGGCGTATATTGCTAGTTTTAATGATTAGATAAATTCACTGTTCATTCTTCCAAAACCAAATACATTTTCAGTGTTGAGAGAGGGACGGTGATAAAAAATAATTATATTGTTTTAACAGGTTTTAAAAGAAATATATATACATTTCTGTCGTACGAGGGCTATTAATGTAGAAATAAAGTGTTTTTTTATAAGTTTGCGAAAGATTCTTTGGTTTGGTTCCCACTCGTTGACTCTGCAGTTCTGGTTCGATTCGTATGTAGACAGTGATCGAGTTCGACGTGTTCGGTTTGGGTTCGGTTCGATTTTTATTTCTTTTAATAAATACTCATGGCCATTAATAATGAATTTTCGCATACATATCTGACTATCGTAGTTATCCTATCTCATTCATAAAACATATATCCCATATGCACCCACTTAGAGTGGAATGACCGTTGATCCCCGGCCCAGCTCAACTCCCCGTCCCTACCACTAAATTCACACACGCAAAGTATTAAAGCTTTCAAAGTCTTTTCCTACTCATTGATTCATAACATAGCAATACGACTCAATAATCTGTTAAAGTACTCCGATAACTATTTGGATTAAATAAATAAAATGTTCATATTCCACATGCAAGAGCAAACGCTTAATAAATTCGCTATCTTTTCCCGAATGGGATCCGTAAAAAAGGATGGGTGGCATGAACTAACCAGGAAATCCAATCTTAATTTCATTTTTAAAAAAATTTTGAAAATCTAACCACTGATAAACGTAGGACGCAAAAATCTTCTGAATATATAGGCATAAGGAGCGTCTATAAGTTGAGAAAATAATTTATTTATGTTTAAATCCTTTTTTAAAGATAACAGCAGTCCGAGATTTCTGGTGTGCCCGAAACACGTTGTCGAGTCTCACCGCCTGCATTTACTGAATTACCCACAACTGCCGGCTTTTGACCGGTCCGGCGTTGTCCACTACATAAGCAAGCCTCCAAAGCTGTACACGGGGATTCCAGTGGACGTGGTCGTAGAGGTGACAGACTCTCTGGTGAGCGTGAACCAGGCGTCCTGCAAGTTCCAAGTGCTACAGACGTGTGAGTGATTTCGTAGTAAACACAACAGCCGCAAGAGCAAAACGAAAACAGCATTAACAACAGACGGAAAGGCAGCTACATTAACAAAATTTAAACACAACAAAAACAGCCACAACAACATCAAAATGACAAAAACAGGGGTGACAATAACAAACAGCTTTAACTAAAACAGCTACAGCAACTAAGCCAACAGCTACAACAACTAAGCCAATAGCTACAACAACTAGGCCAACAGCCACAACAACTAAGCCAACAGCTACAACAAATAAGCGAACAGCTACAAAAACAAAGCCAAGAGCTATAAGAACTAACCTAACAGCTACAACAATGACGGTAAAACAACATCAATTACCAAAGAACAACACATACACACACCACCATCAAGAGATACGACAACGGCAACAATAGCAACACATACAACAATAGCTATTATAGCTACAGCAGCAACAAAAAAAGACTATAACAACATAAACACCATCAAACTGTACATCAAAGTTAGTAACAACAACACTACCTCCAACAACAACATCTACAAATAAGAACAAAATAAACAATAGCATAACAACGAATATCAACATCAAACTTAACTACAACATCAACACCAATAGCATCACTAGCAACAAGGACAATAAAAACAACAGAAAAAGAAAAACAACAGCAGAAACAACCATAACCAACTAGGTAAACCACAAACAATAGCAAAACAAAAGCATCAACGACAACAAGAGCAACGAAAAGGATACACCATCAACGACAGCAACAATGGCTGCTACGATAACAACAATACAACGCGCAGCAACAAATTATAATTTACATAAAAAGCAACCAATACAAGAATCGTGTTCTATAAACAGCAACCCCAGAAAACAACGAAAGCGTCAACAATTACTCAAACAGGAATCCCAACACAATTGTAGACATCATTCGTTATAGAGATCGTAAAATATATGGACGATTAAAAGACTATAAATCAAATGATGCAGAACACACACACAATCACACACATACATATATATATGTATATGTATATGTATATATATATATGTATATATAGTATATATGTATATATATATCACAATACATAATCGCTGTTCATTTCTGTTTCTGTTCATTGTAAGTCTTACATTTAGCTCATACAGACCTATTTAATTTTCCACTGGGCAACGCCGGGGAATTGAGCTTGTATATATATATATATGATATATATAGGCCTTGTGAGGATTTAAAATATATATAGTTGTTTTAGTAGGACATAATTTGTATAATCTCTAACCCGGTGTTAATGTATGGAATAAACGAGTGACGTTTTACGATAGAAACAATGACGTAAGAGTTAAACTGAACGTAGCGTAGATTTGGATATAACGGAAGACGACCTCAGGATTTGGTAGTGGCAAGACGTGTTTAGACTAGGCTATAGAAACTGTTGTGTATTTGGATTCATCTTGTACATAAATTGCATTAAATATTGAGTTCTCATTTTACTACAAGCCGGCAGTTTGTTTATTGATTGGTATTATATAATGTGATCTCCCTGAGAGTTGTATACATAGTATTTACAAAATAACGGTCACAGGCCTATATATATTCCCCAGTTGAATTATGCGACTATCCCTTTTCACTGGACACAAGTCCCGAAGTTGCTATGATGTTTCATTGCGACATGACAGATGCTAACGTTCAGTATTGTAATATCAAATGCTGGGAGGAATACACCCTAAGTGGCAGCAACAAAATCCAGTGCCACAACATGCAGTGGGCCTTTAAAGATCCGCCGGTTTGTAAAAGTATGTGAGCTTTGTTTAAACCGTGTAGCTAAAAAATGCAAGAACTTACCGGAAAAATCTATTTACCAATTCACCAAGCCTTATCTATCTATAGTCTCTTTAACCAGACTAATCTACCTACTAATTTAACCAGTCAACAAGCCTAACCTATCTACCAATTCACTTAACCAGCCTTAGGTACCTACTAATTCACTTACTCGCCAAGCCAAATCTAATTACTAATTCACTTACTCGCCAAGCCTAATCTACCTACTAATTCACTTACTTGCCAAGCCTAATCTACTAATTAATTCACATATTCAAAAAACCTAATTTACATACTTATTCAAATACTCGCCTCGCTTAATTTACCTACTAATTCACTTACTTAAAAAGCTTAATTCTATCTACTAATTCACTTACTCGCCAAGCCTAATATACTTTCTTATTCATTTACTCCCGAAGCCTAATATACCTACTAATTCACTTACTCACCAAACCTAATCTACCTACTAATTCACTTACTCACCAAACCTAATCTACTAATTCACTTACTCGCCAAACCTAATCTACCTACTAATTCACTTACTTGCCAAGCCTAATCTACTAACTAATTCACATATTCAAAAAACCTAATTTACCTACTTATTCAAATACTCGCCTCGCTTGATCTACCTACTAATTCACTTACTTAAAAAGCTTAATTCTATCTACTAATTCACTTACTCGCCAAGCCTAATATACTTTCTTATTCATTTACTCCCGAAGCCTAATCTACCTACTAATTCACTTACTCACCAAACCTAATCTACCTACTAATTCACTTACTCACCAAACCTAATCTACCTACTAATTCACTTACTCGCCAAGCCAAATCTACTTACTAATTCACTTACTCGCCAAACCTAATATACTTTCTTATTCATTTACTCCCGAAGCCTAATCTACCTACTAATTCACTTACTCACCAAACCTAATCTACCTACTAATTCACTTACTCACCAAACCTAATCTACTAATTCACTTACTCGCCAAACCTAATATACTTTCTTATTCATTTACTCCCGAAGCCTAATCTACCTACTAATTCACTTACTCAACAAACCTAATCTACCTACTAATTCACTTACTCACCAAACCTAATCTACCTACTAATTCACTTACTCGCCAAGCCAAATCTACTTACTAATTCACTTACTCGCCAAACCTAATATACTTTCTTATTCATTTACTCCCGAAGCCTAATCTACCTACTAATTCACTTACTCACCAAACCTAATCTACCTACTAATTCACTTACTCACCAAACCTAATCTACTAATTCACTTACTCGCCAAACCTAATCTACCTACTAATTCACTTACTTGCCAAGCCTAATCTACTAACTAATTCACATAATCACCAAACCTAATCTACCTACTAATTCACTTACTCACCAAACCTAATCTACCTACTAATTCACTTAATCACCAAACCTAATCTACCTACTAATTCACTTAATCACCATGCCTAATCTAACTACTAATTCACTTACTCAAAAAGCCTAATCTACCTACTAATTCACTTACCCACCAACATAATCTAGCTACTAACTCACTCGCCAAGCCTAATCTACCCATTAATTCACTTACTAAAGAAAGCCTTATCTACCTACCAATCTACCAACCTGTCTAATCTAGTTACTAATTTACTTACTCAAAAAAGACTAAGTATAATTTACCTACTGATTCACATACTCACCAAGCCTAATCTACCTACTTGTTCACTTACTCACAAAGCCTAATCTACGTATCAGTTTACTTACCTGCACCCTAATTTAATAACCAATTCACTCACCCTAAACTGCCAACCCTCTGTTACGTGCTATGTCCTAGTTTCCCATTTTAGTGTGATAGTTGACCTTTACTATCATTGGTTGGGTCAGTGATTGACCTAGTGTGTGTGTCACCTGTGGTTTTTGTTTACTCTTCAGTTGTGCTGATCGGTTGTTCTTTTTTTTGTGCTTGTTGGTTTGCAATTAAAAAGTTTGTATGTGAAACGCCATGTGTCGACTTCGTCTATGAACTAAAGTTACAGCTAGAATCCATTTAAATCAAACTAATAATCATACCCCTGGATACAACGCGTTAGACTACTAATTCACTTAATAGTTAAGTCTAATCTATCTATATGTTTACTTACCTGCAACCTAATTTAACAACCAATTCACTCACCCTACACCGCTAACTCTCTACTCCAATTTCTTACCTTCTGTGCTGCACAGAGAGGGACAGAGTGGGGTGTAAGATCCCGTCCCGCCTGCTGCGAGGCAATATCACAGAGTATCGTTCCCCCGAGGGACAGCTGCGATGGAAGGTGAGCTGCAACGACCAGTTCCGCGTGCCCCCTTACCGCTTCGACAATGAAGAAGGCTATTTTCATTGCGACAAAGACGGACGAGTGATGCCCATGAGGATAACCACAAGCACGTGCAGACGTGAGCAGAATTTTTGTTCTTCTTCTTTCCAGCTTTTTATAAGAGAGACGAAACGGCAGATAGGCAAGGCAGACAAGCAGATTGATAAATATGTAATAAATGTGCCTAAAAATGCCTAACGTTCTAAAGAGTTGTGGATAATCGTACCGACTAATCTACCAACCAATTCACAAAGCCTTATCTATCTAACATCTGACTCAATCAGCTTAATCTACCTACTAATTCACTTACTAACCAGGTTTAATATATCTACTAATTCAATTACTGTCCAAGCCTAAAATAGCTACCAATTAATTTACTCACCAGGAATAATCGTTTTTACCAATTGAATTACTCACCAAGCATAATCTATCTACCAATTCACTAACTCAACAAGCCTAAACTAGCTACCAATTCACTTACTCACCAGGTATAATCTACCTACCAACTCACATACTCACCAAGCCTAAACTATCTACCAATTCACTTACTTACCAGGTATAATCTATTTACCAATTCACTTACTCACCAAGCATAATCTATCCACCGAATCACTTAACCAACGTAAGCTACACACTACTTTTTAATTTTTTTAAAAATCTATTTACTTTTCATTATTTTGTGTTCGTGATTGGGCTCATCCCTCTTGTTATGTTTACTGATGTCGCGAGTCGTGTGTGGTTCTACACCCTGGTCCATCTTGGTGACATGTGCAAGTTTTTGCTTCTCGCCTTTTAAGGGATATGCTGCTTGCCATTGGATAACGCTCCGCGTGACATAGGATGCCGATCCCAACCACCCCTTTTCTAGCCCACTATTAACCGCTGAGTGACTACACAGCTCACGTTGATTTGCAGCCTTGCTAATGTGCTTGTGTGTGTGTGGGGCATGCAAGGGAGGAAGGGTGGCCAACGCAATGCCCAGCTCCCTATACTTTTCTCAACCGTGGTTGAGACCCTTCAACTCCAAAACCAGACCATTAAAAAGGAAACTCTGGCGGTTTTACCTGGCTAATGACCCGAGACCATTCAGATGACACAACATAACTATTTTACATTTTGATCGTTTTCCTTTCGTTTGCTTTACCTTTTTCATATTTTACTGTTGCCATCTTTACAGCAGCCAATTTTTAATGTTCCCATCTTTAACATGACCAATTTTTACTGCATTTACTGTAGGCAACTTTGACTATGGCAATCTCTACTTTTACCAAAAACAATTTAGATTTGTCATCTTAAGTGTAATCAATATTAACTGTTGCCATTTTTATCGTAGCCAGATTTGACTGTCGCATTCTTTACCGTAGCCAATTTTGACTGTTGCCATTTTTATCGTAGCCAACTTTGACTGTCGAAATGATTACCATAGCCAATTTTGACTGTTGCCCTTTTTATCGTAGCCAACTTTGACTGTCGAAATGATTACCGTAGACAATTTTTACTCTTGCTATCTTTACCGTTGCCAATTTTGACTGGATCATTACCGTAGCCAAACTTGATTGTTTAAATCTTTTCGTTACCCTTTTTTTTTTGTTGCTGTTGTCGAGTTTTCAGTTTCCATTTATTTATATATTGGTTTCATATTCTAACACGTGACAATACGAAGCAAGCCTCAGGCACAATTGAGTAATTGTTCACATTGTTTTGGGTTGTTGATGTTGATTTCCCCTTCTCTCTTAGTGCGATGTACTGAACAACGATCCGGTTCGTTCCAAAAACTTTCTTATAAGTTGAATAAGCCGTGATGACTTGTGTTTATATTTACTCCCCCTCCCTCCCAGCACACACAAACACACTCCCAAACCTCTTTATCTGGATAGATTTATAGTTTTCTCATTCTGCTCAGCCATGCGTTCCCTCCCCTTATCCCCAATACCTCACCGTGGCACTAAGACTTGTTTTGTTCTTCCCTCCCCTCCTTCAGCTGCCAATTTGACCCCAGAGGTTTTCCTGGAGCCCAGGCTGGTCATCACTGGCTTTGTCTGCTACCATAACAGAAGCGACTTCATTGTCAGATTCATCCAGAGCCTGGACCTCTTTGGGAGCGAGGACAGGCGCTTCCGTGACTACAAAATCAACATCGTGAAGATTGGGTGTTCCAATAATTCGGAGACCAATCCGCTCTACTATGAAGATTATGGGCGTCACGGCTTATTAACAGAGGTGGTCAGCCGCGCTATGAAATATTTTTGCATAAATGAACATAACAACGGGGTTTATTTTATTTTTTACAATCGAGGAAGTTGAGTTTGGATTGCCCTGCGGACGATTCCGGTTTCGAATACAGATAAAACGTCAACCGTCCCCGTGGCTCTAAAGTCCATGTAGTGCTTTGGCCTGCTCCACCACCTTCTTCCATTCGGGCCTATTCATGGCTTTCCACCGTAGTGGCCCGCACACCAAGCTTTTGTAGATCTGCTTCTAAAATCTTGGACCCATTTTTGATAATAATAATAATAATAATAATAATATTTGTATAGCGCTGCCAACAAACATAATGTAAGCTCAGAGCGCGTTTAACATACAACTAAGATTACGAATATTACCCTAGGCCAGGTGACAGAGCTAAATTGATGATTAAAAAAGACGAAACACAAATAAATGTAGTATAACCGACCCAACCCATAAATAAGACAGTAAGTTTCTAAAGCATGTTAAATGTTATCTAAGGTAAATATTGAAATAATGAGTTTTTAAGTTCTGTTTGAAAGTAACAGTAGAGCTTGTTCGCCTCAGTTGAATGGGAAGTTGATTCCACACCTTCGGACCGGATACTGAGAAGGCTCTAAGGCCAACGGTTTGATCTGCCCCTAAGCCCGCTCCCCCTCCCTTTCGGCTTCTGGTGTTGTACTTTTACGGCTGCTCTGCCTTCTGCCATTTTTTCTTTTCCAGATGGCCTGCCCAACTCAGTCAGCCTTTCAATATTTCAGCTACCACTGTTGGATCCACTGATCTATAAAAATGATGGATTGCGCCTGATCTATAGAAGAAAGGAAAAACTAAAAATGTCCTCTGCACTTACCGATATAAACAAAATTGTGTCTAAAACTTCCTGTGCCACTGATCTATAAATAGATCGGAACGGAATCTATGTTGCTGCCATTTTACACAATATGCAAATGGACTGTTGATGTCAATCTTCTGACTTCTTATTAATAATATAAAACTAACAATAATACGATCAAAAGAAAACAAATAGCAAACAATAAAAAAAGTTAATAATAAAAAAAGTAGACAGCAATATTTCGCAGTACGGAAGAACCCGGTCCCGAACACACACTCAATTTGAAAGCATTTCAAAGGGACATCATTTGGAAACTGCGCCCATTGTATAACCTTAACATACGGTGATTAGTAATAGGTCTAAGTTTATTTAAAAAAAAAAAAATTACGAATTCAGCAATATTGTTAAAAAGTAAAACTGTATTTTGGAGGACGTTTCCAATTTATACATTTAACTTTTAACCCGATTCGTCAAACGGCTTGGGAGAATATAGAGCGGAAACAAACATCTAAATAAATAAACAAACTCACGGTAATTATATATATTGATCAGTGACAGTATAAACAAAATGGCGGACATTTCTTCAAGAATGTTATTTCCGAGCCCAATACATTCTTTTTAGAGATCAGTGGTTGGATCCTAGAAAAAGTATATAATCTATATATATAAAAAGACAGTGTTGAGCCCCGCGAGGATCCCCATTGGTCAATTTGAAAACACGTGTGTCACTGACCTATCTAGGCCTAGCCCAATATACTGTCTAATAATTTTTCACATCGGGCATGTGTCTTCGATAGCTCAGTGGTAAACGTAGTGGACTGCTATACGGGCGACCAGGGTTCGATTCTCCAGTTAGACTATACTTTTTTTTTCGACAATTAATTTTTCAAACTTTTAAAAACAAAAGACATTGTAAATCTATAGGCAATATAGATTTTGTTAAATAAAAATATTTGACTATTTTTTTTACCCTATTACAATATTTATTTACTTTCCTAAAAGTATGCAGTAAGTGTAGTTTATAAATTTGTTATCTGCACCCCACACGGTCCTTTTTTTTTCACCCGGACAACGCCGGGCAATGTAGCTTGTTTTTCATAAAATCGGATAAGGGTCACCTAGGGTCACCAAAAGGAATGTGACAAACAGTTTACAAAGGGGAGGTAATCACAACTAAACAAAAAAAAACAAGGGGGTTAACTAATTATAAACTCATACATCACAATATGTCTATATATAATGTATGGGCATGAAAAGGATAAAATGATTATAATTAGGATAGTCACATCCAATAGCTGAATCTGCAGCTAGTAAAAAAAAATTGATAAAGTATATAAATGAGTGCAGGTATAACTTCACTAATAAACTTTTCAAGGAGACAAATTCTTATAAGTTTAAGCTTATAGCACAAAGTGTCAAAAAAAAAAGAGTTTATACAATTAAGAAGAGCATGAAGATTTCTGATAGATTTGAACATGTTTGAATATATTTAGTTGAACAAAATACATGGAAACAAAAAAAAACTTAATTATTGATTTAACAGAAAGGAAAATAATCAGAAAAAAAAAATGAAACATTCGCAAAATCTGACTCAAAAACGTATTTAAAAAAAAAAACATAGATCTATGAAGAAAAAATCAATTGAGTTCTCACCAAGTCTTCAATTTATTTGTTCTCTCACAGGCCTTTGTTAGAATTAAGCTTCCGAAATTTTCAGTAGACAGCAAATTCACATGGTTGGCCATGCATGACAATCTCGACCGAGAGTTCAAGAAAATCTTGGAGCACAAAAAAAGGAATACGCATACGGAGGAAGGTGAACCCTTTAGGTTTCTGTACAACGGCGCCACGTACCAGTGTGAGCCTGGACATATACAGAGCGGATTCAGAACTTGTTGTGAGTACTTTGGTCGGTTTATTAAATCAGGGGTTGGCAAACTACGGCCCAGCAACTGATATTATGCGGCCCTCGACGTTATTTAGAAAAAAGACACTTTACTTAGTTTTTAAGTTATCTTTTCTAGCTTTACAGAATTTCATGTACCGTTGACAAAATTGACAAGTTTTAATGAGGCGTGACCTTTTCAAATGGAAGAGATCATGAACTTCCGGTGATATTTCCCGCCATTTCCGTAAACCTTAATCATACTTTTGTTAGTGTTTTACATTGATTTCAACCTCGCCGGCCAGTTCTGGTCTTTTAGAAATATACAAAGGCTGCAAGAATAGTTATGAGAAATATGTTTTTAACATTAATAGTGAGTAGGTGATAATTAATACTTAGTCACTTAAAGTTAAATTAAGCTTTGTTTATTAAATAAATTAGTCAAGAGTTGCGACCTTAGTTATAAAAAAATCATAATGCGTAGATTTATAAAAACAATTTTTTTTTCAAGCAATTAGTTTGGGATTATAAATAGGTGATTCTTCACGTCTGACATTCACAATCCATCGTTTTCTTTTGGCAACATCTTTTGGAAACGAAATAATCCGCTTCATCTTTTCATACAACCAGTAACGCAGCACGCAGACATGTTTTGAAGCAAATGAACGAATGGGCCCGGAAATGTTTTACACTTCAACCTTTATGCATGCATACTATTTAAGACTTGTCAATTACGGAGTCAAGCCAATGATTTTTTTTACGCAACATTAAGGGGGTCTGAACTGGGAGAAATGTAGATAGACTGAGCACTAAATTCAATATAGAAATAAGGCGTAACAGAAACTTTCCAAAAAAGTTATTAGTAGGTACTTTAGATGGCAAGATAGGGAACGTAGTAGAGAGATGTTTCCCTGTGCATTTCAACTGTTTTCAACCCCGCCCCTGCCTTAAACCTTTCTGTCCGTATAGTTATTCGGATAGACACTCCGCATCGGAGTGTGCTATTCGTACACGGTATGCGCACTTATAATTATATTCGACTGCGCATTTCTTTTGCGCACTTACGTAGGACACGCGCATTGTTATTTATTATTTGACTGCGCATCTCATTTGCGCATTATGCACACACGAGTGCTAATATTGAAAGGGGTAGCATGGGCCTAGATTACGATCTATTATCACTTCATTGTTCGCATTCACGATTCAACTTCATTGTTCCATTGTTCCATTCACGCTTCACTTGATTGTTCGATTCTGGCTTCATGATAAGATGGATAGATGCGCTATATAAGTGCTCATTATTATTATTATTATTTCTTTTGAAAAATGGATCGCATTGTAATGTTTGCTGTCGGAAGAGTTTTCCCCAACATCATTGCATTTGAAACTGCAATGAAAGAATTGGAGGCAATAGCCTTAGACTAAATAAAGTGTTGTATAACGTTGTAAGGAGATTTGACTGGTTTCGTTGTATGTTATTGTGTTGTATTGTCTTGTACGTAGCATTGAGCATTATCATTTCGTCCGTATTACTATTCTATTTGTGTGTAGTAGGGATTCAAATCCTAACCAAGACAACTGGTAATTAGATCCTGACATTTTTTTTTTTTTGGGTTTAGTAAGCCAAACATTTAAAAAAATATTATTATTTATAAATATAATGATAAACTATTGTTTAAAAAAGCCAGTAAAATTAATTTGCTTATTATTAAAAAAACTACGACAATTTTTTAGAACTAAAAAAAAATCTGGGCTAATTGATTAAAACCGATAGTAGCTTTTAATAGTAATAATCAAATTTTCGATTATCGTTGACCATAATATTAACAAGCATATGAAAAGGATGACGATGTTAATCCAGGATGCTTCGTACGCAGATGACTACGCAATCCATTGGTACTGCCAAAGCTCTGGTGTATCTGTTTGGACCATAGTTTACATCGAGCCATCGTTAAAGACGTTTTTGTCAAAATTTTCCAACACAAAGAATTGAGCCGAAAAGTAAAAGATTCATGTTGATTGTAAATGTAACTGAACCATTTATTTGGTGTTGTTTGTACCACAATGCATAGTTAATATTTGGAAAAACAAGAAACACAATATGTGTAACAAATTAATGTTAGCAAGGCAGTTCAAGAATTGTTTTGTGCGAAACCAACATTAGACTATTTATTAAAAATATTGCCATCAAAAATTTAAAAAAGGTTGTTCTACTTGAAGTAATGATTAGACCTGCCAACCAACCAACTGAAATCCGGTTTTGAAAATCAAAACCGGTTTTCGGTTGGAAAACCGGAATCCGGTATTCTGGTTTTCGTTTAACATCCCTAGTAGTAACCACTGAGGAAACTTTATACAACACACAGCAATGATGCACCGTCAATATAATCATCAATGCGCATGTCGTGTGCGAATAGACCACTGTAGTCTATTCGTACACAGTGTACGAATAGCCACAGCCTTCTTCTTTCTTCTTACACAGTGCCTTGCGGCAGAGGCAGCATTCAGGATGGAGACCGTTGCACCCCTTGCCCATTGGGCACCTACCAGAGTTACGATTCCGCTACTGTGTGCACTAAATGTCCTAAAGGCTGGAAGTCAAGAAACGTGGGCCTCATATCGCTATCGGAGTGTCACGATGTTGATTTTGTAGAAAATTTTTCAAGTAACAAGTTATTTCATAATACCTTTTAATGTATCATATATATATATATAGTAGGACGTTTATCTCTAATCCGACTCCCATTGATTAATTTAAAAATACGTAACGTTATTGTTTCATATTTTACTTTTGAGATCTCTCTTTCTGCATGTGTCTTCCTTGGCTGAGTGGTTAGTTAGTTTAAAGATCTTTCTATTTAGTTAGCGTTTTTTGTGTATTTCCCCACTCCAAATGCGGAAATGATTTGTGAAAAAAATTTCTGTATGTATTTATTTCTTTCGCAAGCGCACTGAGCATGAAAATTTACAATAGAATGGAAAGACGCAATACATAAAAAATTCATTATTATTTATGCATAAATCAGAGGACTGTGAGAGAGGCTCGGCCAAGATCGGCCCGAACGGCGAATGCCTCCCGTGCCCCGCTGGATCGTTCCAGTTTAACGCCAACTGCTTGGCGTGCCCAGATGGGACAAAAACGTTGCTCAACGGAAGCTCGTCCGCGGATGACTGCAAGCGTGAGTATATAGAGTTATGCGTTTGGTAGGCTACATAGTAGTGGTTTCTAGTTTCGATATTTTATTTGAGAAAGTCTCCCTAGTTCATGTGAAGTAAGGGTTGTTGTTAATGTTGCTTTAGCTACAAGGAAGCTACTTATTATTAACCAGTGAAGGGGAATGTTGTCACTGTAGATAAGATCAAGCATTAAATTCTTCTTTGAACATACATCGTGTGGCTTGAGTTTATTATTATAGTGAACAAGTTCCTAGAAAGAAAAAAAAACCAGAATACTCGCATATTTATAACAATAGGGTGAGTGGCTGTCGGACCAGGCTTAGGCTAAACCTCGACATCAGTGCACCGAGGACCATGTTTTCAATAAGGTAACTGAGCAAAAGTTTTGTAATGCATAAAGGGCATTGATCCTTCCTATGTTCGAGAGCTTATATAAAAGCATGAGCCATCAAGGGACCTGCACTCTTCATCACAGTCACTCCTTAAAACTCGCAGTGTGGCTGGATACAAAAAGAAGTACCTAGGAGTGCGCTAATTTGAATCTGTGGTGCCTTCTTTATGGAACAGTTTACACTGAGAGAATCTGAGACAAGAGAGTCTTTTAAAAATAGCTTTTAAGACCTTTCTCTTTGGCTAATACATCTGCCACTACAATTCACACCAATAGCGCACTGAGTTTGCTAAATTTAATAACATGGATAGAAGCGCTATAAGAAATGACCATTATTATTATTAATAGATACAATAAGCCAAGTCAAAAGCCCATGGCTTGCAGCATGCATCCTTTACTTCAATTATTCAAAAAATTACTATTTCTGCTATATGATGACTCGAATATCTTCTTTTTTAAAATTTATAATCGCACCAAGTCCTCTAGACTTCCGGTCTAGTAATTCGTTAAGATTTTCTCAATGTAAAAGTAAGATTAAAATTGAAAGTAGTATACAGCTGAAGTCTTTAGGGAATTTTAGGAGTCATTAAAGATAGAGTCCGGACGGATATCCAACAAGTGTTACGCTCTTCAAAATCGAGCAAGTGGTAAAGCTCATAACAGACTTTGAAGGAATTATGTCTTGATTGCAGACGTTCCGTCTTTCAGCATATTTTAAACACTATAACAAAATTATTAGTGTTCAAAAACAGAAATATACTTATAAAAATAAACATGCTTGCAAACTATCATACCATTTATCATACAAAAAAAAAGTATCTTTTGGAGTCAGCTATTGTATTTCTGATTGATTGACGATTAAGTTTCGCACTGACAGTGGAACAAAAGAGTTTCTAAATCTCTATGTTTGTGCTCCTATTGAAATACGTTTATTTTATTGTTGATGTGATTGTTGTTCTAGATGTTTTTGCTCAACGAAGTCTTAAACTCTACAGCTGTTTGCCCCGTTGGCACCTTCTCAAGGTCGGGGCTTGAACCTTGCTTTCCCTGCCATAAAGGCCAGTATGCGGACGAGGAGGGGCAGAAGAGCTGCAAGTATTGCCCCTTCGGCACCTGGACAGAAGAAAAGGGCACCCCTCATAAAGAACTGTGCCTTGGTAAATGTCAAGTTTTGAAAGTCACGTACGCCCCCCCCCCCCATTGTACGTCTTGTCTTGTGTGAGAATAGGGCTATCCGGGCTTAACCTTTGGTCTTACTTTAGTCCCGCACTTCATTAATGGGTTTAACTGTTAAAGGATTGGTTATCCTGTCTAGTTAAATCGTGTAGATAAGTTATAAATATTCGACGTTTTAAGTGTGAACCCTATATTAAAATTACAGGTTTGGTTCAGATACTCCTTCAAATTTTCAATGATAACAGTACCACCTTGTTATTTCATAGTATCACCTTGTTATTTCCTAATATCAGCTTGTTATTTTCTAGTACCACCTTGTTATTTCCTAGTACCATCTTGTTATTTTCTAGTATCACCTTGTTATTTCCTAGTATCACCTTGTTATTTCCTAGTACTACCTTGTTATTTCCTAGTACCACCTTGTTATTTCCTAGTATCACCTTGTTATTTTTTAGTACCACCTTGTTATTTCCTAGTATCACCTTGTTATTTTCTAGTATCACCTTGTTATTTCCTAGTATCACCTTGTTATTTCCTAGTATCACCATGTTATTTCCTAGTACCACCTTGTTATATCCTAGTATCACCTTGAAATTTCCTAGTATTACCTTGTTATTTCCTAGTACCACCTTGTTATTTCCTAATATCAGCTTGTTATTTCCTAGTATCACCTTGTTATTTCCTAGTATCACCTTGTTATTTCCTAGTACTACCTTGTTATTTCCTAGTACCAACTTGTTATTTCCTAGAATCACCTTGTTATTTCCTAGTACCACCTTGTTATTTCCTAGTACCACCTTGTTATTTCCTAGTATCACCTTGTTATTTCCTAGTATCACCTTGATATTTCCTAGTACCACCTTGTTATTTCCTAGTATCACCTTGTTATTTCCTAGTATCACCTTGATATTTCCTAGTACCACCTTGTTGTTTCCTTGTATCACCTTGTTATTTCCTAGTACCACCTTGTTATTTCCTAGTACCACCTTGTTATTTCCTAGTAACACCTTGTTATTTCCTAGTACCACCTTGTTATTTCCTAGTACCACCTTGTTATTTCCTAGTATCACCTTGTTATTTCCTAGTATCAACTTGTTATTTCCTAGTATCACCTTGTTATTTCCTAGTACCACCTTGTTATTTCCTAGTATCACATTGTTATTTCCTAGTATCACCTTGTTATTTCCTAGTACCACCTTGTTATTTCCTAGAATCACCTTGTTATTTCCTAGTACCACCTTGTTATTTCCTAGTATCACCTTGTTATTTCCTAGTATCACCTTGTTTTTTCCTAGTACCACCTTGTTATTTCCTAGTACCACCTTGTTATTTCCTAGTACCACCTTCTTATTTCCTAGTACCACCTTGTTATTTCCTAGTACCACCTTGTTATTTCCTAGTACCACCTTGCTATTTCCTAGCACCACCTTGTTATTTCCTAGTACCACCTTGTTATTTCCTAGTACCACCTTGTTTTTTCCTAGTACCACCTTGTTATTTCCTAGTACCACCTTGTATTTTCCTAGTACCACCTTGTTATTTCCTAGTACCACCTTGTTATTTCCTAGTATCACCTTGTCATTTCCTAGTATCACCTTGTTATTTCCTAGTACCACCTTGTTATTTCCTAGTACCACCTTGTTATTTCCTAGTACCACCTTGTTATTTCCTAGTATCACCTTGTTATTTCCTAGTATCACCTTGTTATTTCCTAATATCACCTTGTTATTTCCTAGTATCACCTTGTTATTTCCTAGTATCACCTTGTTATTTCCTAGTATCATCTTGTTATTTCCTAGTATCACCTTGTTATTTCCTAGTATCACCTTGTTATTTCCTTGTATCGCCTTGTTATTTCCTAGTATAAACTTGTTATTTCCTAGTATCACCTTGTTATTTCCTAATATCAGCTTGTTATTTCCTAGTACCACCTTGTTATTTCCTAGTACCAACTTGTTATTTCCTAGTATCACCTTGTTATTTCCTAGTATCACCTTGTTATTTCCTAGTATCACCTTGTTATTTCCTAGTACCACCTTGTTATTTCCTAGTATCACCTTGTTATTTCCTAGTATCACCTTGTTATTTCCTAGTACCACCTTGTTATTTCCTAGAATCACCTTGTTATTTCCTAGTACCACCTTGTTATTTCCTAGTATCACCTTGTTATTTCCTAGTATCACCTTGATATTTCCTAGTACCACCTTGTTATTTCCTAGTATCACCTTGTTATTTCCTAGTATCACCTTGTTATTTCCTAGTACCACCTTGTTGTTTCCTAGTATCACCTTGTTATTTCCTAGTACCACCTTGTTATTTCCTAGTACCACCTTGTTATTTCCTAGTATCACCTTTTTATTTCCTAGTACCACCTTGTTTTTTCCTAGTAACACCTTGTTATTTCCTAGTATCACCTTGTTATTTCCTAGTATCAACTTGTTATTTCCTAGTATCACCTTGTTATTTCCTAGTACCACCTTGTTATTTCCTAGTATCACCTTGTTATTTCCTAGTATCACCTTGTTATTTCCTAGTACCACCTTGTTATTTCCTAGAATCACATTGTTATTTCCTAGTACCACCTTGTTATTTCCTAGTATCACCTTGTTATTTCCTAGTATCACCTTGATATTTCCTAGTACCACCTTGTTATTTCCTAGTACCACCTTGTTATTTCCTAGTACCACCTTCTTATTTCCTAGTACCACCTTGTTATTTCCTAGTACCACCTTGTTATTTCCTAGTACCACCTTGTTATTTCCTAGTACCACCTTGTTATTTCCTAGTACCACCTTGTTATTTCCTAGTACCACCTTGTTTTTTCCTAGTACCGTCTTGTTATTTCCTAGTACCACCTCGTTATTTCCTAGTACCACCTTGTTATTTCCTAGTATCACCTTGTTATTTCCTAGTACCACCTTGTTATTTCCTAGTATCACCTTGTTATTTTTTAGTACCACCTTGTTATTTCCTAGTACCACCTCGTTATTTCCTAGTACCACCTTGTTATTTCCTAGTATCACCTTGTTATTTCCTAGTACCACCTTGTTATTTCCTAGTATCACCTTGTTATTTTTTAGTACCACCTTGTTATTTCCTAGTATCACCTTGTTATTTTCTAGTATCACCTTGTTATTTCCTAGTATCACCTTGTTATTTCCTAGTATCACCTTGTTATTTCCTAGTACCACCTTGTTATTTCCTAGTATCACCTTGATATTTCCTAGTATTACCTAGTTATTTCCTAGTACCACCTTGTTATTTCCTAATATCAGCTTGTTATTTCCTAGTATCACCTTGTTATTTCCTAGTATCACCTTGTTATTTCCTAGTACTACCTTGTTATTTCCTAGTACCAACTTGTTATTTCCTAGTATCACCTTGTTATTTCCTAGTATCACCTTGTTATTTCCTAGTACCACCTTGTTATTTCCTAGTATCACCTTGTTATTTCCTAGTATCACCTTGATATTTCCTAGTACCACCTTGTTATTTCCTAGTACCACCTTGTTATTTCCTAGTACCACCTTCTTATTTCCTAGTACCACCTTGTTATTTCCTAGTACCACCTTGTTATTTCTTAGTACCACCTTGTTATTTCCTAGTACCACCTTGTTATTTCCTAGTACCACCTTGTTATTTCCTAGTACCACCTTGTTTTTTCCTAGTACCACCTTGTTATTTCCTAGTACCACCTTGTTATTTCCTAGTACCACCTTGTTATTTCCTAGTACCAACTTGTTATTTCCTAGTATCACCTTGTCATTTCCTAGTATCACCTTGTTATTTCCTAGTACCACCTTGTTATTTCCTAGTACCACCTTGTTATTTCCTAGTACCACCTTGTTATTTCCTAGTATCACCTTGTTATTTCCTAGTATCACCTTGTTATTTCGTAATATCACCTTGTTATTTCCTAGTATCACCTTGTTATTTCCTAGTATCACCTTTTTATTTCCTAGTATCACCTTGTTATTTCCTAGTATCACCTTGTTATTTCCTAGTATCACCTTGTTATTTCCTTGTATCGCCTTGTTATTTCCTAGTATAAACTTGTTATTTCCTAGTATCACCTTGTTATTTCCTAATATCAGCTTGTTATTTCCTAGTACCACCTTGTTATTTCCTAGTACCAACTTGTTATTTCCTAGTATCAACTTGTTATTTCCTAGTATCACCTTGTTATTTCCTAGTATCACCTTGTTATTTCCTAGTACCACCTTGTTATTTCCTAGTACCACCTTGTTATTTCCTAGTATCACCTTGTTATTTCCTAGTACCACCTTGTTATTTCCTAGTATCACCTTGTTATTTCCTAGTACCACCTTGTTATTTCCTAGTATCACCTTGTTATTTCCTAGTATCACCTTGTTATTTCCTAGTACCACCTTGTTATTTCCTAGAATCACCTTGTTATTTCCTAGTACCACCTTGTTATTTCCTAGTATCACCTTGTTATTTCCTAGTATCACCTTGATATTTCCTAGTACCACCTTGTTATTTCCTAGTATCACCTTGTTATTTCCTAGTATCACCTTGTTATTTCCTAGTACCACCTTGTTGTTTCCTAGTATCACCTTGTTATTTCCTAGTACCACCTTGTTATTTCCTAGTACCACCTTGTTATTTCCTAGTATCACCTTGTTATTTCCTAGTACCACCTTGTTTTTTCCTAGTAACACCTTGTTATTTCCTAGTATCACCTTGTTATTTCCTAGTATCAACTTGTTATTTCCTAGTATCACCTTGTTATTTCCTAGTACCACCTTGTTATTTCCTAGTATCACCTTGTTATTGCCTAGTATCACCTTGTTATTTCCTAGTACCACCTTGTTATTTCCTAGAATCACCTTGTTATTTCCTAGTACCACCTTGTTATTTCCTCGTATCACCTTGTTATTTCCTAGTATCACCTTGATATTTCCTAGTACCACCTTGTTATTTCCTAGTACCACCTTGTTATTTCCTAGTACCACCTTCTTATTTCCTAGTACCACCTTGTTATTTCCTAGTACCACCTTGTTATTTCCTAGTACCACCTTGTTATTTCCTAGTACCACCTTGTTATTTCCTAGTACCACCTTGTTATTTCCTAGTACCACCTTGTTATTTCCTAGTACCACCTTGTTATTTCCTAGTACCACCTCGTTTTTTCCTAGTACCACCTTGTTATTTCCTAGTACCACCTTGTTATTTCCTAGTACCACCTTGTTATTTCCTAGTATCACCTTGTTATTTCCTAGTACCACCTTGTTATTTACTAGTACCACCTTGTTATTTCCTAGTACCACCTTGTTATTTCCTAGTACCACCTTGTTATTTCCTAGTACCACCTTGTTATTTCCTAGTACCACCTTGTTTTTTCCTAGTACCGTCTTGTTATTTCCTAGTACCACCTCGTTATTTCCTAGTACCACCTCGTTATTTCCTAGTATCACCTTGTTATTTCCTAGTACCACCTTGTTATTTCCTAGTATCACCTTGTTATTTTTTAGTACCACCTTGTTATTTTTTAGTACCACCTTGTTATTTCCTAGTACCACCTCGTTATTTCCTAGTACCACCTTGTTATTTCCTAGTATCACCTTGTTATTTCCTAGTACCACCTTGTTATTTCCTAGTATCACCTTGTTATTTTTTAGTACCACCTTGTTATTTCCTAGTATCACCTTGTTATTTTCTAGTATCACCTTGTTATTTCCTAGTATCACCTTGTTATTTCCTAGTATCACCTTGTTATTTCCTAGTACCACCTTGTTATTTCCTAGTATCACCTTGATATTTCCTAGTATTACCTAGTTATTTCCTAGTACCACCTTGTTATTTCCTAATATCAGCTTGTTATTTCCTAGTATCACCTTGTTATTTCCTAGTATCACCTTGTTATTTCCTAGTACTACCTTGTTATTTCCTAGTACCAACTTGTTATTTCCTAGTATCACCTTGTTATTTCCTAGTATCACCTTGTTATTTCCTAGTACCACCTTGTTATTTCCTAGTATCACCTTGTTATTTCCTAGTATCACCTTGATATTTCCTAGTACCACCTTGTTATTTCCTAGTACCACCTTGTTATTTCCTAGTACCACCTTCTTATTTCCTAGTACCACCTTGTTATTTCCTAGTACCACCTTGTTATTTCTTAGTACCACCTTGTTATTTCCTAGTACCACCTTGTTATTACCTAGTACCACCTGTTTATTTCCTAGTACCACCTTGTTTTTTCCTAGTACCACCTTGTTATTTCCTAGTACCACCTTGTTATTTCCTAGTACCACCTTGTTATTTCCTAGTACCAACTTGTTATTTCCTAGTATCACCTTGTCATTTCCTAGTATCACCTTGTTATTTCCTAGTACCACCTTGTTATTTCCTAGTACCACCTTATTATTTCCTAGTATCACCTTGTTATTTCCTAGTATCACCTTGTTATTTCCTAATATCACCTTGTTATTTCCTAGTATCACCTTGTTATTTCCTAGTATCACCTTTTTATTTCCTAGTATCACCTTGTTATTTCCTAGTATCACCTTGTTATTTCCTAGTATCACCTTGTTATTTCCTTGTATCGCCTTGTTATTTCCTAGTATAAACTTGTTATTTCCTAGTATCACCTTGTTATTTCCTAATATCAGCTTGTTATTTCCTAGTACCACCTTGTTATTTCCTAGTACCAACTTGTTATTTCCTAGTATCAACTTGTTATTTCCTAGTATCACCTTGTTATTTCCTAGTATCACCTTGTTATTTCCTAGTACCACCTTGTTATTTCCTAGTACCACCTTGTTATTTCCTAGTATCACCTTGTTATTTCCTAGTACCACCTTGTTATTTCCTAGTATCACCTTGTTATTTCCTAGTACCACCTTGTTATTTCCTAGTATCACCTTGTTATTTCCTAGTATCACCTTGTTATTTCCTAGTACCACCTTGTTATTTCCTAGAATCACCTTGTTATTTCCTAGTACCACCTTGTTATTTCCTAGTATCACCTTGTTAATTCCTAGTATCACCTTGATATTTCCTAGTACCACCTTGTTATTTCCTAGTATCACCTTGTTATTTCCTAGTATCACCTTGTTATTTCCTAGTACCACCTTGTTGTTTCCTAGTATCACCTTGTTATTTCCTAGTACCACCTTGTAATTTCCTAGTACCACCTTGTTATTTCCTAGTATCACCTTGTTATTTCCTAGTACCACCTTGTTTTTTCCTAGTAACACCTTGTTATTTCCTAGTATCACCTTGTTATTTCCTAGTATCAACTTGTTATTTCCTAGTATCACCTTGTTATTTCCTAGTACCACCTTGTTATTTCCTAGTATCACCTTGTTATTGCCTAGTATCACCTTGTTATTTCCTAGTACCACCTTGTTATTTCCTAGAATCACCTTGTTATTTCCTAGTACCACCTTGTTATTTCCTCGTATCACTTTGTTATTTCCTAGTATCACCTTGATATTTCCTAGTACCACCTTGTTATTTCCTAGTACCACCTTATTATTTCCTAGTACCACCTTCTTATTTCCTAGTACCACCTTGTTATTTCCTAGTACCACCTTGTTATTTCCTAGTACCACCTTGTTATTTCCTAGTACCACCTTGTTATTTCCTAGTACCACCTTGTTATTTCCTAGTACCACCTTGTTTTTTCCTAGTACCACCTTGTTATTTCCTAGTACCACCTCGTTTTTTCCTAGTACCACCTTGTTATTTCCTAGTACCACCTTGTTATTTCCTAGTATCACCTTGTTATTTCCTAGTACCACCTTGTTATTTCCTAGTATCACCTTGTTATTTCCTAGTATCACCTTGTTATTTCCTAATATCACCTTGTTATTTCCTAGTATCACCTTGTTATTTCCTAGTAACACCTTGTTATTTCCTAGTATCACCTTGTTATTTCCTAGTATCACCTTGTTATTTCCTAGTATCACCTTGTTATTTCCTTGTATCACCTTGTTATTTCCTAGTATAAACTTGTTATTTCCTAGTATCACCTTGTTATTTCCTAATATCAGCTTGTTATTTCCTAGTATCACCTTGTTATTTCCTAGTATCAACTTGTTATTTCCTAGTACCACCTTGTTATTTCCTAGTACCACCTTGTTATTTCCTAGTATCTCCTTGTTATTTCCTTGTATCACCTTGTTATTTCCTTGTATCACCTTGTTATTTTCTAGTACCACCTTGTTATTTCCTAATATCACCTGGTTATTTCCTAGTATTACCTTGTTATTTCCTAATATCAGCTTGTTATTTCCTAGTATAACCTTGTTATTTCCTAATACCACCTTGTTATTTCCTAGTATCACCTTGTTATTTCCTAGAATCACCTTGTTATTTCCTAGTACCACCTTGTTATTTCCTAGTATCACCTTGTTATTTCCTAGTATCACCTTGATATTTCCTAGTACCACCTTGTTATTTCCTAGTAACACCTTGTTATTTCCTAGTACCACCTTCTTATTTCCTAGTACCACCTTGTTATTTCCTAGTACCACCTTGTTATTTCCTAGTATAACCTTGTTATTTCCTAGTACCACCTTGTTATTTCCTAGTACCACCTTGTTATTTCCTAGTACCACCTTGTTTTTTCCTAGTACCACCTTGTTATTTCCTAGTACCACCTTGTTATTTCCTAGTACCACCTTGTTATTTCCTAGTACCACCTTGTTATGTCCTAGTATCACCTTGTTATTTCCTAGTATCACCTTGTTATTTCCTAGTACCACCTTGTTATTTCCTAGTACCACCTTGTTATTTCCCAGTACCACCTTCTAATTTCCTAGTATCACCTTGTTATTTCCTAGTATCACCTTGTTATTTCCTAATATCACCTTGTTATTTCCTAGTACCACCTTGTTAATTCCTAGTATCACCTTGTTATTTCCTAGTATCACCTTGTTATTTCCTAGTATCACCTTGTTATTTCCTAGTATCACCTTGTTATTTCCTTGTATCACCTTGTTATTTCCTAGTATAAACTTGTTATTTCCTAGTATCACCTTGTTATTTCCTAATATCAGCTTGTTATTTCCTAGTATCACCTTGTTATTTCCTAGTATCAACTTGTTATTTCCTAATACCACCTTGTTATTTCCTAGTACCACCTTGTTATTTCCTAGTACCACCTTGTTAATTCCTAGTACCACCTTGTTATTTCCTAGTATCTCCTTGTTATTTCCTTGTATCACCTTGTTATTTCCTTGTATCACCTTGTTATTTCTTAGTACCACCTTGTTATTTCCTAATATCACCTGGTTATTTCCTAGTATTACCTTGTTATTTCCCAATATCAGCTTGTTATTTCCAAGTATAACCTTGTTATTTCCTAATACCACTTTGTTATTTCCTAGTATCACCTTGTTATTTCCTTGTATCACCTTGTTATTTCCTTGTATCACCTTGTTATTTCCTAGTATCACCTTGTTATTTCCTAATATCAGCTTGTTATTTCCTAGTATAACCTTGTTATTTCCTAATACCACCTTGTTATTTCCTAGTATAAACTTGTTATTTCCTAGTATAAACTTGTTATTTCCTATTATCACCTTGTTATTTCCTAGTACCACCTTGTTATTTCCTAGTACCACCTTGTTATTTCCTAGTATCACCTTGTTGTTTCCTAGTACCACCTTGTTATTTCTTAGTACCAACTTGTTATTTCCTAGTATCTCCATGTTATTTCCTAGTACCAACTTGTTATTTCCTAGTATCACCTTGTTATTTCCTAGTATCACCTTGTTATTTTCTTGTATCACCTTGTTATTTCCTAGTATAAACTTGTTATTTCCTAGTATCACCTTGTTATTTCCTAATATCAGCTTGTTATTTCCTAGTATCACCTTGTTATTTCCTAGTACCAACTTGTTATTTCCTAGTACCAACTTGTTATTTCCTAGTATCTCCATGTTATTTCTTAGTATCACCTTGTTATTTCCTAGTACCACCTTGTTATTTACTAGTACCACCTTGTTATTTCCTAGTACCACCTTGTTATTTCCTAGTATCACCTTGTTATTTCCTAATATCACCTTGTTATTTCCTAGTATCACCTTGTTATTTCCTAGTAACACCTTGTTATTTCCTAGTATCACCTTGTTATTTCCTAGTATCACCTTGTTATTTCCTAGTATCACCTTGTTATTTCCTTGTATCACCTTGTTATTTCCTAGTATAAACTTGTTATTTCCTAGTATCACCTTGTTATTTCCTAATATCAGCTTGTTATTTCCTAGTATCACCTTGTTATTTCCTAGTATCAACTTGTTATTTCCTAGTACCACCTTGTTATTTCCTAGTACCACCTTGTTATTTCCTAGTATCTCCTTGTTATTTCCTTGTATCACCTTGTTATTTCCTTGTATCACCTTGTTATTTTCTAGTACCACCTTGTTATTTCCTAATATCACCTGGTTATTTCCTAGTATTACCTTGTTATTTCCTAATATCAGCTTGTTATTTCCTAGTATAACCTTGTTATTTCCTAGTACCACCTTGTTATTTCCTAGTATCACCTTGTTATTTCCTAGAATCACCTTGTTATTTCCTAGTACCACCTTGTTATTTCCTAGTATCACCTTGTTATTTCCTAGTATCACCTTGATATTTCCTAGTACCACCTTGTTATTTCCTAGTAACACCTTGTTATTTCCTAGTATCAACTTGTTATTTCCTAATACCACCTTGTTATTTCCTAGTACCACCTTGTTATTTCCTAGTACCACCTTGTTAATTCCTAGTACCACCTTGTTATTTCCTAGTATCTCCTTGTTATTTCCTTGTATCACCTTGTTATTTCCTTGTATCACCTTGTTATTTCTTAGTACCACCTTGTTATTTCCTAATATCACCTGGTTATTTCCTAGTAATACCTTGTTATTTCCCAATATCAGCTTGTTATTTCCAAGTATAACCTTGTTATTTCCTAATACCACCTTGTTATTTCCTAGTATCACCTTGTTATTTCCTTTTATCACCTTGTTATTTCCTTGTATCACCTTGTTATTTCCTAGTATCACCTTGTTATTTCCTAATATCAGCTTGTTATTTCCTAGTATAACCTTGTTATTTCCTAATACCACCTTGTTATTTCCTAGTATAAACTTGTTATTTCCTAGTATAAACTTGTTATTTCCTATTATCACCTTGTTATTTCCTAGTACCACCTTGTTATTTCCTAGTACCACCTTGTTATTTCCTAGTATCACCTTGTTGTTTCCTAGTACCACCTTGTTATTTCTTAGTACCAACTTGTTATTTCCTAGTATCTCCATGTTATTTCCTAGTACCAACTTGTTATTTCCTAGTATCACCTTGTTATTTCCTAGTATCACCTTGTTATTTTCTTGTATCACCTTGTTATTTCCTAGTATAAACTTGTTATTTCCTAGTATCACCTTGTTATTTCCTAATATCAGCTTGTTATTTCCTAGTATCACCTTGTTATTTCCTAGTACCAACTTGTTATTTCCTAGTACCAACTTGTTATTTCCTAGTATCTCCATGTTATTTCTTAGTACCAACTTGTTATTTCCTAGTATCACCTTGTTATTTCCTAGTATCACCTTGTTATTTCCTTGTATCACTTCGTTATTTCCTAGTACCAACTTGTTATTTCCGAGTACCACCTTGTTATTTCCTAGTATCACCTTGTTATTTCCTAGTATCACCTTGTTATTTCCTAGTATCTCCTTGTTATTTCCTAGTATCACCTTGTTATTTCCTTGTATCACCTTGTTATTTCCTTGTATCACCTTGTTATTTCCTAGTATCACCTTTTTATTTCCTAATATCAGCTTGTTATTTCCTAGTATAACCTTGTTATTTCCTAATACCACCTTGTTTTTTCCTAGTACCACCTTGTTATTTCCTAGTATCACCTTGTTATTTCCTAGTATCACCTTGTTATTTCTTAGTACCACCTTGTTATTTCCTAGTATCACCTTGTTATTGCCTTGTATCTCCTTGTTATTTCCTAGTATCTCCTTGTTATTTCCTAGTACCACCTTGTTATTTCCTAGTACCACCTTGTTATTTCCTAGTATCACCTTGTTATTTCCTAGTACCACCTTGTTATTTTATAGTATCACTTGTTATTTGCGAGTACTATCTTTCAATGTAGATTTCGATCTAGTGATGAGGAGCCCATACCGGCTCATGGTGAACCAAATGAAGATAAATAGAGAAGCGATGACCCTTATGATGTGGGTGAACAGCCTGTACGAGGTGACCGATTACGCTACCCAGGTCTCGGCCGGGCCTATATTGAACGTGGTTGGCGCCATCGGTTGCGGCCTGTTCACTATTAGCTTCAAGCAGATCATGGGCGTGAAGAGGACGACTCGAAGGTATGTTAACGTGGACGTAGCCTAAAACGTCATGGACGTAGTCTAAGATACTAGTGTATAATTGAGCAAGGATCGGCAACCTAATGCGCGCGAAACGTTGCCTCACTAGTTTTCTATGGAACAAAGAGTTTGAACTGCTTCGAGGCGTCGGAGCAGGCAGCGTGTTCTGCTGGCGTACCGTATGTTCTAAGTTTTAATCCTGGTTATGGCTAGTATTTGTTTCCGAGACTGGAGGGTCCCTAAGTCTACCTAGCTCTGATGGGTACCTAACATTTTTTTTTGGGGGGAGGGGCAAAATTAAGGCGGCTGGCCATTGAGCTGGTCACACAATCCCCTAGTTTGTCGTGGCCAGAGAAGGTGATAAACTCTGGTTAACCGGCTTTATGTATTAATTTGGTCTGATTGGTACTTTACATTTGTTTAAAAACTGGTTTGAAATGGATGCAGACCTCACTTACTGCTTTGTATATCAAGGTGAAACTTAGGGACAATTCTACTAAAAAAAAAACTTACTCGTTCTGAATAAAACAAACGAGTCAGGTATAAACAAAGAAACAATACTCTCCACCATCTAAAACATAATGACTGTACGCCCCTCTCGCCACCCAACTCCCCCATTACAGGACCTGGCACCACATTGCTTTGATTTTCTCCAACAACCTCTTGACGCTCTACATGGACGGGCGAGAAGTGGACGTGCTTCCATCTGACTTCCCACGACATTGCGAGCACATTGACTTTAAGGGCTCGACGAATATGCCAGGTAAGAGATGCCATGGGTTTGAACTTGTTGGCGACCCCCCCCCCCCTTTGCCCCACCCCTCGACTTAGGGCACCTTGTAGATTATTCCTGCATAGGCTGCGCATCGGGTAAATGCTACTGTCTTTTTTTGTGCTTGCGATTCAGTGAACACATTTCCTCGAACAATACTTATATGGTGAGCATCCGTTTGGCTCATTACTGGTAGATATGACTGGTAGATATGACTGGTAGATATGACTGGTAGATATGGTCACTAACTTGCATTTAAAACCATACAGCACCCACAAACTTAGATTCGACAATGAGTCATTAAATGAATGCTGGATTGAGTTAGATTGACTTTTATAACATATTCTAAGTCACTAACTGTATATATTTCACAAAATCTCTTCCAGTAATTCTTTACCTGCGTTCGTTTTACGAGTTTTTTGGTTCTCTGTGAAATATTTTAAAAGATTTATGTCAAATTCGCACAAATCAAGTCAATAAATGTCTTGCAAACGATATTTAGAAATTGAAAAAAAAATAACGCTATTTTTTACAATTAGCAACGCCATTTGGGCCATTGACGTCACGGGGGAGTAGAAAAGGTCACAGGTTACCATCCCTAACCTATATAAAATAACTGATACTAACTAGATGTGTCTTTAAACATTTCATTCATTTTAATAGCGCAGGGTTAGTATCGGTTACTTTATCTACAATTCCCCTACAGTCCAACCAAGCTTAGCGCAATTTAAATTTTTGACTTTGCAGAATGTAACATGAATTAACGGCACTTTTCTGAGGTATGTGGAAGGCAGGGCGAGGCCACGAGTGGCCCCCACATAAATTTGGGAACAGGGCCCCCATAATCCTAAATACGGCCCTGTTTTGTCCACACATGATTCAATCTCAAGTCACGCTCATTGTTTAACTGGGCCGAAGTTTTCTACTTACTGGCCTTTTGGTCTTAAAAAACAACAAGAATCAGCTGTAATATTCTTATATTGACATTATATCGCGATGTAAGAGATTACTAAAAATGAAATATACAACAAAGGCTACAATGAAATGACAAAGGGATGTCTAAATGTTTAGCAGTTATTTAGTTCTTAATGAATTCGATATCAAAACCTACTAATATATGACAAGATAAACTTAGCAAAAGTAACGATATATAGAGAGGTAGAAAGAGACTAAAGAAAGAAAGAGAGAATGAGAGAGAGATAGAGAGTGTGTGTGTGTGTTACACTAACATTAGATTTTTTAAACTCTTTCTCTCTTCGATTCACGGGCAGAACTGATGGCTACAGATTTGGTGCTAACCAATATGGCACCGAACGTGACCGAGATCGTGCAGCTAGCAAGCCAGTGTGGTCAGTCGAGAAAATTCGAGAACCTTCTCTCTGTAATCGGCTCAGAACAGGCGATGGCCACGCACAGCTCTTGTGATGGTCAGTGTAGCTAATGCACTAAAATCAACATTAGAAACGTACTTTTAAGAAGAATAATAATTGATAAATTATCTTGGAATCTACATATTGATGAAGTAATTTAAAAATATAGAAAAACCTTAGGCTTCATAAAAAGAAACTTTTACAAATGTAATTATAACATAAAACTAAAATGTTATCTCAAATTACTTAGACCTATACCTTATATTAACTAAAACAAAAATTAGAACAAATTCAGAAAAGAGCTGCAAGGTTCATAACTAGCGAATATTCACAGCTGACAAGAGTAACATCAATAGTTTAAATAAGTCAAAATAGTAACGCTAGAGGACAGAATGGAAAAGAGTAAAGTACAACTTAGAAATACAACACAATAACAATCTGTTGCAATGCTCAGATAAACATACAGACAAAAACACTTTAATTATCCCTCATGTGAGAATAAATGCATATAAGAACTCCTACGTCCCGATTGGCATCCGGGTATGAAATGGGTTGCCTGAAGAAACCAGGAAAACCAGCAAACTTCACCAGGTATGAGCGCAATAATATTTTATAGAAGCAACGTCTGTAATATATATATATATATATATATATATATATATATAATATGTATACATATATGATACAGGATAGTCGCTGCCTCGAAAACCTCCCTAAAGCATGTTCTTAATTGCCCGAATTGTACTTCGCCGAACAGCCCGAGCAAGGGTTCGCTTCGTAAATTGCTCGCCTTTCGTCGTTTTCGCGCTTAACAGGGCGATCTATTGCTCGACAAGCGACAATTCGGGGGGTATCGGCGAGCCAAATTCGGGCGAACGAATGCTTCGTCGACATGTTGACGAAGCCGCGTATTGATTGGCTGAATTGATCACGTTCATTATGCGAAAAAGCACCAAAATTTCCTAGTCTTAATGAAAAAAAATGGCGTCTTACAAGACAGTCAGCTGCCAGAGATGTCAGAGGACAGTCTAGTAATATTCATAGATGCATGGGAAAATGTTCCATGCCTGTGGAACTCACTCCATCGGGACTATAAAAATAAGGGTGAAAAAAACCAAGGCCTTGAACAATATTGCCCAAAATCTTTGTGCAATGTAATCGCAACACCCAAAGCTTCTTCGTCTGTGAGCGCAGCCCTTTTGCAGCAATATTAACATCCGGCAGTTCGCCTCAGCGCTAAAAATAGACCAGTTAAAAACAAGAGCACCATTTCGCTGAGCTTCCTAGCTCGCCCTAATGTCGGCGAAAGTGCACGAGCCCATTTAAGAGCAAACAGTAGCTCTTGCGAATTGAACGATACCTGATTCGACCGAAACTAGTTCGGGCAATTAAGAACATGCTTTAAGACTGACAAAAGGAGATGTTTTAAGAAATTGTGAGTGTTGGGTATGTTGTCGGGCATTGTGGTATGTTTGTTGCAGTATGACATATTTAAGAAGATGTTGTAAGACAGGGGTCGGCAACCTACAGAACGCGTGTCGAACTTGGCACGCAGAACGATTTTAAATGGCACGCGGTAGACCCCACCCCACCTAAAAAAAATATTAATGAATTAAGGTTCTTCGACGAGTAATTGACTGCTAGAGCAGTATAACTTTTAAGCTGTTGGCACGCTTGGTGAATTAGTAGTCATACTTTGGCACGCTATTTTGAAAAGGTTGCCGACGCCTGCCTTATAATGCACTCCTATATAGTTGCCGACCCCTGTAGTAAGAGCATTGTCACAGTATGACCTATATAAGAATATATTGTAGGTCATTGTAAGTTTTAGGATCACAGTATGACCTATATAAGAAGATATTGTAGGTCATTGTAAGTTTTAGAATCACAGTATGACCTATATAAGAAGATATTGTAGAGCATTGTAAGTTTTAGGATCACAGTATGACCTATATAAGAAGATATTGTAGAGCATTGTAAGTTTTAGGATCACAGTATGACCTATATAAGAAGATATTGTAGGTCATTGTAAGTTTTAGGATCACAGTATGACCTATATAAGGAGATATTGTAGGTCATTGTAAGTTTTAGGATCACAGTATGACCTATATAAGAAGATATTGTAGAGCATTGTAAGTTTTAGGATCACAGTATGACCTATATATTTTAAAAAACCTTCACCTAAATTTGTGGTTATTAAAATGAAAATATTTTGGACATAATGGCTTACCGGCAGCGCGCTGGAATTCTCATCCTGAAAATGTAGAATTCGAACTCAAGTTAAACGCCAGGGTAATTTCCTCTGGGATTGGATTGTGTCCCCGACTCTACCACTCACGATTTTTGGTTGAGGAAAAAGGCGGCTGTGCATTGTGCTCTGAACACGATACCCTTTCATGCGATGGCACATGAACTACTTAAGGAATACAGCTTCAGTAGTGCCATGGACCTACATGATCAATGGTACTTTCTACTTTTAATATTTTCAGTGAAATTATCGGAACATATATTCTTATATGGTACATTCAGAATTTTACATATCCAGTAGGTTGAGTTATGAACCAAACAGAGATGAGCGGATACTATGGAACCTTAGGGCACACATCATCATGCAAGTGGCATGAAATTATAGGAGTCGATACGGCAGCCTTGTAGATTGTATCACCAATACAACGCCCAGCTAGTGCGTTACAATTATACTTCCTGGCAGTACTATAAGGAGGGGTTTGGTAACGTTTTACGTTTTAATGGCTTACAAATGTGATTAAGGGTCCAGCACAACGCTAAGAGACCTGTTCATCCCCCGACAAATGACAGTTACCCATCAGAGCTAAAGGAGTGGTAGATTCGGCTCCCGACCCAAACTCAGAGAATCTTCCTGCATTCCTACTAGGACCTGGCGTTTAGCTCAAATTTTAAACCTTAGATCTTCAGACGAGAAATCCGAATGCCGAATAGATCAACGTGCTCATTCCGCCCTTTCTCCCCCTCCCCCGCACTCCTCCATATACAAGTAAGGAGGCTTATATATTTTATTGATCCGCTGCAATGGGCTTTCCATTCAGCTACGGACAACTGTGCAGGACGCCCGTGCGGTGACCACGGCATCTGCATCGACCTGTACAACGACTACGTCTGCAACTGCACGGACAACTACCTTGGGAACTTTTGTAAGGTGAGAGTTTGTTATAGAATTAGATTTCAACACATCCAACACATCCCCATTCGTGCTTGTTTATTTTTTTACTCAAACAAATATTGTATAAACATGTTTGATTCACAAAAAATAATTCCTTAATACTTAATGCTTTACAAACACTAATTTGTGATAGGCGACTCTACGTCTAGGACTATTGTTGTTGTTGTTTTTTTTTGTCAAATCCCGAATATTGCTTGCGATGCACAGACAGGAACAAATGCAGATGTTAAGTTACCATTAATAAGAGTCTGTGGCACATTCTTTTGATCTTACTTGATTAGCAAAAAAAACTGGGGCTTTCTCCACAGACGCTGGAAGTACCGAACCGACACAAAGACCGATAGACTTTATGTAGTGCTTGTGTCAGTGTAAGTGTGCATAATATCAAATTCCAACACAGCTTGCTAAACTGAGAAAGTGCAGTTCTGTTATCACTGTGTAGGTCACTTCGCTAAAAAATAATTCATTTATTTTCCACCCATTAATACATAATAACAAAAAGAAACACACAAAAAGTACTTAGGGGAAGAGGTCAAATCGAAGAGCGGCTGAAAATCTGATTTCCAGAACCAAAAATATGTTTTGAAAAAACAACACGATATTAACATCACTAGTTGAGACTAGCTGCCAATTATATTGACGCTGTGTTGTTTTTAAAACATTTTTTCCGAAATAAATTTGTCAGAAAAAAAAGCAAGTTGAAATAGTAGATTGTTAAAAATATATTCTTCTATTTCTCTCTGTCTCTCTCTCTCTCTCTCTATTTATCAATCTAATCTAGTCTATATCTCTCTACATCCCAAACAGATACCTCCAAACTGGTGCTTAGGACACCAATGTAAGAACAGCAGAGGCTGTATCAACGACCTGAACGCCAACACCTACAGATGTGACTGCATGGAAGGATTCTCGGGGAAACTCTGTGAAAGCAGAGGCGTAGGTACGTCTTCTTATCTTATCTTATATATTACAGACGCTCCTTCTATAATGAAGATTATTGCGTCCTACGCTCATCCGTGGTCCGAGTCTAGTCTTGCATCGTTATACATGTTATAAATGATGTTAAGGTACTGGTTTTCATGGTTTGTTCAGACAACCCATTCCATGCGCGAATGCCACTCGGGAAATAGGAGTCCTTACATTCATTCAGGGCCGTATTTATGATTGTGGGTGCACTGTTGCCAAATTTATGTGGGGGCCTCGCCCCTGCCTTCTACATAGTCCTACCTCAGAAAAATGCCGTTAATTCATGTTACAGTCCTTAAAATCATACATACTTTTTATGTTGCGCTTAGCTTGGTTGGACTGGAGTGCTTTTAAAATTGAAGGAGAATAAATAATTTGTATTTTACATTTTAATCGAAAGAATGGGGATGTCACTATACAAAATATTTTTGGGATGCGTGGGGGCCCCTATTGTGTGGGGGCCCCTGTTCCAAAGGAACATATTGTGGAACATGCCTAAATACGCCATTGCATGCATTAGTTCTCGCATAGGGGATAAGAGAAGTGTTTTTGTCCTATTGTTTATCTGAGCGTTGTGTTGTATTTCTAAATTAGAGTTTAATGCCTTATGTATTATTACTACTTTACTCTTCGCCCTTCTGTCCTCTAGTGTTTCTAGGCTTAGTGATTTGACTATTTGTGTTACTCTTGTTAGTTGTGAATATTCGTCATCTGTATTTGAAAACTCGTATCCTCGACAGTGGTAACCCAATAATAAAATATACATATTATACGAATGTGTGACAAAAAACTCCTATATGTACGAGCATGTGTAAATAAAACAAACTCTTCGATGTTTTGTATAAGAATTTCTGGCAACAGTACTGATAAACTATTCCTAATGTCTTTTGTTATAAACGCACAGACGATCTTTTCATGGTGTATCCATGGCAACATGGGATTAGATTTTGAGGTTAATCTTGCATATTCTGTCTTTAAAGATTATTGCGTCCCTCGCCTTTCCGTTTTTTTAAGGCACTATACGTTAATGATGACTTGTGGAAATACTGTGAAGGGATTCGAGACGAAGCTTACTTGAGGATTACTTGGGAATACGAAGGATACTTAAATTTCTTGGTGAATACTTTGGATTAATAGGAAAATTAGAAAACACATATTTTCCCATTCCCATTTACTATCTGCCTTCAACCATTAATGGTAGATAGTTATAGCACACGTTTCGGACTAAGGATCTAAAGCTTCGGTATAAATACACTTTCTTATATATATAGGTATGGTACCCTTCGAACAGGATTGTGTGTATGGATTAGAACAATTTTATGGGAACCATATCCTACATTCAGCTTAACCACACAGCCTTTCTATTTAAGGACCATTGGGCAGTGTCATACAATACAGGAATAGTTCCCTTTTTCCGTTCCCTCTCTACTTTCTGAACTTCTTTATAGAATCGTTCAGCTTTATTCCCGTCAATTCCATAAAAATGAAAAATAAAAGTAAAGTAGGCTAACCGTCGGACCAAATTGATCCATGGTGCCGGCGAAGCGGCGTTCACCAGTTTCAGTGACCACGGCATAGTAGGGAACGTGTGGCCAGCACAATGCCCGTCCGCCTTTACTTTACCAGAACTAAGATCAGGTACTCAGTAGAGCTAGGTTGGCTCAGGGACACCCTAAATCCAGAACCTTCGAAACGCCAGTCGAACGCGCTGCCGTTCGGCCACCTAGACCCCATATTATAATAAAAACCAATGCTACATTTCGAGACCTTTACCTGGAATGATTTTAGACCGTACATACTTTCGGCTTTTATTTTTACTATAAATAACATTCGCCTAGGTTAATGTTTGAAAAAAAAAAGCATTTAATTCTTTTTTTTTAGGTTTAACGAACACAAAGATTTAGTGCAATCATAGGAAGAAAATGTTCTATCATGTTTAGAATCACATTAAGAGAACAAACACATAGATTTAGTGCAATCATAGGAAGAAAATGTTCTATCATGTTTAGAATCATATTAAAAGAACAAACACATAGATTTAGTGCAATCATAGGAAGAAAATGTTCTATCATGTTTAGAATCATATTAAAAGAACAAACACAAAGATTTAGTGCAATCATAGGAAGAAAATGTTCTACTTTGTTTTTTATCTTTTTTTTTTTCTCTTTTATCTACGTTTAGGCGAGTGGGGCGAATGGAGCGAGTGGGATCCGTGCCACCAGACCTGCGGGGAGCCGCTGTCCGTGCGTCGGCGGGAGTGCCTGCAAAGGGACACGGAAGCCTTCGCTAGCTGTAACGGGGAGGACGTCGAAACCAAGCGGTGTGAGACTACGCCTTGTCCTAGTAAGTATTACGCCTTGTCCCAGTAAGTACTAAACATTGTCCTAGTAAGTATTACGCCTTGTCCCAGTAAGTACTAAACATTGTCCTAGTAAGTACTGCGCATTTTTCCAGTAAGTACTAAGCCTTGTCCTAGTAAGTACTACGCCTTCTTTTAGTAAGTACTACGTCTTGTCCTAGTAAGTGCTACGTCTTTTCCTAGTTAGTACTACACCTTGTCACGTGTCCTAGTAAGTACTACACCTTGCCCTAGTAGTACTAAGACTTGTCCTACTTGTTCTACGCCTTATTCAAGTAAGTGCGTATTCTTACTGTCTTAAAAGCGTATTTTAGGACCGCCGACCGTATTAAATATGTATATTGACCTAAATAAAATGTGGCGTTAAGTTTTGAGAAAGTATTGATTCTCGTATTTGATCATAAAAGTGTGGATTCCTTAAGATGTACATTTTTTTTCTCGTAATTTTTCGGTAATTTTAAATAGGAAAAGCTTGGCAGATTTTTAACACGGTAAACTGTGTATCCAAAGATTAATTTTACAACCGTAACTACAGAAGAGACAAAAAAAAAACGTGTTGACCAATGTTCTTTTTTAATTTCCTCTTTAAAAATAATGACATTCGTTGGGGTAAAGTAAAGGCGGCTGGGCATTGTGCTGGCCACACAACACCTAGTATACCGTGGCCACAGAAACTGACAAACGCTGCTTCACCAACCTTATGATTAGTTTGGTCCGACGGGTACTTTACTTTACTACATGCTTTAAGGTCAATTATATTTCGAATCTGCTTCTTTATATTTTGGTCGATTGTGTTGGTTTTCCAGGTGAGGGCCCTGTCATTTGATTGCTTAGTTATATTCATTTATAATTCGACCATGTTGTACCTTAGAAATATAACACACAATAACAATGCTAAAATAAACTTCAGAAAGGAACAAAGAAACAACCTTGTTGACCAATTTCCTCTAAAAAAATAATAATACAAAAACGGACACATTTTTGCGTTGCCCATTTTTCTTATTGTACGTAAAAACAGCGCTCGGAGGGTCCCAAAGACGTACGAATGCAGCAGCAAATTACGGACAGGTTCCCATTTAGTGCCACTGTCCGCGTTAATTCTAAACCATCTTGTGGTGTCCTCAGTCGATGGTGGTCTGTCCGAGTGGCTCGGCTGGACGTGCATCAGCAATGAGAAAGGAGGGCAGGCGGTGCGCGTCCGAAAGTGCAACAACCCAGAGCCTCAGTACGGCGGAGACCAGTGCTGGGCGCACACGAAGGAGTACAAAGCCTGCAATCCCCCCAGCTATCGACCTGGTCAGTAGCTTGTGACCATATCTCTTAGACACTGTGTAGGCAAGATAGGATGTTATGGTCATGTAACCTTTAAAATAAGCAATGGCACCTCAAGTCGATGAGTCTATGTTACCTTATATATACACAGGATAATTAAATGATGTTTTGTCCAAGATATTTATTATATAAATATATCTAGTTATGGTTATGGTTATGTTATCTTTATATACACAGGGTAATTAAATGATGTTCTGACCATGATATTTATTATATAAATATATATAGTTATGGTCATGTTATTTTTATATACACAGCGTAATAAAATGATGTTATGGCCATGGTATTTATTATATAAATATATATAGTTATGGTCATGTTATCTTTATATACATAGGGTAATAAAATGATGTTATGGCCATGATATTTATTATATAAATATATATATATAGTTATGGTCATGTTATCTTTATATACATAAGGTAATTAAATGATGTTATGGTCATGATATTTATTATATAGATATATAGTTATTCGAAAATGTTAGGGTAATGCTATCTGTAAATAGACAGGGTAATTTAGCGATTTTATTATCAAGTTAATGTCTAAATAGACTGGGTAATATTAACTTTTAAAGAGAAAGTGTAATTCAATGATGTTATGGTTATGTTACCTGTTGTATAGACAGAGTAATTCAAAGATGTTTTGGTTATTATTATCTATTATATAGTGTTATGGACTATTACTATGATGACTATTATTACGACTCGTTAAATCGGATTAAATGAATAGTTGTATCTTTATTAGAAGTCTCTAGATTCTGCTGATCTGAAGTCCAAGCTAGGGGTTCCTTGACTGACAGGTCTATGCAGTAATGTAGTTATATTCGGTATAATTATCTTTACACCTTTCTTTCAACAATGATATATCAAACAACTCCAGTTGTTGAATAAACAATTTTATTTAAATTTTAGACTCAAGATAAACTATAAGTAAATGCATCAACAGATGGCGAACATAAGAGTTTCATAAAATTTCATAAAGTATACAAGTATCAATATAGCGACTTCTCTCTACAAACTATCAAACTGAACTAACTCTAAGAAGGTAGGGACTTTACAAAGAAAACTATTATCGAAGATTCTACAGGGTCCTAATACGCATTTCAAATTCACTGCTCTATAGGATACTGCGATCCAGACTATAACCTTCAATTTCCACGGGGTTGAACGAATTATTTTATTTAAACTGCCCTCAGAGCATAAAAGTCAAACCTTGGACTCTAATACGCACTTGTTAAGAGGTCAATGCCCTAATACGTCATTCATCTATGACCGACATTCGTAACAATAGACAGACTTTTTGAAATATGTTACGTTTATGTTACTTATTATATAGATAACGTAACCTAATGATGTTATTATATAGGTGATAGGGTAATATAATGATGTTATTAATATAGACAGGTTGTTATCGATAATTTAGGCAGTGTTACTTTTTTATATAAAAAGGTTTAGAGTTTAGAGAATAATGTTTTGGCTCTGTTACATACCACAGGGTTATCGATTAAATCACCACTTCTTTAAGACATGGTCGGTCATAATGTTTTCGCCGTATCACTTTTTTTAAGACAATGACCAATAAAGATGGTTTATAGAGATAAACGCATACATACAATATATTTACAGGTTTATAATGTGTCATTATGTAATACATGGAAATGGGAATTTAAGATGGTTTTAACATATTAGAATTTCATTAGACAGGCAGTTATTGCGACCCATGTCAAGTACGGGCTCCGTTTTGTGTCTCCTTGGCAAAGAAGTCAATTGTAATTGAAAAGATTATATATTTAAGATTGATCTATCTATAGTGTGCATTTTGTTTCTTTTAGTGAACGGCGCCTTCGGCCCTTGGTCAGACTGGTCCTTCTGCAGCACCGAGGTCAACGTAAAGTTCAGGGTCCGGCTGTGCGAGAACCCAGCCCCCAAACACGGAGGCGACAAGTGCAGCGAATCAGGGGCCACCGAGACAAGGTCATGTCAAAAGGTCGAGAAAAATGGCACGTAAAAACGAAGGTGGAAATTGGGGGGGGGGGGGGGGAGAGGGGGTGAGCCCATCCATTTCTCATAGAAGTCTGGTGAACGTTTTTAGATTATATGCTACATTAAAAAAACTTATCAATAATTCTAATAAATCAATGATTAAATCAAACAACCAATCAATCAGGAAATAAATCAACCAATTAAAAAAAAACAGGATAACATAAATAATTCTGAAATTCAGAACCAAATCAATAACAGAAAAATAGAATTGTTATATTAATCTTTGAATATACGAATAAAAAATCGTTCAATAAATCAGTATATTCATCGATAAATTAAACAGATTATACAGGAGCACGAACATCTCATCCTTAAGCCCGATAAGTCAATCAGCATTGTAACCTTTTATTAGTCATTTACTAATAATAACAACATCTCTAAACTACAGTGTCAAGTATAGTCATTTATGATGCCCGTTAGGAGAAGCGGGCACATAATGCTAGTAAATAATAAAACTTGCGCAGTTTTCAACGAACTAATCCAGATAGTATAATCTAATCTACCATAGGCTGTTGGAAGCTAATACCACAGTTTTCAACTAACTAACCAAGCTAGTTTAATCTGATCTACCATAGGCTGTTGGAAGCTAATACCACAGTTTTCAAAGAGCTAACCCAGCTAGTATAATCTGATCTACCTCTAGGCTGTTGGAAGCTAATACCACAGTTTTCAACTAACTAACCCAGCTAGTTTAATCTGATCTACCATAGGCTGTTGGAAGCTAATACCACAGTTTTCAACTAACTAACCCAGCTAGTTTAATCTGATATACCATAGGCTGTTGGAAGCTAATACCACAGTTTTCAACTAACTAACCCAGCTAGTATAATCTGATATACCATAGGCTGTTGGAAGCTAATACCAATCGGCTCGGAGATGGACAGGGTAGCTTGCAAAGAGGACAACACTTCAGCAATGATGGACTGTCGCATCGAGTGCAAGCGTGGGTATATGGTGGATGACGATATCCACTACCTCTGCGGCCCATTGACCAACTACACCTGGTCCCACATCACCAAGACCAACCCTAGAGGACTTTTACCGCACTGTACCAGTGAGTGAGGCAGTCTTTATTTATTATAATGATATCAATCACGGTGGCCGAAGCCGCATAGCGTTCGGTTAATGTAAACGAAGGTCCTGGGTTCGAATCCTGGTGAAGGCTAGGATTTTTTCCCGGGTCTGGAGGATGTCCCTGAGTCTATCCAGCTCTGATGGGTACCTGACCTTAGTAGGGGTAAAGTAAAGGCGGCTGTGCATGGTGCTGACCACACAATCACTTAGTATGCCGTTGCCACAGAAACTGGTGATCGCTACTTCACCGGCTTTATGGGTCAAATAGTTCCGACGGGATATTTTTTTTCCCTTGTATTATCTATACATCTAGCTATCTATCTAACTACATATCTGTCTTGATCTATTTGTCTGTCCACCTATCCATCCACCTATATATTTTGTCTACTAAGAAAGTTTTCTAATCTTCTAAAAATAATAATTTACAACAAATAGAGTTAGATATGTCAAAAATCAAAATAAAACATTTCAAATTTGCTACTCACATAAAGTTCACTCAATACAAAATACATAGAAAATACCGTAGAAAATAAAAATATGTTAATTTATTTTTAAAAAATTGCGACTTGATAGCGAATGAATTCGTGTGTAACTTTGGGATAACAATAATAATAATGGTTACTTAAATAAAGCGCTTAAATTAGCATGCTCAGTGCGCTCTAGCAAATTATAGAGCGTCTGCAATGGGCGGAGCTTAAGTCTTTTAGTGACGTCATTTGTAAACTGAGGAACAAATATGACATATAGTGAAGTTTCTTATCATGCCAAATTCACATATGAATATTGGCTATCCTACTAAAAAATTACGAGGTAAATAGTAGTACTGTAGATTAATTGATTAATGTGATTAGGTTAGGCCCGGCTAGACATATTTACACTTACAATTTCACTTTATAGGCCTACACTTTTAATGTTTCGTAGGCTAGACTAATGGGCTGATAGCTAAGTAGGGCAGCTACGATGCCAAGTGATAGTGTTGGTGAACAGCAGGCTATCTAGTCAAGTCACTAATAGGCTCACATCGTCTATGATCTATGTCTATGATAATAATAAAATAGCCTATTTTATTCAACAGACATAATACAGCTTAAATCTTAATAAGACTTAAAACACAAAACATCATTTAAAAAAAGCTCGAAATTTTATTAATACAGCGGCCATTGTACTTGTACACCACTACACAAAGTAAACAAAAATGACGTGCTTTTTGTCACGTGATTGCAAACGCCCTATTACGTCTTCTAGAGTGCGTTTTTTTGTTCAATATCTTTCGTGTTTTCTAGCTATCTATTTATCTATCAATCCCTACATCTATCTATTATAGCATCGGTCTATTCGTCTATTTTTCTAACTATTATATCTATATATCAATATACCTACCCATCATAACACCGGCATTCACATGTATGAATTCGTCTAGTGCTATATTAATATTATTATCAACGCTATTCCTTGTTTACTTGTCCACCATTTCCCATAGAAATTTCATAACCTTAGCCGACGTAAACAAACTATTATTTAAACACTACTATTTGATGGACAACTTTCTTATTAGGACAATGTAACATGTAACACTTTCCTAGCACATTGTTTTATCAGGACTATATCATGTTGTTTTTCTACCAGGACAGTTCTAATATTATAAGACAGAACACTAAAGCGTTTTTTTTTTGTTTTTTTTTTGGACTTCATTAATATTAAGACCGTGGGGGTGAAATGAGTTAAGTGTCCTTCGACTGTGTACCGCTTCCACAGAGATAACATCAGTGATTGTGAGGAGCCTGAACCTGTACGGGTACTACCGCGGGGTGGCGGGTCACGAGAGGGTCATGACTGTCCTACTGCACGACGCCATGGAGGACTACATCACGTACCAGTGTCCAGATTGCAGCTTCAATGTTAATGTCACTCGGGATAAAGGTAGGGACCAGAACAAGGGTTTGTGTGGGGGGGGGGGGAAGAGGGCAACATGTTTTCACCAGGGCCGTGTACATACACACCCATTTACACACACAACATCATGTGCTAACAGGGGTGCTAACGGGACAAGGGTGGTCTAGGGGGGTGGTTTTGGAGAGGTATTGTTTACGTCCACTCAGTTCTGATGGATGCATGGCAATACTTAGGGAAAGTAAATGTGACCGGTCTTTGCATTGGCCAAACGAGCCTCTTAAACGCCGTGACCACTAAAACTGGTGAGCACTTCACCATTGACTCCAATGACCAACGCGGTGTGAGACACTTTTTACTTTGTTCTTGGGAAAATGACGTCAGCAATATTATTACTATTTTTTTTTTGTACAAATTAAGAATCTCTTTGTCAAAAACTTAAATGTAAAACCTTTTAGATCCTTCCAATACTATAGTTAATTGAACATCTTTTTTTTTACGTTGCCTCCACCCCCAAAAACTTTTTTTTGTAAGGGCCCAGTGTGTGAGGCATGCTGGTCCTGTGTGTGAGGCATGCTGGTCCTGTGTGTGAGGCATGCTGGTCCTGTGTGTGAGGCATGCTGGTCCTGTGTGTGAGGCATGCTGGTCCAGTGTGTGAGGCATGCTGATCCTGTGTGTGAGGCATGCTGGTCCAGTGTGTGAGGCATGCTGGTCCAGTGTGTGAGGCATGCTGGTCCTGTGTGTGAGGCATGCTGGTCCAGTGTGTGAGGCATGCTGGTCCTGTGTGTGAGGCATGCTGGTCCTGTGTGTGAGGCATGCTGGTCCAGTGTGTGAGGCATGCTGGCCCAGTGTGTGAGGCATGCTGGCCCAGTGTGTGAGGCATGCTGGCCCAGTGTGTGAGGCATGCTGGCCCAGTGAGTGAGGCATGCAGGCCCAGTGTGTGAGGCATGCTGGCCCAGTGTGTGAGGCATGCTGGTCCTGTGTGTGAGGCATGCTGACCCAGTGTGTGAGGCATGCTGGCCCAGTGTGTGAGGCATGCTGGTCCTGTGTGTGAGGCATGCTGGTCCTGTGTGTGAGGCATGCTGGCCCAGTGTGTGAGGCATGCTGGTCCTGTGTGAGGCATGCTGGTCCTGTGTGTGAGGCATGCTGGTCCTGTGTGTGAGGCATGCTGGTCCAGTGTGTGAGGCATGCTGGTCCTGTGTGTGAGGCATGCTGGTCCTGTGTGTGAGGCATGCTGGTCCTGTGTGTGAGGCATGCTGGTCCTGTGTGTAAGGCATGCTGGTCCTGTGTGTAAGGCATGCTGGTCCTGTGTGTGAGGCATGCTGGTCCTGTGTGTGAGGCATGCTGGTCCTGTGTGTGAGGCATGCTGGTCCTGTGTGTGAGGCATGCTGGTCCTGTGTGCGAGGCATGCTGGCCCAGTGTGTGAGGCATGCTGGCCCAGTGTGTGAGGCATGCTGGTCCTGTGTGTGAGGCATGCTGGCCCAGTGTGTGAGGCATGCTGGTCCTGTGTGTGAGGCATGCTGGTCCTGTGTGTGAGGCATGCTGATCCTGTGTGTGATGCATGCTGATCCTGTGTGTGAGGCATGCTGGTCCTGTGTGTGAGGCATGCTGGTCCTGTGTGTGAGGCATGCTGGTCCTGTGTGTAAGGCATGCTGGTCCTGTGTGTGAGGCATGCTGGTCCATTGTGTGAGGCATGCTGGCCCAGTGTGTGAGGCATGCTGGTCCTGTGTGTGAGGCATTCTGGCCCAGTGTGTGAGGCATGCTGGTCCTGTGTGTGAGGCATGCTGGCCCAGTGTGTGAGGCATGCTGGCCCAGTGTGTGAGGCATGCTGGTCCTGTGTGTGAGGCATGCTGGTCCTGTGTGTGAGGCATGCTGGCCCAGTGTGTGAGGCATGCTGGTCCTGTGTGTGAGGCATGCTGGTCCTGTGTGTGAGGCATGCTGGTCCTGTGTGTGAGGCATGCTGGTCCAGTGTGTGAGGCATGCTGGTCCTGTGTGTGAGGCATGCTGGTCCTGTGTGTGAGGCATGCTGGTCCTGTGTGTGAGGCATGCTGGTCCTGTGTGTGAGGCATGCTGGTCCTGTGTGTGAGGCATGCTGGTCCTGTGTGTGAGGCATGCTGGTCCTGTGTGTGAGGCATGCTGGTCCTGTGTGTGAGGCATGCTGATCCTGTGTGTGAGGCATGCTGATCCTGTGTGTGAGGCATGCTGGTCCTGTGTGTGAAGCATGCTGGTCCTGTGTGTGAGGCATGCTGGTCCTGTGTGTGAGGCATGCTGGTCCATTGTGTGAGGCATGCTGGCCCAGTGTGTGAGGCATGCTGGTCCAGTGTGTGAGGCATGCTGGTCCTGTGTGTGAGGCATGCTGGTCCTGTGTGTGAGGCTTGCTGGTCCTGTGTGTGAGGCATGCTGATCCTGTGTGTGAGGCATGCTGGTCCTGTGTGTGAGGCATGCTGGTCCTCTGTGTGAGGCATGCTGGTCCTGTGTGTGAGGCATGCTGGTCCATTGTGTGAGGCATGCTGGCCCAGTGTGTGAGGCATGCTGGTCCTGTGTGTGAGGCATGCTGGCCCAGTGTGTGAGGCATGCTGGTCCTGTGTGTGAAGCATGCTGGTCCTGTGTGTGAGGCATGCTGGTCCAGTGTGTGAGGCATGCTGGTCCTGTGTTAGGCATGCTGGTCCTGTGTGTGAGGCATGCTGGTCCTGTGTGTGAGGCATGCTGGTCCTGTGTGTGAGGCATGCTGGTCCAGTGTGTGAGGCATGCTGGTCCTGTGTGTGAGGCATGCTGGTCCTGTGTGTGAGGCATGCTGGTCCAGTGTGTGAGGCATGCTGGTCCTGTGATAGGCATGCTGGTCCTGTGTGTGAGGCAAGCTGGTCCTGTGTTTTAGGCATGCTGGTCCAGTGTGTGAGGCATGCTGGTCCTGTGTGTGAGGCATGCTGGTCCTGTGTGTGAGGCATGCTGGTCCTGTGTGTGAGGCATGCTGGTCCTGTGTGTGAGGCATGCTGGTCCATTGTGTGAGGCATGCTGGTCCAGTGTGTGAGGCATGCTGGCCCAGTGTGTGAGGCATGCTGGTCCTGTGTGTGAGGCATGCTGGTCCTGTGTGTGAGGCATGCTGGTCCTGTGTGTGAGGCATGCTGGTCCAGTGTGTGAGACTAGCTGGTCCTGTGTGTGAGGCATGCTGGTCCTGTGTGTGAGGCATGCTGGTCCTGTGTGTGAGACATGCTGGCCCAGTGTGTGAGGCATGCTGGCCCAGTGTGTGAGGCATGCTGGTCCTGTGTGTGAGGCATGCTGGTCCTGTGTGTGAGGCATGCTGGCCCAGTGTGTGAGGCATGCTGGTCCTGTGTGTGAGGCATGCTGGTCCTGTGTGTGAGGCATGCTGATCCTGTGTGTGAGGCATGCTGATCCTGTGTGTGAGGCATGCTGGTCCTGTGTGTGAGGCATGCTGGTCCTGTGTGTGAGGCATGCTGGTCCTGTGTGTGAGGCATGCTGATCCTGTGTGTGAGGCATGCTGATCCTGTGTGTGAGGCATGCTGATCCTGTGTGTGAGGCATGCTGATCCTGTGTGTGAGGCATGCTGGTCCTGTGTGTGAGGCATGCTGGTCCTGTGTGTGAGGCATGCTGGTCCATTGTGTGAGGCATGCTGGCCCAGTGTGTGAGGCATGCTGGTCCTGTGTGTGAGGCATGCTGGCCCAGTGTGTGAGGCATGCTGGTCCTGTGTGTGAAGCATGCTGGTCCTGTGTGTGCGGCATGCTGGTCCAGTGTGTGAGGCATGCTGGTCCTGTGTTAGGCATGCTGGTCCTGTGTGTGAGGCATGCTGGTCCTGTGTGTGAGGCATGCTGGTCCTGTGTGTGAGGCATGCTGGTCCAGTGTGTGAGGCATGCTGGTCCTGTGTGTGAGGCATGCTGGTCCAGTGTGTGAGGCATGCTGGTCCAGTGTGTGAGGCATGCTGGTCCTGTGTGTGAGGCATGCTGGTCCTGTGTGTGAGGCATGCTGGTCCTGTGTGTGAGGCATGCTGGTCCATTGTGTGAGGCATGCTGGTCCAGTGTGTGAGGCATGCTGGCCCAGTGTATGAGGCATGCTGGTCCTGTGTGTGAGGCATGCTGGTCCTGTGTGTGAGGCATGCTGGTCCTGTGTGTGAGGCATGCTGGTCCAGTGTGGGAGACATGCTGGTCCTGTGTGTGAGGCATGCTGGTCCTGTGTGTGAGGCATGCTGGTCCTGTGTGTGAGGCATGCTGGTCCTGTGTGTGAGGCTTGCTGGTCCTGTGTGTGAGGCATGCTGGTCCTGTGTGTGAGGCATGCTGGTCCTGTGTGTGAGGCATACTGGCCCAGTGTGTGAGGCATGCTGGCCCAGTGTGTGAGGCATGCTGGTCCTGTGTGTGAGGCATGCTGGCCCAGTGTGTGAGGCATGCTGGTCCTGTGTGTGAAGCATGCTGGTCCTGTGTGTGAGGCATGCTGGTCCAGTGTGTGAGGCATGCTGGTCCTGTGTTAGGCATGCTGGTCCTGTGTGTGAGGCATGCTGGTCCTGTGTGTGAGGCATGCTGGTCCTGTGTGTGAGGCATGCTGGTCCAGTGTGTGAGGCATGCTGGTCCTGTGTGTGAGGCATGCTGGTCCTGTGTGTGAGGCATGCTGGTCCAGTGTGTGAGGCATGCTGGTCCTGTGATAGGCATGCTGGTCCTGTGTGTGAGGCAAGCTGGTCCTGTGTTTTAGGCATGCTGGTCCAGTGTGTGAGGCATGCTGGTCCTGTGTGTGAGGCATGCTGGTCCTGTGTGTGAGGCATGCTGGTCCTGTGTGTGAGGCATGCTGGTCCTGTGTGTGAGGCATGCTGGTCCATTGTGTGAGGCATGCTGGTCCAGTGTGTGAGGCATGCTGGCCCAGTGTGTGAGGCATGCTGGTCCTGTGTGTGAGGCATGCTGGTCCTGTGTGTGAGGCATGCTGGTCCTGTGTGTGAGGCATGCTGGTCCAGTGTGTGAGACTAGCTGGTCCTGTGTGTGAGGCATGCTGGTCCTGTGTGTGAGGCATGCTGGTCCTGTGTGTGAGACATGCTGGCCCAGTGTGTGAGGCATGCTGGCCCAGTGTGTGAGGCATGCTGGTCCTGTGTGTGAGGCATGCTGGTCCTGTGTGTGAGGCATGCTGGCCCAGTGTGTGAGGCATGCTGGTCCTGTGTGTGAGGCATGCTGGTCCTGTGTGTGAGGCATGCTGATCCTGTGTGTGAGGCATGCTGGTCCAGTGTGTGAGGCATGCTGGTCCTGTGTGTGAGGCATGCTGGTCCTGTGTGTGAGGCATGCTGGTCCTGTGTGTGAGGCATGCTGGTCCTGTGTGTGAGGCATGCTGGTCCTGTGTGTCAGGCATGCTGGTCCTGTGTGTGAGGCATGCTGGTCCTGTGTGTGAGGCATGCTGATCCTGTGTGTGAGGCATGCTGATCCTGTGTGTGAGGCATGCTGGTCCTGTGTGTGAGGCATGCTGGTCCTGTGTGTGAGGCATGCTGGTCCTGTGTGTGAGGCATGCTGATCCTGTGTGTGAGGCATGCTGATCCTGTGTGTGAGGCATGCTGATCCTGTGTGTGAGGCATGCTGATCCTGTGTGTGAGGCATGCTGGTCCTGTGTGTGAGGCATGCTGGTCCTGTGTGTGAGGCATGCTGGTCCATTGTGTGAGGCATGCTGGCCCAGTGTGTGAGGCATGCTGGTCCTGTGTGTGAGGCATGCTGGCCCAGTGTGTGAGGCATGCTGGTCCTGTGTGTGAAGCATGCTGGTCCTGTGTGTGCGGCATGCTGGTCCAGTGTGTGAGGCATGCTGGTCCTGTGTTAGGCATGCTGGTCCTGTGTGTGAGGCATGCTGGTCTTGTGTGTGAGGCATGCTGGTCCTGTGTGTGAGGCATGCTGGTCCAGTGTGTGAGGCATGCTGGTCCTGTGTGTGAGGCATGCTGGTCCAGTGTGTGAGGCATGCTGGTCCAGTGTGTGAGGCATGCTGGTCCTGTGTGTGAGGCATGCTGGTCCTGTGTGTGAGGCATGCTGGTCCTGTGTGTGAGGCATGCTGGTCCATTGTGTGAGGCATGCTGGTCCAGTGTGTGAGGCATGCTGGCCCAGTGTATGAGGCATGCTGGTCCTGTGTGTGAGGCATGCTGGTCCTGTGTGTGAGGCATGCTGGTCCTGTGTGTGAGGCATGCTGGTCCAGTGTGGGAGACATGCTGGTCCTGTGTGTGAGGCATGCTGGTCCTGTGTGTGAGGCATGCTGGTCCTGTGTGTGAGGCATGCTGGTCCTGTGTGTGAGGCTTGCTGGTCCTGTGTGTGAGGCATGCTGGTCCTGTGTGTGAGGCATGCTGGTCCTGTGTGTGAGGCATACTGGCCCAGTGTGTGAGGCATGCTGGCCCAGTGTGTGAGGCATGCTGGTCCTGTGGTTAATTTAACGAACTGTCAACAGAGCGTCCCAGGGTTCTAGTTTTTCCTTCAATCAAACCCTGCCGCCAAAAAGGAGTGTTTTGGGGCCTAGTTGACGTAATGATCTTCTGTCTAGAAGCAACGTATGTTTACAGGGAAGTGAGGGGAAAACATGTAAAGTGTCATCAGTATTCACCTTCCCCCGCCCCTTCTCCCTACCTGAGGCATAGATCATAAACAGGAGCTCTTGTTGATCTCTCACTTGAGCTAGTTTCTCTAACTGTCTCTAGTTTTGTTCCCACATGCCGATGTCAGCTCCCAGCATTATTTCAAGGTATGCCTCTTCCTTTTTCCTTTCTTTTTTTTTTATATGTGTGTGTGTGTGTGTAATCTTTGGCTTTGGGGTTTCAGGTATAAAACAGAGCTAGTGTTTCCACAAGAGCCGACCATAATTGAGGTCATGCGATAATGACCAATTTTTTTATGCAGACGATATTCTGTTTCTTCCACTAGTTTTTTAATCGTCTCTACACGTGTTTCAGATCTTTCAAGAGCATTGATAGTCATCAACAAGACTTCGCCTAACATTGACATTGAGACCGCAAACGGTTCGTTTCGCTTTTATATTTACGGTTATACTTTTTGTTGTTAGCTTCTCTTTTGTGATTGGCTTTCACAAATCGACAGTCTCACTTTCGATTTCAGTTTTGATTAAATGAAATATATTGGCTTTTGAACACAACAGGATAAATGTTGTAGACGCAATGTTAAATAATGTATTGGTTTAGTATACATGATGGCCACAGTGGGAGAATTGGGTCAAGTAACATTTAAAAACGAACTTTAGTTATGACCCTTTTAACATAGTAAATTATAAAATAAAAATTGGTTATTTATATAGCGCTTCTATCCATGCTATTTTAGCATGCTCAGTGCGCTCTGTAAACACACTGCTGCCTGCTGGCGCAAATATGTTTACAGGCCCAAAACTCCTGCAGGGCGACAGGGATCCGTCGGTGGCAGGGATAGAACCCGCGACGTGTCAGTTGGTTTTGGTTGACAGTCCGGTGAACTAACCGCTAGACCAGCCGGCTTCACGTAGTACATAGATTTAGATCATAGCTCTACATAGATTTGGATCATAGATCTACATAGATTTGGATCATAGATCTACATAGATTTGGATCATAGCTCTACATAGATTTGAATCATAGCTCTACACAGATTTTAATCATAGCTATACTTAGATTTGGATCATATCTCTACACAGATTTTAATCATAGCTATACTTAGATTAGGATCATGTCTCCACATAGATTTGAATCATATCTCTACACAGGTTTTAAACAGAGCTATACTTAGATTTGGATCATATCTCTACATAGATTTGGATCATAGATCTACATAGATTTGGATCATAGATTTACATAGATTTGGATCATAGCTCTATATAGATTTGAATCATAGCTCTACACAGATTTTAATCATAGCTATACTTAGATTTGGATCATTTCTCGACACAGATTTTAATCATAGCTATACTTAGATTTGGATCATATCTCTACATAGATTTGAATCATATCTCTACACAGATTTTAATCATAGCTATACTAAGATTTGGATCATATCTCTACACAGATTTTAATCATAGCTATACTTAGATTTGGATCATATCTCTACACAGATTTTAATCATAGCTATACTTAGATTTAGATCATAGCTCTACATAGATTTGTATCATAGCTCTACATAGATTTTAATCATAGCGCTACACAGATTTTAATCATATCTATACTTAGATTTGGATCATATCTCTACACAGATTTTAATCATAGCTATACTTAGATTTGGATCATATCTTTACATAGATTTGGATCATAGCTCTACATAGATTTGGATTATAGCTCTACACAGATTTTAATCATAGCTATACTTTGACGTGGATCATATCTCTACATAGATTTGGATCATAGTTCTACATAGATTTGGATCATTTCTATACTTAGATTTTGATCATAGCTCTACATAGATTTGGATAATATCTCTACATTGATTTGGATCATTTCTATACTTAGATTTGGTTCATAGCTCTACAAAGATTTGGATCATATATATACTAAGATTTGGATCATAGCTCTACATAGATATGGATAATATCTCTACATTGATTGGATCATTTCTATACTTAGATTTGGATCATAGCTCTACATAGATTTGGATCATATCTATACTTAGATTTGGATCATAGCTCTACATAAATTTGGATAATATCTCTACATTGATTTGGATCATTTCTATACTTAGATTTGGACCATAGCTATACAAAGATTTGAATCATTGCTATACTTAGATTTGGACCATATCTCTACATAGATTTGAATCATTGCTATAGGCCTACTTAAATTTTGACCATAGCTATGCATAGAATTGAATCATTCCTGTACTTAGATTTGGACCATAGCTATACATAGAACTGAATCATATCTCTACATAGATTTGAATCATTGCTATACTTAGATTTGGACCATAGCTATACATTTCTATACTTAGATTTAGACTATAGCTATACATAGAATTGAATCATTGCTATACTTAGATTTGGGCCATATATATACATATAGACCTTTTTACTTTGACCCCGGAAAAGGGGCGTGGCCTTGAGACTCACTGACATATATTTCTTTTGGGGGCACAAAGATTTTTGTTCCTTCTTTCCATATAGTATTTTACTAAAGGTGTTGGGGGTTTTTAATGTTATTATAGTTGTTTTTAAACTTTAAACCATAAAAACACATGGAGATCTTAAACTATGAACCTAGGAAGGGAATTGTTAAAAAAACAACGTTTAGAGCTTCTTTATTTTTTAAAGAAAAATTTTTTTAAACCTGGACTCTATGCTTTGGACCTTAATATTATGGTCGATTCTATCGTGATCACTGTGTCATTACTTTTTGTTGAGTTTCTTCAATGTAAAAAAAAAATTACGTTTAGAACTAGTTTTGTTTCGAAAAAAAAATAATTAGGCCTATAATGCTTTTATTACTGTAGGCTATTCAAGCTATTGCTTAACTAGATATAGATTATAGATATAGGCCTAGAATATATAGGCCTATTCATATTGTGACTTATTGTCATTTCATTAGTCCCATGCATGAAATATTATTCAATAACAGGCCTATAACTAAAAATTCTTGAAGAAAACACGCACCAGTTTGCAAATATCAAATATATAGCATAGCCTACCTTCATATTCGCTTAATTATTTCATGCAATCGCAATCGGTTAATCAACACTTTTCTATAGTAAATAGTAAATATTTTCAATTGTTTAATAGTTTAAACTGTTTGAGCTTATAACCTTTAGGAGGCTTTAGGCTACTATAATAGGCTAATGTACTAATAGGCTAATAGTAATAGGCCTAGGCCTATAGGCAGGCTAATAATTAGGCCTATTAAATAGTAAACTATATATGATAGGCCGATTCGATATGCTATATTATATTAAATAATAGTAATATAGCTATTATAGGCCTATCCTATAAGCCTATAAGCCATAAGCCTATATTTATAATTTATATAGGCCTTTACAGGCTACTTTAGCTTAGCCTATTATGGCCTATAATAGCCTATAGCCCCTATACTATAGCCTATAGGGCCAGTATAGGCCTATAGCTAGGGCTAGGTCTAGGCCTACTAATATGTTATAATCCCGCTTAACTACTTCTACATACAATATTTTAACGATAAAACCACAGAACAAGTCAAACAATAGCATATAGGCCTATGGGACATAGACCTAGGCCTTTTCAGAATCAAACTGTGATGAGCTTACTTTGGCTTTTCAAGGTTCTTTTGTGACATCGAAATCGAACGATAAAAAAAAAAAAAAATAATTAAACGTTACGATTTCTATTGCTACAAATAATAACTTAATACAATATAGCCTACGCGTTGATACTTCAACACAAACAAAGCTTTATAAATATATAACTATGTTAAATTTTATTTGTATGCTTAAAGACGATTTACTGATCGCTCGACGCCAATCTGTATTAACATGGTGACATGGTAACCATAGACGCATTAGGCCTAGAATGTATAATAAATGTTTTTTGGGTTAAAAACTGGTTCAAAAGGTAAAAGAAAAGTACAGTTCGCTCCCTAGCTTCTGGGTATAAAGTTTTTATAAATTAGTTATTTTGTAAAATGAAAAGCTAATATAATTACGCCTAAAAACCACTAGGCCCCCAGTAAAATAACAAATGCGAAGAAGGTTTTATTGACAACTTCTGCCCCCTAGCGACTGCGCATGCGTAGACATTGACCTCTTTTTTGGAATAATTAATAAAATGAAAAGGTCTATATTGCAGTCATAGCTAGAACAGCACGCTTTAGGAAGTGCTGTGGATGATGTAACAATTATATCAAGTGTCTTGTGACGGATTCATTGATATAGATGTAGTACTTATATCAAGTGTATTGTGATGGATTCATTGATATAGATGTAGCACTTAGATCAAGTGTCTTGTGACGGATTCATTGATATAGATGTAGTACTTATATCAAGTGTATTGTCATGGATTCATTGATATAGATGTAGTACTTATATCAAGTGTATTGTGATGGATTCATTGATATAGATGTAGTACTTATATCAAGTGTATTGTGATGTATTCATTGATATAGATGTAGTACTTATATCAAGTGTATTGTGATGTATTCATTGATATAGATGTAGTACTTATATCAAGTGTATTGTGATGGATTTATTGATATAGATGTAGTACTTATATCAAGTGTATTGTGATGTTTTCATTGATATAGATGTAGTACTTATATCAAGTGTATTGTGATGTATTCATTGATATAGATGTTGTACTTAGTGCAAGTGTATTGGGATGTATTCATTGATATAGATGTTGTACTTAGTGCAAGTGTATTGTGAATGATTCATTGTTCCCTGGACTGAAGGGTGTCCCTGAGTCTACCCAGCTCTGATGGGTAGCTGGCATTAGTTGGTGTGAAGTAAAATTGGCTGGGCATTGTAATGGCCACACATTCCTCTAGTATGCCGTTGCCTCAGAAACTGGTGGGCACTGCTTCACCGGCCTTATCATTAAATTTATTGAAATTTTGTCATTTAGTTACTTGACTATTATGTTACACACAGAGGATGAACTGGCTGATGTGATCAACAGTCTCTACAAGTTCGAGTTCATAGCTCAGAACCTGTACAACACAACAGACCACTGGTCATTGATCTACATCGATGGACGGATCCACAGGGCGGTGGCCAAAAACATCAGTGTGTTTGAGGAGTGTCCAGAAGGCAGCCATGCACTTCAAGGAGTATGTGGTCAGTAATCGCCATTGTTTATTCTTGTCATTTAATTTCGATGTCTGACTTTAGCTTGGGATGTGTAGCAACTCACTTCTGCAATCTGCAAAGCTCAGATAAACATAAAGACAAAAGCACGTTCCTTTTCCCTTATGCGAGAACAAATGCATATAAGTACTCTTTCTTCCCGAGTGGCATTTTGGCATGGAATGGGCTACCTGAACAAACCAGGAAAACCAGTAACTTAACATCATTTAAAACATTAATAAAAATGCAAGACTAGACTTGGACCACGGATGAGGGTAGTACGCAATAATTTTCTTTATAGAAGGAGCGTCTGTAATGTATAAGAGAAGATAAGATAACAATCATTTATTTTGACCTGCTAAAACATGTAAACATGAAAGCATTCCTGTTAATTTATATTTTCCTTTCAAAAGGTATATACTTAGTATACACTGATTAAAATATATTAATAATGAATTCATAATTCGTTTGAGTGCTTTTATTTTGTGTCTGGGTTGGAACTCCAGCTGCGTGTGGGCCGGGTACTTACTGGAAGCATCGCCGGTGCCTCGAGTGCCCTGTTGGATTCTATCAGCCGTTTAACTCAAAGTCTTGCTGCTTCAAGTGTTCTGGTGGTAAATAATTCATTAACATTTGGATAACTCTAGGAATAGTTTACTTTATGATTAGTTAACTCTAGGATTAGTTTACTTTATGATTGGTTAACTCTAGGATTAGTTTATTTTATGATTGGTTAACTCTAGGATTAGTTTACTTTATGATTGGTGAACTCTAGGATTAGTTTACTTTATGATTGGTTAACTCTAGGATTAGTTTACCTTATGATTGGTTAACTCTAGGATTAGTTTACTTTATGATTGGCTAATTAAATGATTGGTTAAATAATCGGGTTTTTTGAAACGATCGCTGTTAATGGTTAACCATTAATTGTTAATGGTTTTATAGTTGTTAATGGTTACTTTTGGTTAACCATTAAACAATATAAAAAATGTAAATGTTCATGCTACGTCATTTGCTTGTAGCTATAATATGAGTGCAACTTCTTTCTTGTAGTCCAATTAAGACAAACTGTATTTATAATATATATTTGATAACACAGCTTTTGCAGCACAAATAACTTTTAATATCAATATCCATCACAAAGAAATAATACATAGTTCCATTTTAGAAAAGCATTTTTATTACAAAAACGTTCTAAGTCCATTTAGTATTCAGTTACACTCATTTTAGTACACGTCTTGTTCATTCAAGGTCTTGAAGTTAACTTACTAACAATCATCCCTTGTCACATGTCCATTCTCACTTTTTACTTATAATTCTTGTGATTCTCAAGATTAAGCAAAACGTCGCAGTAATTTTATTGCGCATGATTGTATCAACAAGGATTGAACTAGACATTTACCTTTTAACTTTCAATCAATTTTTAGGATAACTCTTGCATCTTAATATTCAATTTAATTACATAAGTTATTTCCCTTAGACCACTTTCCTTCATCAGACTATAGTAATCTTAAATTATAATTAAAATAGAATGTTAACCCATTAACCATTGCATTGATATAATTTTCGCAAATCAAACGTTAGTAGATTGATTATCTTGTAAATAGAATTAGTTAGTAGCATTTGAAAATTTTGTAAGAAGAATTAATTTGTAACATTTGAACAGTTCGTGAGTAGAATTGATTTGCAGCATTGGAACATTTTTAAAATAGAATCGGTTTAATTTAAAAATTTTGTAGACGTTCGTTCATGGAGCTGCTTAAATAATGTTTAACAGACACCAACACCGCAGGGAAGGGCGCGTTCGTTGCTGAACACTGTGTGGAGAACGTAGCCGATTTGTACCCGTTTCACCTGGGATACTGGGCGCTCAACGAGCCCACGAAGAGCAGCACACAGTTCGATGACGTCTGCGGAGCCGTAGGCATGTTACCTTCATCAGGTGAGTGAATTGAAGATCCCCCCCCCATCCCTCGCCACACACCATCAACGATAAATAAAATGATACGCGATTTAAAGTTTGAATTGAAAAAATAAGAATCATCATAAAATCATCAATAAGACAATAAATTTCAGTTTTAAGTGAGTGGTTTATAAGCTTATCAGCAGTTAAAATTGAATCATTCGATTCGTTCTTTGTGTGTCACATTATAATAGGCATAAGACTTAGGTAATATGAAATGAGAAAGTTACGAGTGACCGCTGATGTAACTAATATAGACTATATATGGGCTGATGGGGCCCTGTGGTCGAGCGGCAGCGCGTTCGGCTGGAGTACCGAAGGTCCAGAGTTGGAATTCTGGTGAAGGCTAGGATGTGTTCTAGGGTCAGCAGGGTGTCCATAAGTCTACACCTGGGTCAATCCGACGAGATACTTTACTGTTTACTTATATATATAGATAGGCTGGAGTGAGACATATAATAGGATATAATATTGATAGAATGATTGAATGTGAGATAAGTAGATATAAAGACAGAAACATTTATGCATTAGGACTGGAAAGTATAAAGTCTTGGATTAGACAATTAATGTAGTTAGAGGAGCTCCTAATAAACTGGTCTGAAAGCGTTAGAGAGGACCATCAGCTTTGACTATGCGGATGAAGAAAGAACAACAAAGAAACATAATGCTCAAAGTCTGCGCCCTCAGCTCAACCCTGGATGTCCAAAACTCGTATGTCAAGAGCTGCGAAAATATCTTGTCTCTGGCGGATACTTTTCTCCATTGTCACAGCAAATACTGCAAAGCTGGTGTGAATCTGACTTTTGAGTCGCCACAAAATCTAATTGTCGTACTTCCCAAGTGGCATTCGGGCAAGGAATGGGTTGTCTGAACAAACCAGGAAACCAATAACTTGACATCATTTAAAACACTAATAAAAATGCAAGACTAGACTCAGACTACGGATTAGCGCAGGGTGCTATAATCTTATTTATAAAAGGAACGTCTGTAATATATAAGATAAGATACAATAGGATCAAATTACTATTATTAGAACTGTGGGAATTGTTATCTTATCTGAAATGTCAAAAGTATTATTTTCCCATGCAATGATATCGACAGTAGACGAATGATTCTTTTAACCCTTACAGTCCCTGGCGCGTATATAGCGGAACTGACAGTCCTGGCGCGTATATAGCGGAACTGAAGGCAGCATAGATAGAAGTAGGTCGGTACGGGAAGGGTTAAAAAGGTTCTAAAATTTGATAAAACATTTGAGATCAACTCGCTGCAATATAAAATTTTACCATTAAAGCTCACAGACATTTTACGGAGTATGTTTTCATTCCGTACAAGTTAGCTTTCATAATTTTAAGAAATAAAAAAACGGACATTTAAATTGTAAAACCTTTACAAAAGTTGCTATTATTATTTTGTAGAAATAATTTTTTTATAGGGGGAGGCTGAGAAATGTATTATGGGGTGGGAAGGGAGAGATGGGGCAGCTTTCATTTTGCTGGCCAGCTTTGTTAAAAGAGATAATAATCTTAAGGTGTATAAGCTTAATAAGGATTTTGTTCCCACAAGTTGGTCACCTCCTTGCATTCCCACATAGCAGTAAATGGCATAGACACGACTGGTCGATCAGCATACTTTTGTGTGTTCAGGACAATGTCCTGTCGACTTTACCCCAACGGTACTGCTCCATATAAAAAAGATTAGACTCGACATCAAGTTAATTTTTTTATATATTTATGCGAATTAATTATTCAGCCCTAGTGTTGTTGATTATTTTTTTAAATATTCTATTTGATCCACAAATTTCGTTTTCTTTGCTCGATCTTATTGTTTGTTCTAGAGAGACTTGTTTTGATTGCAATTTTCTTTGTGGCACTGCTCATCATTGTTGGACTTCTAGGCAGGAAATACTACCAAACTTTTGATCGCGGACATCGGAAGATTGGGTAACTGTACTGGCATTATATCATCTATCTATCTATCTATCTATGTATCTATCTATCTATCTATCTATCTATCTATCTATCTATCTATGTATCTATCTATCTATCTATCTATCTATCTATCTATCTATCTATCTATCTATGTATCTATCTGTTGAGATCTATATCTATATATCTTTCTATCTATTTACATATCTTTCTATATAGCTATCTATAAATCTTCTTATCTCTTTACCTATCTATCGGTCTATCTAGTTCTATATGATCTATCTACCTATATATATATATATCTTGTCTTGTCTTGAGCTTCGACCAACAGTAATGAAGAAGAGCAAAAACCGCAATAATTTAAGGCCAGATCATATAAGCAAAAAAATCTAAAGGGGCCATTAAGGTCGAAGTGGAATTGTGGCTACAACGTATCTGGCCCAAAGTCCGAAACTTTGTGAGGTCGGCTGGTCAAGCGATTAGTTCGTCGGACTTTAAACCAAAGTGCCCTGGTTCTCGCCTTGCCGCCGACCAATCTCTGCCTCCCTACAGGGAGTTTTTGGCCTAGTGGAGTAGACGTAATAATCTTCTATCAAGAGAGAACGTCTGTAAACATATAGGTGATACATGACACTCAGTTTGCTTCTCGTTCAGTGTCACCGTTACACACAGGATATACGTGTTTTCTTTCTATTTCACTGGAAACTGTCTTTGTGTTAGGCCATTGAAAAACTCTAAGCCAACAAATTGCTAAAGCTCAGTTGATCTAAAATAGTCTAAATCATCTTCTCTCGCTCACTTACCCTCCAACATTTTTGCACAATTGTGTGTGTGTGTGTTTAAAACAAGATGTAACAATTGATCAACAGCCTGCATCAAACACTAGAAAAACAAGCTACAAACTCCGTCTCCTGCAAAAAGACAGACAAAATCGCAATTAAACTTTGATTATAAAAGTTCAAAATTTATCAAAAATTTTTAATTAAAATTTACATAATCATATAGAGTTGTTTTTTTTTCTGACATGGTCATATCATATATTATCTTACATCTTAAAAAAATTAATTAGTAGAGTTCCCTGAATAGGCAGAAAAAAGAGTGCTAAAAATCAAAGTACTTTGAAAGTTAACCAATCATAGCCTATGACATATAACACACACACACACACACACACAAAGTGATTTTTAACAGGTTGATACAAACAAAAGATGATAACAAGAAGCGATGCATATTATTTTTACAGCGTTTTTAAAGGCGTGTGTGTGTAGTGTCTAGGTAGAAATTTTTGCATTTCTTGGAATTTTATTTAAATATTATACCTTGAAAAACATTCATCCATCTGTCTGTCTAGTCAATATCTGTCTGTGTGCCTATCTAAATATATTTATATCTATCTATCGATCGATCTATTTATCTATCTATATATCTATCGGTCTATCTGTCTATCCGTCAATCTTTCTATCTATCTTTCTATTTATCTGTCTATCTATCTATCTTTCTATTTATCCATCTGTCTATCAATCTATCTATATATCTGTCTATCTAACCATACACCCTTCTATCTATATATCTATCCATCTGTCTGTTTATCTATCTATATATCTATGTGTCTTTATGTTTATCTATATATCTATGTGTCTTTCTGTTTATCTATATATCTATGTGTCTTTCTGTTTATCTATATATCTATGTGTCTTTCTGTTTATCTATATATCTATGTGTCTTTCTGTTTATCTATATATCTATGTGTCTTTCTGTTTATCTATATATCTATGTGTCTTTCTGTTTATCTATATATCTATGTGTCTTTCTGTTTATCTATCTATTTATCTATCCGTCTGTCTGTTTATCTATATATCAATATATCCTTCTATCTATCTATATGTCTGTCTGTTTATTTATATATATAGTGAATAGGAGTAAAACACTTTAACCATTCAAGGAAATAGTGGAAAACTGTTGAATATTTCCTGGCAATAAAAGAAAAAGAAATTATTCCCATCTTCCCTACACACTTGGTCCACTCATAACAACCCCTACTCGTTCTTTCACTGTCCTCTTCTATTAAGGGACGTCCATTAATTATGTCAACAATTTTAGGCAATTTTTACCTCCCCATTCCCCCTTGTCAACAATTGTCAAACTTTCTACAACCCCCATCCTTCCCCTCTTTTTTGTTGACATAATTAATGGATCAAAGGGGGAAGTTTTATGCTCTTACGTTTAAACTTTAAACTCTTATGATTAAGCTGCTGCGTTTAGATTTTTATGTTTTAAGCTCTTATGGCTTAAGCTGGTATGTTTAGAATTGTATGTTTTACGTTCTTATGTTTTAAGCTGCTACGTTTAGAATTGTATGTTTTACGTTCTTATGTTTTGAGCTGCTACGTTTAGAATTGTATGTTTTAAGCTCTTATGGCTTAAGCTCTATTATGTTTCCACAGTAAGTCCAGGAGCCTCGGGGCTTTGTCAGGAACTACGTTGTCCCTAAAGAGAACGCCCAGTATCAATTTTAGCAGGAAGTCGAGTCGTTCCGATGAGAAAAGTGCCCAGTTCCTGGCGAAAAGTGAGTCATTTTTCAAATTGTCATTTTTTTAAATTCTATGTTGCTTTGAACTACAATATTCAAGCGATTCATTTTTTAAATATATGTTTGTTTTGTTCTTCCAATCAGTTTAAAGAGCTGATTGCTCTCTTGCTTGTGCTATCAATGCCAGGCAACACATTTATTTGCTTGTGTTTTTGTTTTATAACTAAGTGTTCTGTATTGTTCTAGAGTGTGTAGGTAATGGTAGGTTGAAGGGACTTTTATTAACGTGTGCCAGAGATTGATTAGATTGGTGACATTCGTGTACTACGTGGTCTACTGTTTCACTTGGGTTTGGGCAATGTTGGTGTGGGCATTTATTTCCAATTTGGTTGGTGGATTTATTATTTTCAGGCGTGAATTGAGTGGTACAGTCATATATGCTCTGTTCTTAACTAAAATATTAGGCATTGTTCTTTGATTAACCCTTCAATCTAAAAGTGAGTCATTTCTTGTTATTGTTATTTCTTGATCGTGGTCGGTTGTATTTTCTCTGCAAAATGTAAACTGTCCAATGGTCTAAGTATGTATTTAAAACATAGTCACTGCCATAGTTGTTGGCTTGTGTAAGTGTTGTAAAACTGTAAAGTTATAGATCTACACGTTCTTAGTGTGTAAAGATAACTTGAGAGTTTAACATGTTCCTATTTGTATACTTATCAAATCTATAACTACACATGTTCCTATTATTACACAACAACTGACCAGGATATGGATATCTGGTGATAATTACTTTCAGCTATTCAGTTGTGCATTGACGATATACCAGTGGTCATCCTGCACTGTCGTATATGTTGAATTTAAGTAAATTAATATTACTCTGGTCAAGCCTTTTTGGATGTAAAGTTCCGATAATTATAATTATAATATTAGTAGACAAGCCAGTTCCGTTAAGTAGGTATTATTAGAATATTAGATGACTTACTAGTCTTACTATTATTGAATAGATGTTTTAAATATTTGGAGAGCCCCCTTTTAATGATACGACTAAATTATGCCGTCTTTCAAAATGTAAACAAACAGTTAAATTCATTAACACAGCAGTAGTATATGGCGTAAAAATATTAATTCAATGTGGTCTAGGCTGGTCCAAGTTCAACATCCCTGTGGTGATCGAATATTGTGATATAGAGTGTATAATTTATTCAGCTTTAAAAGTTATATAAAATTGGCTCCAATTTATGTAGTATCGTGCATCTTCTAGTGTGGTGTTGCATATTACTATGTACAGGTAATGACACACAAACTTAACTTGAATAATTTAATAAAGCAGGTGTAAAAGCAACGATGAATAGTTAATGCCTTTTGAACGAATATATCTTGAAATATCAATTATTTACACAAGTTAGAAAAACAATAATCCAAACGAAGCAATGTTATAAAAGAATCCCAGCTCTATACATTAGAAATGCTTTTAGAATACTGATAACTGTATTAATTTAAATAATATATAATTCATATGAGAACACAATATATCCAAATGAAATATATGAACGAACTCAGAGTAAAATCGAGCGAGGTTTATGATGGTTTAACCAAGCAAGACAAGTGAAAGACTCCCTGTAAAAGTTGTGCGCGATTCTTAAATGGTAGGGGGTGGGCGGATCTGTTTGTGATCGCAAATACTTTAAGAAGATGCTAGAATTAGGTCACGCAATTAATTTTTAATAAGGAAATATTCAATATCTTTTAGTAATCGAATTCATTAAATCACCGTTAATGAAATAGTCCAGATGCTTTCCCTGGCAGTATGTTTGAGAGACCCGTTTTTTTAAATAAATAAACATCTTCCGGCAAGTTCGCAATTCGTTTCTAGCTATCAATAAACATTTAGGCAGGAATATTTTAATTATTACAGAACTGTGTTTCGTAACACTGTTGTAAAACAATAACTCTTTTACACATGTTCTTGTTGTAAAACAATGACTCTTTTACACAGCTTAATGTTGTAGAACTATAACTCTTGACACATGTTCCTGTTGTAAATTTATAACTCTAAGCTTACTTAGTTACACATGTTCGTTTTGTAAAATTATAAGCCATCGATGTTTGTTTTATTGTTGTTGTTTTTAATGATAATATACACAGAAGTAAAAGAGATTTATATATTTATGTCTTATATTGCAGGTGTTGAGACCTACTTGTGACAGAGAAAAGCTTACAGCTACAATTACCCACATAATTCAATTTCGCTTTTTTGTGTTATGTCCTGATGATTTTACTGACCAGTGCAACGCTAGAAAATAATCACAATTATAAATGCAAAAATTGCCATTTATAATTACATTATTGTTGCTCTTTATAATCGTTCTCATTGAACTTTATTATTATCATTCCTATTGCACTAAAATATTGTTTGTGCTTCTTTTAATTAATATATTCATTTCCGCATTTTTTGGCACTTTTATACCAAAGCACTATTGTGTTCTATGTATATCCGTGATTTCACTCTTCTCTGGCAGTCTGATTAGAATTTTAATATTTTCTAGTGCATAGCATTGTATTTGAAGACGACTGGTCCTTATTTCAACATGCTAAATATAAAAACCATTAACCCCTAAAAACAAAAAGACAAAAACAACAACAAGCAAGCAATTATATAATCATCATCATCTTTATCATCATAATCATCAAATCTTTGTCCGTTGTCGTCGTTGGTGGGAGCAGTCAACACATCAGCAGTCAACTTTCTCCTCTTTTGCCTAGCTTGAACGGCTGTCAATAGTTCAGTCATTTGCAGCTTTGTCCTTTCTGGTATATTGTCGAACCAGCATATTTCCGCTTGGATGATGGTTTTTGGCAGGTTAGCAAGCCTCAGCAACACATGACCAAAACCATAACAGCTTGTGCCGCTTGATTGTTGCCATCAATGGTTTCTTGAAAGCCCACAATTGAAGATATTCTGTCCCAGACATACTCATTAGTCATGTGTTCTAGGTAGAAGATTCGATGAAATTTCCTCATGGGCACACTTTAATACATTTCTTTCTTGGCGCGTATTTTTCTTCCGTTTTCATTTAATATGCTTTCTGTGTTGTTGTTAATGTGTGTGAGTGTCGAAGTCGTCATGTTCGGCACCGCCACCCTTTTGATAGATTTCATTCACCTAATACCTTTGTCCTTCTGTCTTTCAGCGAATTTTCCTCACCGAGTTTGAATTTGGTTCAAATAAAAAAAACATTTGGGCGAGAATTAAAACAAATTTTCAATACTTTTCTAAACTTCTTATATGACTAAAATTAAAAAACAAATATATAAAATAATTTTACAAATGATCGATTTTATTTTAGAAGTGCAGTAAAAATAATCCTTTTTTTAACGATATTTGAACATGTTTAAATTTGATGAGAAACAATTGTTTGGCATTGACTGCAAAAGAGCCAACCCCTCTGCAGACTGGCTAATAGAAGACGAAGAATGAGAAACAAAAAAATCGTGGGAGTTTGTAGGCTATAGTACAAAGGAAACTGGATAAAGCAAACACTTTAAAAACTAACCCATAAAAACCAAGTTTCTACTTATCTTATCTTATACATTACAGACGCTCCTTCTGTAAAGAAGATTATTGCTTACTACGCTCATCCGTGGTCCGAGTCTAGTCTTGCATTTACTATACTCCATTTCTTTGTAATCTAAGTTTACCATCATGTAATTAATTAATTTATAAGAAATATCTTTTGTTTTAGTCTTCTTTGGTACTAAGTATTATTTTCCGGTTTTTGATTTCCGTGAACATGAATTTGCACGGCTTTAACAGAAACAAGACACGAATGTAAACATGAATTAATTATTTCCCTTCATTCACAAAGCGCATCTTTTTTTTTTTCTAGCTTTGTGACGAAAAACATAAAAAGTTAAACCGGCATTTTCAACGTGAAACCAAACCATAGACCATTTATCTATGAACTGTTAGTTATATTTAAAAAAAACAACAACATAATTATAGCATAATTAAGTTTTTTTTACTGAAAATTTTATAGTTTTGTTAGTCGCCATAAGTCTGCTGTCCAAATTTCAGCTCGATGGGACGACCGAAAGTGGTCAAAAAATCGATGCAAAGTTTAAGAAGCAGACAAGCAAGCAAGCAGACAGATATTACGAGTTAATAGAAAGGGAGTGATAAGATGGACCGCTTGCTTTAATATTTCAGCTATTTGATGACTCGAATTACTTCTTTTCGAAACTGCCGATTCAATTTTGTACTGTACATTTCCATTTTATTTAATCGCTTTGATTTTCTCAATGAAAAATAAAATTCGAAAGTTTTTATACAGCGGAAAAATTTAGGCAAACGTAGGAGTGTAGAAGTCATTCAAGACAGCGTTTTTGGATGCGCACGGAAAAAAGGAACATATAAGCTCTAAACATAGAGCTACCAGTGCAAAGGATTAGCTAGGCCTACCAAATAACAACATATTAATAATAATCATGATAATAACGGTGCTTATATAGCGCATATCCCGTTGGTGACAGTTCTATGCGCAGACGACAGTTACAGAATACAGACAGACAACGAAATATGTAGTAATACGCTAATTCTGCTGACGAAATAGGTGAGTCTTCAGCCGGCTCCTGAAGGTGTCATAGCTAGGGCTATTTAGTTTCAGAAAATCATACATTAATTTCTATATTTGTATATTCGGTTGAATAAAATGATAACGCACAAGTTATCTATTACATCCAAATTGCCTAAGGAGTATTCTGAGCATCACATAGAAATCCCCAAACAGCTGATCTACCAACAATTGCAGACTTTTTTTTTAAATGGAGAGGAATACGATACATGGGTCATGTAGCCTACTTCAGGTACCAAAGGTAGTCTTCCGTGATAAAACCCAACAAAATGGGAAAAGAAGACAATGATCACGTAGAGAGCAGCCTGCAAGAAAGACCTCCAGCCCATTAGTGTACATTGGGAGATGTATGCATCATACCAAGATTCCTGCAAAAAGTTGGCTGCCCCGATGAGATGTACGCAAAAAAGGGGCTAACTGAACTGATCTTATTTTATACATTACAGACGCTCCTTCTATAAAGAAGATTATTGCGTTCTACGCTCATCCGTGGTCCGAGTCTAGTCTTGCATTTTTCCTAATGTTTTAAATGATGTTAAGTTACTGGTTTTCCTGGTTTGTTCACGCAACCCATTCCATGCCCGAATGCCACTCAGGAAGAACTGATAGTGGATTATCATTGCTAGATTCTTTTTGGCTTAACAGTAGAATCAGAAAAACATTGAAACTTGAATTACTCGTCGTATTGAACAAATTGCCAACAACATTTTTTTTTAAATAATAAAATCTAGATCGATTATTTTTACCCTCAAATAAAATATTTAAAATATCTTAGCTTTGCACCCATAATTTTATTTTTTTCCCCACCAAATTATAAAATATTTATAAATCGGTCATAATAATTAAGTTAAATGAAATAGAAGATGAAAATACTTTTACTACTTCTCGAGGGAGTGTAAGATTATTTCGCACCATTCCGCAACTTCTGCAACACACAGATCTATTAAAAAAGCACGACTTGTTCCCGCTTAAAGAAGAAACAAATTTTTCAAAAAATCCAAGTTCCCATTTCGTTTGTTGGCTTGTATAGATCAGAAAAAGAATTGATCTAATTTAAACAACCAAGAACTAAAAATCAAAAGAAAAAACGTCGACAAATCTACACATGTGTATCAGACCAAGATTCCTAGTACCTCTTTTAGTATTGATTCTGTTTGGTAATATCAAGTGCAACATTAATCATGTAAGCAAATAGTTCAAAAATTGTATAGGTCTATATTATGTCTATAATATAAGTAAGTGAATTTGACCGGGCTACGTATATTTTGTTTTATTTGCCCACATATGACTATATCTCCCCAAAATGTTATATATTACAGACGCTCCTTCTAAAAAGAAAATTGTTGCGTCCTATTCCCATCCGTGGTCCAAGTCTATTATTGCATCTTTATTAGTGTTTTAAATAATGTTAAATTACTGGTTTTTCTGGTTTGCTCAGGCAACTCATTCCATGCCCGAATACCAATCGTGAAGAAAGAGTACATATATGCAATTGTTCTCGCATAAGGGATAAGGAAAGAATTTTTGTCCTTATGTTTATCCGAGCATTGCAACATGTTTTTATTGGGTTGTATTTCTAAATTAGAGTGTAATGCCTCACGTATTATTATTACTTTACTCTTTTATCATAGCCTTCATATTGCAAAAATTCTATATGAGATTCACGGTGATGCCAACTCAAAACACAAGACCTGGTATAGGCCTAATGTGTAAAGAAAAAAAGTTTTTTTGTGCATTATAAAGTCTTTTTTTTTATTTCAATAATTCCGTATTGAATCACTTGACGCTGATTTGGTTAGTTGTGTTTTGAATTAGGACTTTATAATGCTTTTCTAATGTAAACAGATTATTGATAATTTAGGCAGATTATGTAGGTGTAGGAAAACACTAATACTTCCGGAACTTTGTCAACACGAGGCTGCCTATTATCTTTAACGTATTGCCCAAAGCAGGGGTCGGCAACCTATCGCACGCGTGCCAGACTTCCCAAGCAGACCGATTTTCAATGTTACGCAAAAGACACACCAGAAAAGGCAATTCTTGTACTAGAAATGTATTGGTTGGATTATATGCCGTTGTCACGCTAAATGAATATAAAACATATTTTGGCACAATAGGCTATTATCAAAAGGTCAATAGCATTATTTTCTTTTTCAAAAGGCAGTGTCGCGAAAGGGTTCCGGGCTACAAAACCAAAGTCATCGGTTCGCAAAACGAAAAGAAGATGTTATATTAAAAATCTCAACTAGGTCGGATTCTCATGTTTTACCTAAAGGCTATAGATGTAGAGGTCGGAAACTGGGAGAACCTGGCATATAACAGAAGTAGTTGGAGAGGTACCCTACACACCGGTACAAATGCTGCAGAGGGCAAACTTCGACTTATCGCGGAGGCTTAGGTCCTGCTTTCAAGTGCCAGAGATGCGACAGAGTTTGTTTCTCAAGAATTGGTCTCCACAGACACAGCCAATTTTGCAAGGGCTGGCCAAATCACAGGAGCGCAAATCTAATCGTCTTTCGAGACTATGGAGCCAATGATGATGATGATGATGACAAGCGAGACTGACCATAAACGTATCTTTTGCTCCAAATAGACATCCATCGAATATAGCCGTCATCGGACTCAAAAAGCGTGTAGAAAATCATATGATCATATGTTGCGCATAATCTAGTATAACCGTAGTTTGGGTTTTTAGTCAGTCACACAAAAAACAAAACAAAAAACAAAAAAATGCTCACAAAAAGAAACTAATATTACAAAGCATAAAGTCCATTGCTCTTCTTGTTAAAAAAAAAAGTAAATTAATTAATGCTTTTATAGTCTCTCTTAAAGCAGCTTCAGAAATAAGCTGTCTAGCCTTCTAGAAAATTGATCTATATTATTTTTCTAATGTTACGCTAGTGTGTGGGGGGGGGGGGGGGGGGGGGGGGGGGGGAATGCGGGCTACCGTAAAAGACTATGCATTCCTGGAAGACGGATATACTACAATTGAGTTGACGCCCAATGAATCGCGATTTTAAAGAATTTTCGGCCGAGAGGCATGGCATTCGACTGGCGATCCGGAGCTTCTGGGCTCGAATCCTGGTGGAGGCTACCCAGGAATGTAAAGGTGAATGGGCATTGCGCTGGCCACACATCTTCTCGTATACGTAACTTAACAGAGGGTTACAATTTCACAAAAGTAACGCTAATAATAAAATGTATGTTTACTGAGAGTTAAAATAAAAATGCAAAGTACATGAAATACAAAATTATCTTACCGCAACTTTTTCTTTTTGGAGCTATGGGCAGCTAATGCATACTTTATTAGTTTCAAAGTTTGAAATGATAATATGTGTCCAGTATCAATGTATTTGCCCACCTCCTTTTCGCACTTTTACTGAAGGGTAACCATCTAAAATATGAACCATATTACACCAAAGCGTTTGCCGTAAAGTAAATTTCATTTTTTTACACACAGGGCTGCCCGATGGTTGAACATTTGAGGGGTACGATCTGCAAAACTCCGTCTCAGGTTTCGACAAGGGTGTTTATTGACAGTGTATCCAAAGCAAGGTAAATCTATCTATCTGTCTATCTATCTATCTATCTATCTATCTATTTATTTCTATTCTTATCTAAATATTTATCAATCTATCACCTATCTATTTATTTATCTCTCAGTTTATCGAACAATTCATCAAAATATTTATCTATCTAATTATCTATCTATCCATCTAAATATATATCTATCTATTTATTTATCTTTCTATCAATCTATCCATCTAACCATCTATCCATCTAACCATCTATCCATCTAACCATCTATCCATCTATCCATCTATCCATCTATCATCTATCCATCTATCCATCTGTCCATCTGTCCATCTGTCCATCTGTCCATCTGTCCATCTGTCCATCTGTCCATCTGTCCATCTGTCCATCTGTCCATCTGTCCATCTGTCCATCTGTCCATCTGTCCATCTGTCCATCTGTCCATCTGTCCATCTGTCCATCTGTCCATCTGTCCATCTGTCCATCTGTCCATCTGTCCATCTGTCCATCTGTCCATCTGTCCATCTGTCCATCTGTCCATCTGTCCATCTGTCCATCTGTCCATCTGTCCATCTGTCCATCTGTCCATCTGTCCATCTGTCCATCTGTCCATCTGTCCATCTATCCATCTATCCATCTATCCATCTGTCCATCTGTCCATCTGTCCATCTGTCCATCTATCCATCTATCCATCTATCCATCTATCCATCTGTCCATCTGTCCATCTGTCCATCTATCCATCTATCCATCTATCCATCTATCCATCTATCCATCTATCCATCTATCGTTCTATATATCTATTTATCTTTCTATCGTTATTCTTCTATCTATCTATCCATCTATTTATCCATCTATTTATCTATCTATCTATACATCTATCCATCCATCTATCTATAATCTATCTATCTATAATCTATCTATATATAATCTATCTAACGAATCCTCCCAATGTTTTGTTTTATATTTCAGCCCATTAACGGATGACGTAGTAACCGTGAGCCTGACGTCACACAATCACACGTCAGGGTCGTCGATTCCCCAGGGCACCGTCTGCAGGGGCCTCGTTTGGGCAAGGGGCGTTTCGACAGCGTACCACTGCTGGAGAGGGCAATGGAGGATTGGTGGTAAATTTTGTTGGCACCCTTGATCAGCAGCGGATATAACTGTATAATTCAATTGAGTTATTTGTTCTTTAGTTTAAGAAAACGATAGAAGGAGGTGTGTCTTGTGAGATATTGTGTACTAGGGCGTTCTCGGACCGGGTCATGTCGAAGGATTTGAACCAAAAAGGCACTGTAGCTGAACGGCAACAAGTTCGACTAGCGATCCGAGGGTCCTTGGTTCGAATCCTGTGTTTATCTGAGCATGTGACATATTGTTTTTGTGTTGTATTTCAAAATTAATTGTAATTATTCGAATACCTTATGTATTATTACTGCTTTACTCTTTGTTTTATGATTTAAAAAAAAACAACATTAAATGGTTGCATTAAAAATACAAACAGCTTATCAATGTATCACAGGAAACATTTCTTTAAAAAAAAAATATATTTTATGTAGTTTTATATCAGTTTAAAATGAATATAATGCTCTCCCTGGAGGTTCTGTTCTAGTCGAATACCTTCTGGCAGGCTACATCGTATTCTCAGTGTGTTACCGTATCCAGCCCTTCTTTCGTTTTCCGATCTCCTTTTCTATAGGCTTTTGCCTGGATAGATTCCCCACAGCTTGTCTCTTGACACCATCTCGGTATTCATAGCACACATTGACAAGTCTTAAGGAGGCCTGACTTTTTCAAACAGAAGAGATCATGAACTTCCGGTGCCATTTCGATCATTTCCGTAAACAAACAAAAATATCTAGTGTTTGAAAATTGATGTCAACCTCGGCGGCCAGTTGGTTATAAAAAAAATCCACAGATACATAAAAACAAAAAAAATCTTTTGCAGCAAACAATACGATTCTAAATAGGTGATTCTTCACGCCTGACGTTCACAATCCATCATTTTCTTTCGGCAACATTAATTGGAAAATGTTTAATTCTCTAGACCTTTTATTTTTCGCAGTACAACCAGTGCTCATATATGTTTTGTTTTTTTTCAGCAAATAAATGAATGGGACCGGAAATGTTGTACACTTCAAACCTTTATGCAATATATTTAAGAGTTATCAATGACCTCCTTTATAAATACGCAGGTGAGGAAAGTCAAGCAGATCTCACGTGGAACCAAAGCGATCTTACTCATGCCGTGACCGCGGGGCGAGACAGAAGGGATGCAACGAAGAGCAAGATCCTGGAGTACAAGTGTGAGGTTCGTTGCAAAACTGGATGGTGGCACCATTGTCAGAACATGTGCTGGACAAACCGTAAGTGAATTCAAGTGTGACCAAGGGTATTTTCGTCTGTATTTTATTTTCTTTGTTAGAATTATGAAATACATCCAGTAAAGTTTGTTAATCGTTGTCTGATAATGTCAACCCGGACCAAGTAGGTGAATAACCTAACTCTTGTTTTTGCGCCTGGGGAAATGCTTCGGCGTCCTCAAAGACTCATAGAACGATCGATCGTTTAATCGTGTAGGAATGACAAGAAATCGATCTCCGGGAGATCCTTAGTCGAATATACAGGACGGTTTAATATTTAAATACTCCTATATTATATACTATATGTAGACCTACTCTATTTATTATATTAATATATTATACAAGCTAAAGGTTCCGGCGTTGCCCTGGTGAAAATGAAATATGCCTGTGGTCTATAGTTACATACTAAAATTTTATAAGCTAGAATGAACAGAAAGTTTTAAAAATTTTAAAATTATACTTTATTTACTGAAAACATTTAATAAAGTAATTTAAAATGAATTATGTATTGAGGTTAAAATAAAGCATGTCCTGTTATTTCACAAAAAGTTAACACTACCCCTGTGGCTGAGAATCGAACAATCGTCTCCCGCATGCGTTTAAAATTGAATTATTTGATTTAGCTTAATGAAAAATTTTTAGTTTAATTAATGAAAAAAAAATTTACAAGTAGAAAAAGGAAAATAAGTTTTAGGTGCGAATCGTACCAACGTCTCCCGCATGGCAGTCGGATACGCTAACCATTAAGCTAAGGACGATGCCTTTCGAAAGCGAGATCGCAAAAGTAATAGGCTTTAGAAAATTAGGTCACGTGTCTTTAAATTAACAAATGGGAGTTAAAAAACACACACACGGACTAACTTTAATACATTGATGTATAAACAAGCTCAGGGAAATATGTGTATATATGTTCTAACAGGTCGAAAAGATCTACCACCTTCAATGAAGTGTTATAAAATACCAGATCATTCTATTGAGTTTAACAAGTCGGACGTTGTATGTGGCTAAGTATTCAACTTATGCAGTCAAATATCAATAATTATTTATTCCGTATTCTTAGTTGTATGTTAAACGCGCTCTGAGCTTACATTATGTTTGTTGGCAGCGCTATACAAATATTATTATTATTATTATTATTATTATTTGTAATAATAAATGGAACTTAAGGAAGTCAACTTATGTAGTAAAATATAAATACCCATTTATTTGTAATAGTAAATGGAACTTAAGGATGTCAACTTATGCAGTAAAATATAAATACCCATTTATTTGTAATAGTAAATGGAACTTAGGGAGGTCAACTTATGCAGTCATATATAAATACCCATTTAATTGACATAATAAATAGAACAAGAGGTAGTCACTTTTTGCAGTCAAATGTAAATGCCTTCTTTTTTTTTAAAACATTATAAAAAAACATAAGGTAGTCAATTTATGCAGTAAAATGTATCGGAATTTGATGTGAAATTCAAACAAAATTTATCTAAAGTTGATGTTAAGTTGATGTTAAATGTATGTGACCTTTGAATGTGCATGCAATAGCTTAGATTTAGTGTAAAGTCTTGCTACCTACTTATTATTTTAATCAATATAAAAGTGTTTGTGTGTGTTCGTCTGAAAAGGGTGTGAGTTATATAACGTTAAGAATCGACCAATCCCTAACGACATATATTGTCATGTTGCACATTTTTATATCTACACAGAATGTACTATGGGATGTGCCTACAGCGGTCGACCCTGATGATGGCAAAATAATGTATGTTTTATAAAACGTTTTTTAAAAAATGTCTACTTTTTAAGCCTAGATATCCATACATACACGCCAAAACATTGAGTGGTCATGTACCAACAGGGCGTTGTTTCGCCACGTATATCATGGCATTTTTGCAGCAATGGAATACCAGGGTTTTTATGCAGTCATGGCATGCCAGAGTTTTGTGCACTAAAGAAATACTAGGATTTATTACAGTCATTGAATACCATGGTTTTGTGCAGCCGTGGCATATCAGGGTTTTGTACAGCCATGTAATACCAGGGTTTTGTTCAGTCATTTAATAACAGGGGTTTTGTATAGCCATGGATTACAAAGGTTTTGTACGACTATGCAAACTCAGGGTGTTTGTGCAGCAATTCCATTGTTTTTCTCCATCGGTCGCTTGAACAACACATATTATTGGATTTGAAAAAAAAAAAAAAAAATTAACCTAAAAAATCATTTTTATAGCTTGCAGACGCCCCTTTTAAAAATAAGATTATTGTGCCATACTATTAAAAGTGGCTTAAGTCTAGTCTTGCGTTTTCATTAGGGTTAAGGTTAATTGCTGGTTTCCCTGGTTTGTTCTGGCAAGACATTCCCAGCCGGGATGCCACTCGTAAAGAAACTCAACCTATATTTATTTATAAAAACATATAAATGTATAACCCTATAAAACTATATAACTATTTGATAACTGAATAATATTTTCAGTTTAAAATTATCTTTTTCTCAAGTATAAGAAATTATTTTCGAGAAATAACTATAAAGTAACATGCTAACCATTGTTTAGTGAACTTTTTTTTAAAAATATAATATAATTAGCAATACAATTATGAAAAATAAAAATGCTGATTGGATTTTCTGTATTGGATTTAATTTTTAAAAATACAATAATTCCAGACCTAGAAGAACACAAGGTCCAGACAAGGGCAGCACGCTGAGTGTCGGTAACTACTTCGTGGTGTACGAAGCCAAGGATTCCAGAGGCAACGTGGCCCACTGCAGCTCCTCGTTCAACGTCCTGGGTGAGACTCTTGCATGGGGCGGCCTCAGAAACGGTCCCAGAATGCAAGGATGTGGCCTCATAAAAGTGTTCAGGGTGCAATGAGGCGGCCTCGGAAAATTTTTCATGTATTAATGGGGCGGTCTCAGAAAAATTCCAGAGTGCAATGGATCGGCCTCAGAAACGTCCCCAGAGTGCAATAAGCGGCTTGAGACAAGTTAGCAGGGTCCTCATAAACGTTTTCAGGGTGCAATGGGGCGGCCTTAGAAAAGTTTTCAGGGGCATGAAACGGCCCCGGAAAAGTTTCCAAGGTGCAATTTGACGGCCTCAGAAAAAATTTCTGCCCGCAATGGGACATATTTATAAACCTGATATTGTACTATTGTACTACTCAATTTCTATTCGTTAAGTTTTAGGGTTTCAATGATGCAAAACAACAGCAACAACTACAGTAGGATCAAGTTATCTCATAATTCTATACGACCAAACATTTAATAGTAGCAGTAAAAGAAAACTAACAAATGACTTTAACCGTAAATTATAATTATTGAACAAACTCTAAATGTGGGAGCGTACATTTCGTGACAATCGTATTCCCAGTTAGCGACTAGGAGAAAAACCCTAAGATCCAAGGGTTCGATGTTAATCTCAAATAAAGAGCCGCGGATCTGTTATGTTATGATTTTGGAGAGTGATCTGGAATATCCAATGGTTAGGATATTTCCAATATAAACTCCTCGGTGAACTTAGAGAAATCAAAACAAATAGCAAGTAGATCTATTCAAAGAAACGCCTTTTATTTTACAGACGATCGTTTCAATAGTAGAAATAGAAAAAAAAAAACACAGCAAACGTTTTAGTTAACGGCCTTCGTTACGAGGTGTTGTTCGCTACGAGGTTGTGTTCGCTACGAGGCTGTATTCGCTACCAGGTGGTGTTTGCTACGAGTAGTGTTCGCTACAAGGTGATGTTCCATACGATGTGGTGTTCGCGATGCGGTCATTTACTCTCTGTGGCTCCTATAAACTCCTAACCCTGGCAGAGAAGGTCCGATAGCTAGGGTTAGCGATTCGGCTAGGAAAGAAAACTCCGAAAACACACAACTGCTAGTCTTATATATAGATGGTTTGGCTGATCGAAGGCTAAAGGAGGACAGCTAGACAAAATAAGCAGGCTCGAAGCCGGCAACATAGAGCCTTAGTGGCGCCTAACACTAACACACTGCCAGGTGATATTCTCAATGACTTTGCCGAAGAAGAAGACACATTAATTACTCTGTTTTTACAGACTTTTGGATTTAGCAGATAAGTCCGTTTATCCCTTTCCCATTTAGTCCAGAAATTGAGGTTGTTTTTGTTTTAGGACATTGAGGAGCTCGAACCCTACCCCCTCCTTTTGTCGATTAGTCCTGAAGGTGAAACTTGATTACAGAACAGAGAGTAAAACAAAAAGCTTGTTAAAGCTTTCATGACTGCATGACTAAATTGTTACTTCTACTAATTATTACCAATATGTAACATTAGCGCTGCAATCAACGCATCTTACTGATATAAACCAAATGTATCTCACCAAACAAAGCAACAATAATTCAAAAATTTGTTGCTTTCTTTTCCAGATCTCCACTGTCCGAACCCAGATTCCAACAGTTTGTATTTCTTGTGGCACGGGTCGGTCAAGTGCACCAAGGCCAACCTGATCGGCAGCGAATGCTCTTTTACCTGCGATAGTAATTACGAGCTCGAAGGCCAAGGATCATCGAAGTGTCAACAGGATGAGAAATGGAGTGTACCAAAGAAACCTAGCTGTCTTTGTACGTTGTTGTTTTTTAGTTTTCATAGCGAGTTTGTATGTTGTTTGTATTTTAAAAGCGAGTTTGTTTCTCTTTTTTTCTTTGAAGCAAGTTTGTTTTTGTTTTTTTTTTAAACAAGATTTTTCCTTGTTTTTTTGGAGCGAGTTTGTAAGCTGTTTCTTTTTTTTAAGCTAGTTTCCCAGGGCTCTGGGAGCTAACAGCCCTGGCTTACTGATATAGTCGCATATGTTTTTTTATGTTACATAAGCTCTTCTTTTTTTTATAGTGGATTATATGGTATTACGCTTATATCGCTTATCCCGTTTTTTTTCTGATGGATATATTTCCAGAGACTGTTTCATGAGTTTTTAGTATCCACAGACTACAAGCTGATTTTTAGTTAGTCGTGGATCAACATCCGTGACCTTAAGGTTCCAACACATTATCGATTTATAGATTTAATTGTTACATTCCAAACTTTAAATAATGACGACAACGACATTTGGTGGCAAACGATGGAAGTAAAAATTGTATTCCCGAGGCTAAAGTGTATTTTTTTTAGCACTGATAAAAGTGCGATTCCCAGGCCAATGAAAGTGTATGTCCTGCAATTGTGAATGTGTGTTAATTCCAAGATAAAAATAAAAGAGTCGCTCCTAAAATGCTGAAAGTGCAGGATAGTTAAAGTATTGTTCACAAAACAGTGTATTTCCTAGAATGATGTAATTCCTACTATGATAAAAGTGTATTTCCCACTAAGATAAAAGTGTATTTCGAACTATGATATAAAGTGTATTTCCCATTATGATAAAAGTGTATTTCCCACAATGATAAAAGTGTATGTCCCGGCCTTGATAAAAGTGTATTTCCCACTATGATAAAAGTGTATTTTTACACTATGATAAAAGTGTATTTCGAACTGGGATAAAAGTGTATTTCCCACTAGGATAAAAGTGTATTTTCACAATATGATAAAAGTGTATTTCGAACTAGGATAAAAGTGTATTTCCCTTTATGATAAAATTGTATTTCCCACTATGATAAAAGTGTATTTCACTCCTATGATAAAAGTGTATTTTCCACCTATGATAAAAGTGTATTTTTAGACTATGATAAAAGTGTATTTCGAACTAGGATAAAAGTGTATTTCCCACTATGATAAAAGTGTATTTCCCCCACCTATGATAAAAGTGTATTTTTAGACTATGATAAAAGTGTATTTCGAAATAGGATAAAAGTGTATTTCCCACTATGATAAATGTGTATTTCCCGGCGATGATAAAAGTGTCTTTTCCGGCGATAATAAAAGTGTATTTCCCGGTGACGATAAAAGTGTATTTCCCGCGATAATAAAAGTGTATTTCCAGGCAATGCTGAACTTCTAACAACGCCTTACATTTTAACTACAATTTGTTGTGTTTTATTTTTTCACAGTTAAACGATGCCCATCCCCGGGGAACTTAGACAACGTGATCATAAAGAGCTGCTCAGAGCCCTACGAGATAGGGGCCATTTGCCACGTCCAATGTCACGGCAGATTTCATTTGGTCGGCGACTACATGGTCTGTCTGGCTAACAGAACTTGGAGCGAAGTGAAGTGTGTAGGTGAGGATGATGATTGTGGTTTTAATTCGTGGGTCTAGTTGTGCTGCAGGTTTTGGTTTACTGATTTTTGTTAGCTAAAGCTTGAATGCATAGTTTTCATTGATTTTGGCTCTTTATAGCTTGAATGCATAGTTTTGGTTTCATTGATTTTAGCTCGTTATAGCTTGAATGCATAGTTTTGGTTTCATTGATTTTGACTAGTTATAGCTTGAATATATAGTTGTCATTGATTTTGGCCAGGAGCTTGAATGCTTTCTTTTGATTTCAATGATTTTGGCTAGTTATAGCTTGAATGCAAAGTTTTCATTGATTTTGGCTCGTTATAGCTTGAATGCATTGTTTTGGTTATATTGATTTTGTCTAGTTATAGCTTCAATGCATTGATTTGGGTTCATTGATTTTGGCTAGTCGTAACTTGAAAGCATTGTCATGTTTATAGAGCCACTGATTTTGGTTAGTTATATTTTAAGTGCAATTTCTCTGTTTTAGTTTTTCCATTTTGTTTTGTTTAGCTCTAGTTCAAGTTCAGTTTTTGTTAGTTATAGTTCGAATGGAGTGTTTTAGTCTTAGTATCATTAGTATTTAAATATAAGCATTAATGCAAGGTACAAATGCAACATGACGTAACGTATGCATGTATATATATATATATATATATATCATTGGCTCCATAGTCTCGGAAGACGATTAGATTTGCGCTCCTGTGATTTGGCCAGCCCTGCAAAATTGACTGTGTCTGTGGAGACCTATCCTTGAGAGACAGGCTCTATTGCATCTCTGGCACTTGAAAGCTGGACCGTTGGAGATTGTTAGGGGCCGCCTGTGTTCTTTACTTTTCTTCGCTGCTCTTTTAGCCTCCGCCATAAGGCGAAGTTTGCCCTCTGCCGCATTTATACCGGTGTGTAAGGTGCCTCTTCAACTACTTCTGTGCTGAGCAAGGTTCTCCCAGTTTCCGACCTCTACATCTATAGCCATTAGGTCACGTTTGCAGACGTCCATGAACTTGAGTTGGGGGCGGCCAGTAGCTCTCTTGCCTTCAGCGAGCTCAGCATATAGCAGGTCTTTTGGGATTCGCTCATCCTCCATCCTGGAAACATGGCCAAGCAACCGAAGACGTCGTTGGCGAAGGACAGTGATCATGCTAGGAATGTTAGCCCGTTGCAAGACCTCGTTGTTTGTTATGTGGTCCTTCCAAGATATCCCAAGTATGCGTCTGAGGCAGCGCATGTGGATAGAAGAGAGCCTCTTTTCTTTGGTCATTGGAGTCGAGACCACCGACTAGAATATATGTGTCTCGACTGGTTTTAATTATACTGATATACTATAATTGGTATTGCGGATTAGCTCAGATGTTTATCGACTCATGTCTAAGTAAACATTGAAATGTATTTCTGCCATTGGCTCATTCTGTGTTTTGTGTCTGCCTATGTGGAGTATCGTGTCTTGTAGTATTACTCAAACCACCAGAACTCGTGTTAGCCACGCAAGATACGGACTATAAATATAAATGTTCTAAGGACCAACGCCATTGTGATATCGATTCATCAGCCCCTACATGAGCCTTTGCGTGTGCCCAATACACGACATCCTCACATCCCATCACCCCCATAGAATGCCCGTCACGCTACAATGATAAGTTTTTGTAAGTTATAGTCTGGATGGATTGTTTTGGTCGTGATATCATGAGTTTTTGTTATAGTCTGAATGCCGCTTTGAGTCTTATTATCATTAGTTTTTGTTAGTTATAATTTAAATTACATTTTTTGGTTTTAGTCTCATTGGTTTTGGTTAGCTAATGCTTGAATGCTGTACTTGGGTCAGTTATAGTTTGAATGCATTGTCAATCAACAGCTCCAAAACTTTCCATCTCCAGATGTGACGAGGCCAGCAATAAAATGCCCTGGTCCCATGCACGAACTCATCGCCGATAAATCCTCCACGGCCTCGGTGGACTTCAAGCTGGAGAGCCTCGTGGACGACTCCGCCTCGGAGACGACGAGCAATTACGAGCCCGGGCACTCGTTCGCCTCCGGCAAATACGTCATCGTGTTTACGGTCAAGGACGAAGCCGGCAACGTGGCCAAGTGCGCCTTCAATTTGACCGTTAGTGGTAAGACCTGTTAAAAGTGTCGGCTTCTAATCGAATCTGCAAACTCTTTTTAAAAATTCCACAAAATTCCAACCACGAATCGCAACTGGTTATTGATGAAAACTGTACAATTTAGCAACAACATTACGACAAATATGAAGCTGTTAAACATTCAATACATTGGTTCAGTTGATTTTTTTTTTACAACTGCTATTCGCTAAACGTTTCGGGTTTTAATTCAGGTAATAGAGCCAATAAAATTATTCTTAAGTATTTCAGGTGTTTGTTTAAGGAAACTGAAAGGTTATTCTTTCAAGCGAGATAAATAAAAGCGGAGATAATGGTAACATATGTTTTATGTTATCACGTGGCTTCCATATTTGACATTGTAAAAGTTGAATAAGGCCCATTCCATTGATCTCTCGGGGTCTTCAACGTCCTACGCCTTTCAATCAATCAATCAACCAACCTATCTATTTATCTATTATTCTAACAATCATTTATATTTGTTTTATTTAATATAATGCTATAAAAGTCTAATATATTCAATAAAGTGATAAACACAGTGGAGTAATTCTATTGGTTGGTTTGTTCTGTCAACTATACTGTTAAGTAATTCTATTGGTTTGTTTTGCCAACCGTACAGTGAAGTAATTATATTGGTTTATTTTGTTTGGTTTTGTCAACGTTACAGTGAAGTCGTGCCCGCCACTGGAGCAGAAGTACGCCGCCATGACGTGTACTGACAGCAACCATGTGCACTCCACCTGTCAGGTTAAGTGCATGTTCGTGATGCAAAACGAACCCCAAGATGCAACCGAAACCACCTGCCAAGAAGACGGCACCTGGAGCAGAACTCCACCTGAATGCAACCGTAAGTGTATTAGACTAATTATCAGCACCCGCTCCAGGCACAGAGCAATTAGGTTATGGCAGTTAAATAAACTGAATAGGTAGGACAGATTAGATAGTTGAAACGAATGCGCCATCTTTGTTGTTGTTTATGGAAGTACTTCGTCCTCCATACTATTTTGACATCAACGCCCAACTAGGTAACTCTCCTTTATTTATAGTCTTTTACAATGTGTTTTTTCATCAAGTTCCTGAGCAGTCTAAAGATGTTAATGTAATGCAAGTTAAAACCCCTTTATAAAATAGGTCCACCTTTATAACAAACAAGGTCACTTAAGGGACAGCCCAAATCTAAAAATGAAAACATAACGATTTAGAAATGTTTTTGAAAAAAATGGTCACCAGCTGAAAGAAAGTGATGGTGAAATAACATATAAATACACGGAGGGAAAACGTTTTGTTGTGCTTGCACAGAGCCAAGTCTATCATAAGAAAAGGGTACAATACATATTGTTGACTAAGAATTCATATTTTTTACTCCAACGATTATATTGTATGCATTTGTATGTTACGTCTGTTTAGAAAATTCCTGCGGCCCTCCATCATTTAAAGCCGAGTTCCACTGCCCAGATGGCTACGGATACGGTTCGGTGTGCAGGCTGGTTTGCCCGCAGGGCTCGGACATCGTGCGGTTCTCCACCATCACCTGCCTGTCCCAGCAGTCGTGGTCCACACCTGGAACTTGCATAGGTGATCATTGGATGGCTTTAGACATTAACATTAACTACAATACACTACTAGATACTATATCATACTATTTATCATATTCTTAGACATTCACTACAATACACTACTATGATCTTATATCATACTATATATCATAGTCATTCTTGGCAAGCTGGAGATAAGTATGCGTCTGGACATTGTGCTGACCACACAATCATCATGTATGCCTTGGTCACAGAAACTTACTTCACCTACAAAATAGATCAAACTGGTTTGAAATGGATAATTACTTACTTACATACTTCTATGTTATATAATATATCACTTTATAGTGCTGTAGTCAGGGGCGAAGCCGCAGGGGGGGGGGGGGCTGAGGGGGGGCTAAGCCCCCCCCTGGAATTTAAAAAATTTTTTTTTTTCAACTGATTTTTTTAAAATATGCACTAAATTCGCAAAAAATTTGGTAAATTTTTGTCATGCGAAAGTTCAGCCCCCCCCCCCCCCCCCCCTGGAAAAAAATTCTGGCTTCGCCCCTGGCTGTAGTTATGCATACTGTCGAATACTGTTCTTACCATAGTAAGCGTATATATAGATGAAACTAGTTTGAAATGGATAATTACTTACTTACATACTTCTATGTTATATAATATATCACTTTATAGTGCAGTAGTTGTGCATAGGCCTACTAACGAATAATGTTCTCACCATTGTTCATCAGTAGGCGTATATTGCTAGTTTTAATGATTAGATAAACTCACTGTTCATTCTTCCAAAACCAAATACATTTTCAGTGTTGGGAGAGGGAAGGTGATGAAAAAGAATTATATTGTTTTTAACAGGTTTTAATGAAATATATACATGTCTGTCGTACACGCGCTATTAATGTAGAAACAAGCTTTTGTTTTTTATAAGTTTGCAAAAGATTCTTTGGTTTGGTTCCCACTTTGTGACTCTGAATTTCGGGTTCGATTCGTATGTAGACAGTTTTCGAGTTTGACTTGTTCGGTTTGGGTTCGGTTCGATTTTTATTTCTATTAATAATTACTCATGGCCATTAATAATGAATTTCGCATAAATATCTGACTATCGTAGTTATCCTATCTCATTCATAAAACGTTTATCTCCCTATGCACCCACTTAGAGCGGAATGACCGTTGATCCCCGGCCCAGCTCAACTCCCCGTCCCTATCACTAAATTCACACACGCAAATTATTAAAGCTTTCAAAGTCTTTTTCTTCTAATTGATTTATAACGTAGCAATATAACTCAATAATCTGTTAAAGTACCCCAATAACTATTTGGATAAAAATAAAATTTTCATATTCCACATGCAAAAGCAAACGTGTTATAAATTCTCTGTCTTTTGCCGAGTGGCATCCGGGAAAAGAATGGGTCGCATGAACAAACCAGGAAATCTAATCTTAATTTCATTTAAAGAGCAATATTGAAAATCTAACCACTGATAAACGTAGGACGCAAAAATCATCTGAATAAAAGAAGCGTCTATAAGATAAGATACTAATTTTTTTCATTTTTAAATCCTGAGTTTTAAGATAACAGCGGTCCGAGATTTCTGGTGTGCCCGAAACACGTTGTCGAGTCTCACCGCCTGCCTTTACTGAATTACCCACAACTGCCGGCTTTTGACCGGTCCGGCGTTGTCCACTACATAAGCAAGCGACCAAAGCTGTACACGGGGATCCCAGTGGACGTGGTGGTAGAGGTGACAGACTCTCTGGTGAGCGGGAACCAGGCGTCCTGCAAGTTCCAAGTGCTGCAGACGTGTGAGTTATTTTGAATTAAACACGATAGACGCAAGAGCAAACAGACGGATAGGCAGATACATTAACAAAATGAAAACACAACAAAAACAGCCAAGGGTGACAATAACAACGGCTTTAACAAAAATAAAACAGCTACAACAATTAAGACAACAGCTACAACAATTAAGCCAACAGCTACAACAACTAAGCCAACAGCTACAACAACTAAGCCAATAGGTTATATTATGTTATATATAGGCCTATATATTCCCCAGTTGAACTGTGCGACTACCCCTATACACTGGACACAAGTCCCGAAGTTGCCATGAAGTTTCATTGCGACATGACAGATGCTAACGTTCAGTATTGTAATATCAAATGCTGGGAGGAATACACCCTAAGTGGCAGCAACAAAATCGAGTGCCACAACAGGCAATGGGTCTTTAATGATCCGCCGGTTTGTAAAAGTATGTGAGCTTTGTTTAACCCGTGTAGCTAAAAAACTCAAGAACTTACCAGAATAATCTATTTACCAATTCACCAAGCCTTTTCTATATATAATCTCTTTAACCATACTAATCTACCTACCAATTTAATGAGTCAACAAGCATAATATATCTACCAATTCACTTAAACAGTATTATCTACCTACTAATTCACTTATTCACAACTCCAATCTAACTACTAATTCACTTACTTAAAAAGCATAATCTACCTACTAATTCACTAAATCAAAAAGCCTAATCCTAAATTAATTACTTACTCGCGAAGCCTAATCTAACTACTAATTCACTTACTCGCCGAGACTAATCTACTTACTAATTCACTTACTCACCAAGCCTAATTCATTTACTAATTCACTTACTAGTTACGCCTTATCTACCTATATTATGTGTATTTTCCTGCAACCTAATTTAAAAACCAATTTACTCACCCTACATCGCCAACTCCCTATTCCTCTTTCTTACCTTGTGTGCTGCACAGAGAGGGACAGAGTGGGGTGTAAGGTCCCGCGCCGCCTGCTGCGAGGCAATATCACAGAGTACCGTTCCCCCGAGGGACAGCTGCGATGGAAGGTGAGCTGCAACGACCAGTTCCGCGTGCCCCCTTACCGCTTCGACAATGAAGAAGGCTATTTTCACTGCGACAAAGACGGACGAGTGATGCCCATGAGGATAACCACAAGCACGTGCAGGCGTGAGCACAATTTTTGTTCTTCTTCTTTCCAACTTTTTATAAGAGAGAGGAAACGGCAGATAGACCAGGCAGACAAGCAGATTAATAAATAGGTAATAAATGTGCCTAAAAATGCCTAACGTTCTAAAGAGTTGTGGATAATAGTAACGGATTAATCTACCTACCCATTCACTTGCTCATCAAGCCTAAACTACCTACAAATTCTCTTACTCACCAGGTATAAATTATCTACCGATTCACTAACTCACCAAGCCTAAACTACCAACCAATTCACTTACTCCGCAAGCGTAATCTACCTACCAATTTACTTACTCACCAAGCCTAATCTACCTACCAATTTACTTACTCACCAAGCCTAATCTACCTACCAATTTACTTACTCACCAAGCATAATCTACCTACCAATTTACTTACTCACCAAGCCTAATCTACCTACCAATTTACTTATACATCCAAGCCTGAACTAGCTACCAATTCACTTACTCACCGGGTATAATCTTACTTACCAATTGACTTACTCACCAATCATAATCTATCTGCCGATTTACTTAACCAGCGTAATATCTACACACTACTTTACTTTCTATTTTATTTTTAATCTACTTACTTTTAATTATTGTGTCTTGTGGTTGGGCTCACCCCTACTGTTATGTTTACTGATGTCACGAGTCGTGTTTGCTTCTACACCCTGGCTTATTTGGGTGACATGCGCAAGCTTTTGCTACTCACTTTTTAAGGGATATGTTGCTTGCCATTGGATAACGCTCCGCGTGCCATAGGTTGACGATTTCTCCCCCCCCCCCCTTTTCTAGCCCACTATTAACCGCTGAGTGAGTCCGCTGATTACGTTGATTTGCAGCCTTGCTTGCGTGCTTGTGCGTGGGGGGGGGGGGCATGCAAGGGAGGAAAGGGGTGGGCTCTGTTGCCAACGCAATGCCCAGTCGCCCATACTTTTCTTCAACCGTGGTTGTAAAGCTGGTTAAGACTCTCGAATCTCCTCAATTTCCAACCCTTTAACTCCGAAACCAGACCTTTAAAAGGGAAACTCTGGTGGTTTTACCTGGCTAATGACCCGAGACCATTTAGATGACACAACACAATCAGTTTACATTTTGAACGTTTTCCTTTCGTTTGCTTTACCTTTGCCATATTTTACTGTTGCCATCTTTACAGCAGCCAATTTTTAATGATCCCTTCTTTAACATGACCAATTTTTACTGCATTTAATGTAGGCAATTTTGACTATTGCAATCTCTACTGTAGCAAACTTTGACCAAAAACAATTTAGATTTGTTATATTAAGTCTAGTTAAAATTAACTGTTGCCATTTTTATCGTAGCCAACTTCGACTGTCGAAATCTTTACCGTAGCCAATTTTGACTGTTGCCATTTTTATCGTAGCCAACTTTGACTGTCGAAATCTTTACCGTGGACAATTTTGACTGTTGCCATTTTTATCGTAGCCAACTTTGACTGTCGAAATCTTTACCGTAGAAAATTTTGACTCTTGCCTTCTTTACCGTTGCCAATTTTCACTGCCTCTTTACCGTAGCCAAACTTGACTGTTTAAATCTTTACTTTCCCTTTTTTTTTTTGTTGCTGTTGTCGAGTTTTCAGTTTCCATTTATGTAAATATGGGATTCATATTCCAATAGGTGACAATAGCCTACGAAGCAAGCCTCAGTCAAAAATGAGTAATTCTTCACATTTTGTGGTTGCTGATGCTCATTTCCCCTTTCCTCTTAACACGATGTACTGAACAATGATCCGGTTCGTTCCACAAACTTTGTTTTTAATGTTTAACAAGCCGTGATGATTTGTGTTTTTATTTACTCCCCCCCCCCACCCCCAACACACACACAAACACACTCCCAAATCTCTTTATTTGGATAGATTTATATTTTTCTCATTCTACTCCGCCAGGCGCCCCTCCGTTCCCAATCACTCCACCGTGGCACTGAAACTTGTTTTGTTTTTCCCCCCTCCAGCTGCCAATTTGACCCCAGAGGTTTTCCTGGAACCCAGGCTGGTCATCACTGGCTTAGACTGCTACCATAACAGAAGCGACTTCATTGTCAGATTCATCAAGAGCCTGGACCTCTTTGGGAGCCAGGACAGGCGCTTCCATGACTACAAAATAGACATTGTGAAGACTGGGTGTTCCAATAATTCGGAGACCAATCCGCTCTCTAGTGAAGAATATGGACGTTACGGCTTATTAACAGAGGTTGTCAGCCACGCTATAAAATATTTTTGCATAAATGTACATAACAATTGAGCTTCTTTTTTTTTTTTTTACAATCGAGGCAGTCGAGCTTGGATTTACCATGCGGAAGATTCTGGGTTCGAATACATATAAGACTTCATCCATTCCCGTGGGGCTAAAATCAATTTACTGCTTTGGCCTGCTCCACCATCTTCTTCCATTCGGGCCTATCCATGGCTTTCCACCGTAGTGGCCCGCACACCAAGCTTTTGTAGATCTGCTTCTACAATCTTCGACACATTTTGTATGTGGTCTGCCTCTAAGCCCGCCCCCCCCCCTCCCTTTGGGCTTCTGGTGTTGTACTTTTACGGCTGCTCTGCCTTCTGCCATTTTTTCTTTTCCAGATGGCCTGCCCAACTCAGTTAGCCCTTCTAGATTTCAGCTACCACAGTTGGATCTTCGAAAGAGTATATCATTTTTCGTAAACCACTTTTCAAAGTCTGGAGGAAGTCACTCAGTATACCCAGCTTTGATGGGTACCAATCATTGGTTGGTGAGAAATAAAAGCAGCTGGGAATAGTGCTAGACACACAATGGCCCCAGGAATGTGTGTGTGCTGCTACACTTGTCCCAAGGACAACGCAGCCCTGGAAAGGCTACTTTACTTAAAGGGAGGAAGTCCAGTAGAGAGGGATTTTTTTTTATTTCTTACCCAATGTGTATGATATTTGAAACATATAATATAGTACTAATGACAAAACTTATAAAAAGCCAAACAAATTTGAAAACAAAAATTTATTATCATGGAGATGGCGGCCATTTTGTATTTTCTATAAGTATTTCTTACTTGAGCGAAACGTGATACTACTTTTTATTTATCAAAAGAATTTATTAAATTTTACCATAAATGGACATTCACTACATTTGTGCAAATTAGATAAAGAAATTTTTATGAAGTCTAAAAATGAATTTTGTTGATTTTTTTTTTGTAAGTCATGTGATGCAATCGTGAAAAAAACATTTTCAAAGTTAAAAAATATTAATTTAAAAAAAAATATTTGTTTTTTTGCAAAATTCCTCTTTGCAGATTTAGGTCTTAGAATATCTGTTCAAATTTGCATAAAAATTGGTTAGTAAATAAAATAACTACATGTAGTTCGGAATAGAAGACCTGTAAACAACGTTTTGAGAAAAAACGAAAAAACTGACAATTCTAGGGAAAAAAATTTTTGGGTTCGAAATTTCCAAAAATTCAATTTCTTCAGCTATTTCTTAATGATTTGTTGTAAGATTTTTTTCCACTCAAAGTCAAGATGGTAAACTTTAATTTGATTTATAATAATATAGAATTAGACTTTTTTATATATTACTGTAGGCCTAGTGTAAATATGTTTTAAATAGAAAATAAAAAATTCTGATGTTTACAAATTTCAAATGCAAATTTTACATTGAAACAATGTTACTGAAATTCCCCAACTGAATGTTTTAGATCCACGAATAGTTAAAGCATACAACTTAAGCAAAAAGTACAAATGTGAATTATCTGACATTTAGTTGGATTTTTACTGGACTTTCCTCCCCTTAAAGACCAACTGAAGAGGTTTTTGTTCAAAATGGACGAGATTAAGAATAGCGTCATTACGGAAGTGACGTTTGGGAAGAGATCAAAATAAACAAAGCATGACCCACTAAATCTATATTTAACGAATTTATAAAAAAATAAGAACCGATTAATGATTCGAAACAAGTGGCAAAATCTTTCTTGTCAGGTTCCCATTCATGACTTCCCGTTCCATATAAAAAAGGATTTAATGATTATAATTACGATTGTCACATCCCGTAGATGAAACTTCAGCTAGTAAAAAAAATGGTAAAGTATATAAATGAGTGCAGGTATAGCTTCACTTTTAAACTTGTCAAGAAGACTAATTCTTTTACGCTTATAGCACAAAGTGTCCAAAAAAGAGTTTAAAATTAAGAAGAGCATAGTGGCAATTGAAGACATGGATTTCTGATAAATTTGAATATATTTGAATATATTCTGGTGAACAAAATACATGGCAACAAAAAAAACATAATTATTGATTTAACAGAAAGGAAAATAATCAGAAAAACCCCAAAAATATGAAACATTCGCAAACTCTGACTCTGAAACTTAGGCCCTATTTAAAAAAAAAAAAAACATATTTCTATGTCGAAAAATCAATTGAGTCCTCACCAAGCCTTAATTTTGTTTTTTCTCTCACAGGCCTTAGTTAGAATTAAGCTTCCAAAACTTACAGTAGACAACAAATTCACATGGTTGGCCATGCATGACAATCTCGACCGAGAGTTCAAGAAAATCTTGGAGCACAGAAAATCAAATGCGCTTACGGAGGAAGATGAACCCTTTAGGTTTCTGTACAACGGCGCCACGTATCAATGCGAGCCTGGACATATACAGAGCGGATTCAGAACTTGTTGTGAGTACTTTGGTCGGTTTATTAAATCAGGGGTGGGCAAACTACGGCACGCCTGCCGCATACGGCCCAGCATTTGATATAATACGGCCCTTGAGGGTATTTAGAAATAAAACACTTCACTTAGTTTTTAAGTTATGTTTTCTAGCTTTACAGAATTTCTTGTACCATTGACAAGTTTTAATGAGGCGTGACCTTTTCAAATGGAAGAGATCGTGAACTTCCGGTGATATTTCGCGCCATTTCCGTAAACCTTAATCATGCTTTTGCTGGTGTTTGACAATTGCTTTCAACCACGACGGCCAGTTCTGGTCTTTTAGAAATATACAAAGGCTGCAAGATTAGTTATGAGAAATCCGTTTTTAACATCAAAAATGAGTAGGTGATAATTAATACTCAAAGTGTTAGTTGCGTTAAGTAAAATTTAGCTTTGTTTATTAAATAAATTAGCCAAGAGTTGCGTCCTTGGTTATTAAAAGAACACAATCCGTAGATTAATAAAAACAAAAAACAAAAATTATTTTTTATCAAGCAATTAGTTTGGGATTATAAATAGTTGATTCTTCATGTCTGACATTTACAATCCATCGTTTTCTTTTGGCAACATCTTTTGAAAATAAAATAATCGGCTACATCTTTTCGTACAACCAGTAACGCAGCACGCAGACATGTTTTGAAGCAATTGAACGAATGGGCCCGGAAATGTTTTACATTTCAACCTTTATGCACGCATACGATTTAAGACTTGTCATTTACGGAGTCAAGCCATTGATTATTTTTACGCAACATTGAGGTGGTCTGAAATGAGAGAAATGAAGATAGACTGAGCACATAAAATCAATATAGAAATAAGTCGTAACAGAAACTTTGCAAAAGTTATTAGTAGGTACTTTAGATGGCCAGTTAGGGAACGTAGTAGAGAGATGTTGTTTCCCTGTGTATTTCAACTGTTTTCAACCCCGTTCCCTGCTGTGATGATTTAAAATATATATAGTTGTTTTAGGGGGACATAATTTGTATAATCTCTAACCCGGTGTTAATGTATAGAATAAACGAGTGACGTTCTACGATAAAAAAGATTACGTAGGAGTTAGATTGAACGTAGCGTACATTTGAAGATAAAGAGAGACGACCTAAGAATTTGGTAGTGGAAAGACGTGTTTTAGACTAGGCTATAGAAACTGTGGTGTATTTGAATTCATCTTGTACATAAATTGCATTAAATATTGAGTTCTCATTTTTACTACAAGCCGGCAGTTTGTTCATTGTTTATTATTATATAATGTGATCTCCCTGAGAGTTGTATGCATAGTAATTACAAAATAACGGTCACATTATTTGGCGCCCAACGTGAATTCGGAAGCTCAAGGTGAATTCGGAAGCCCAATGTGGAATATTGAAAATCAACGGAGAATGTTGAAAGAGAATCAAGGTGAATATTATTGAAAATCAATTTGAAAGAAAGCCTACAATATATTGTGAAGCACAGCTTAAAGAATACCGCAAATGAACGTTTCTTACGATTAAAAGAAGACTAAAATTCAATGTGAAGAAATATCGACGAGAAAGAAAATTTGACGGTTTAACAGTATAGCCTAGCACGTCTTGGAACTAAGCGCTACCAGTACATAACGGTGTACATGAAGATAGAAACGGAAGTTTATGTATCTTACCAAGTAAGTCGGTTAAAAAGGCCACTGGAAGTTGAAAGGCGTCTCGGATACATTTTAAAAGTATCGAAAGTGGTAACAGTTATTGAAACAATAGTAAAGCTGTGTTTAATAGGACAAGCTAAGTTTGTCAAGTGAAGAGATTAAAAGAGAATCTCCGTAGAACTAGTAAATGGTTTGAGAAAAGAAGAATACTTCAGAATAGTCACAGAACTAGAAGTCAGTTCAGTACAGTAGCAAAAGTCAAGTGAAATTGGAAGTAAAAAGGAACTTCAACAAAGTGAAAGGATTGTAATTATTATGAATTAACGAACACACGAAGACTTTGGGCTGAAATAACCTGTGTGGAGGAGGATCATTTCGAGTTTGGAACCTTGGATTCGGAGACGGAAGGAAAAGGAACGCGTTTATTAAGATAAGTAAACTGGTGTATACGTTATGTTGTAGTATAGTATATGCCTAGATTTTTCTTGTGAAATCACTGGCATGTATTAGTTTCTTTTAGGAATTTTGTGTATACACTTATTGAAAAGTCCCTGTAAGTCAGGGTAGTTGAAAAAGACTTTTCATAAGTGTATATTACATAATATATGTTAGATTGTATAGTCTTGTATGCACAGTGTTATCATATTGTTTATATATTTGTCATAGTAAATTTTTTGTGAATCTCGAGTCTCATCTACTATCTGTGGTGTTCTTATTTTTATATATATATATTGATTATTATATTGATATTTATTTTATGAATATTGTAATATTGATTACATTTTAAATTATATTAGTTTGTTGTAGTTATATATATTAATTGAAAATGGAGTGTCCCTCAATGGAGACATATGCGCTGTACATAAATTATGGTAAGGAGTTTGGATATACTGGTAAAGAGTTGGATGAGTGGGTGGAGAGAAAATGGAGAGAGTATTTAGAGGCTAAAGAAAAAAATAATGAAAGAGAAGAAAGGGCCAAAGAAAAAGCTAGAGCTGATGAGATTGGGCTAGAGAGATTAAAACAAATTGATAAAGAAAAAGCTAGAGCTGATAAGATAGAGCTAGAGAGATTAAAACAAATTGATAAAGAAAAAGCTAGAGCTGATGAGATGGAATTAAAGAGATTAGAGATAGAGTTTAAAAAGTTAGAATTAGAAGAAAAAAAAATACTGCAAATGTAAACATGGGAGTCACTAGACCTGCTGTTGACCAGGAAATGGCTATTAGAAATAACATGTGCAGATTTATTATTTAATGAAAAGGATGGTTCTATTGATACATTTCTAAAAAAATTTGAAATGGAAATGGAGAGACAAAATTTTTCTTCATGTTATTGGTCTGGACTACTGGAAAAATTCTTTACAGGAGATATTCCATCAAAAATTTGTATGGAACAATCAGATTATGCATCTGTCAAGGAACAATTGTTAAGACATTTTGGAAGTACAGAGGAGGCTTATAGAAAGAAATTTTTTGAAATGACTTTATCAAAGGAAAAAGATCCAAAAAGTTATTTTGACTCATTGACAAGTGCTATGGACAAATGGTTAAAATGTGCTAAAATAGAAAAATCATTTGAGGAACTGAAGAATTTTATTATTAGAGATAAGGCAATATATTCACTCGATAAGACTCTCAAAGCATTCATTCAGGAGAGATCTCCCAAGACTATAGAAGAAATAGTTGACCTGATTAGGAACTATAAATTAGCTCATCCTATGGCACCTACTTCTAAAGGAGAGGATTACCAGGATATAATATGCTTTGCTAAAGGCAATGATAATTTTCAAAGAGGAAGACAATTATCAAGGAGCAAGATGAAGTGTGGTAATTGCGGAAGAAATAACCATGTTACTAAGGATTGTAAAGATAAGAGAGATAACACATTGACATGTTTTATATGTAAAAAGAAAGGACATATAGCAAGAAATTGCTTCAGAAGGTCAAGTTCTGCTGGAAACAATAATAATAATAATAGATCTCAGGGATATACACAACAAAGAGATCACAACTCCAGATTTAATCAGAACAGGAATCATTATGGAGCTGTGTTATCAAGAAGCAAAGGAATAAAGTTTTTTCCAGGATATGTGGGATTAATACCAGTTTTTGCAGTTCGCGACACGGGAGCCTCTGTCATTGCAATAAACAGCAAATATGTTCAGTCAAATCAATACACTGGTGAGGTAGCAGATTGTACATCATTTGATGGAAGAGTGATTAAATTGAGGTTGGCCTACATTGATATTAGGACACCATATATTACAGGTAGAGTACTGGCTCATGTTATAAATGATGCACCAATTGATTTAATTATTGGAAATGTTGAATCAGTTAAAGAATGTACTAGAGAGGAAATAGAAGCATGGGAATTTAATAATAATCAAGCACAATGTAATGTGATTAATGAATGTAAAGCAAGCAATACTGAAGAAAGTCAGACAATGGTGAATAATGAAAAAGACACATCAGTTGATAGTGAATCATTACTGAATGAAAACTTTAATTTGGAAAAATTCAAAAAGGAACAAAGAGAGGATACTACATTGAATAGACTATTCAAATCTACAGAGAAAGGAACTACTAATAAAAATAGTGTAGGCAAAGAGAAAAATGATACACAACTATTAGTCAGAGAGATACTCATAAATGGCAGACAAGTGGAACAAATAGTTGTACCATATAAATATAGAACAGAAATAATGACTAATGCTCATTCTATACCATTGGCTGGTCATATGGGAGTTGGCAAAACCAAAAACAGAATAATACAACATTACTTTTGGCCTAAAATGTCCAAAGATGTGAAAAGATTTGTTAAACAATGCAAAGTGTGTCAGATGAAAGGATCTGGAAGTAATTTTACCAAAGCACCAATACAAACAGGAGTGACTGCAACTAGACCATTTCAGAAGGTAGCCATAGATATCATTGGTTTGATGCCTATTATGTCTAACAGAGGACATAGATATATCCTTACATTGATTGATATATGTTCAAGGTATGCAGAGGCAGTACCATTAAAGAAAATTGAATCTACAGATATAGTGCAAGCATTATACTTAATATTTACTAGAATTGGATTTCCTGAAGAGATAATATCAGATAGAGGAACTCAATTTACATCAAAATTGACTAAGGAATTTATGGAAACATTTGGAATAAAGCAGAAGTTTACAACACCTTATCATCCTCAATGTAATGGAATGTGTGAGAGATTTAACAAAACTCTGAAGGAAATGTTGTCAAAAGTTAGTAATGAGGATCCAAAGAATTGGGATTTGGCAATACCATCAATTTTATTTGCATATAGAGAAACTACTCATGAATGTACAGGTTTTTCACCTTTTGAACTAATATATAGAGGTAATTCAAAAGGTCAGCTTGAGAGAATTGATGCAAAAATAAAATGTCATAGACATAAGAATGAGACAGAAAAAGAATTTTGGAAGGCTTATTTTTCTAATGATAAATCTGTGGTAGATTGGAAATTGGACAAAATTAATCTTGAGAGAAAAGAAGAGGAGAGAGAAAAAAATTGTCAATTAAATAAAATGAAGCTAGGGATGAAACTCATGGAGTTAAATAATGAAGATAGCTTATGTGATAATGTTGTTGATGTAGTTAAGAAGGATGATATAGAAAATGAAAAATCAAAAATCTTAAGTGGAGAACCTAAAGTCTTATTGGAAGAATCTAGGAGTATATTGGATGAACCAAAGATTATTAGTGAAGAGCCGAAGGAGATATTTGAAGAAGAACAGGTTATATTTGAAGCATTAGACTTAAAGGTCATAAGAGAAGTTAGGATACAAATAGAAGAGGCACATATTAGATAAGAGTCAGAGATCATTAGTAAAGAGTCAGTGATTACTATGAAAGAGTCATTGGAAGTGATAGATAAGAATATAGTTCATGCAATGATTGAGAAAGAGAAACACTTAGAAATGAGTGATGTGCATAATGAATTTAATGATAAGTGTATATTGGATCAGGTTGATACAAGGGTATTAAAAGGTAATTCAGTACAGGACAGTGTACTAAAGGATTGTCAGGAGGACAATATGGGAATTGATGATTGTCAGATGGGAGAAATGGCAATTAGAGATAATCAGGATATGTTATGTGGAGATTGTGAAGAGGAGAAGATAAAGGGGTCTGATATGTTGATTGAAGATTGTCATAAGGAGAAAGATGATTTTAAGTTGTTGTGTAGAGAGTGTTGTGAGAAAAATGTAGTGAAGTTTGTGGTGATGGAGACAAATGAAAAAGAGAAAGTGATGGAAATAGCTAAAGGTGAAGAAAACATATACTGTGAATTAGTTTTATTACAAAGAGAAAAAGATGTAAGTGGTGTACTGGAGAGTAATTGTGGGAGTTTGATTAAGAGTATGTCAGAGAAGGGTAGTAGAAGAATGAAGGTGAGTCAGGAACTGGTTAGGTTTACATCTTGTAGTATCAGTAAAAATACTAAAGGAGTTGGTGAGGAGTATTTGTTTAAATCTGATAGACCAAAGGTTTTTGTAAGGAAAAAAAATGGTAATTTTTGAATTATTATTTCAAAGGATTGACTTGGTGTTGACTATGCATTAAACTGGGTTATGGTGAATGGATTTGTGGTATAATTATAACTTGGGAAAATATATATATATATATTATGGTTTTTTAGTGGTGAGGAACAAGAATTGAGAATATTTTTTTTTTTTTGGGTTGATACAATACTATAAATTTGGTATATTGTGTGAATAGTAAATGGAAAACACTGATGGTTTTTAAAGTGGTGGATAATATATTGGCTGATTTGTTGTCTAGATGTGGTGTTTAAGGTGTGCTGTTTGATACGTAAGCACCAGTTGGAACGCGGTTAAAAATTATTTTTCATGTAAATATAAAGTATAGATACGGTGTTAATGAAATATTGATTTTTTCCAAAGGTTCTGGACGAGAAATGGTTCTACAACTGAAGCACGGTGATTCAAACACAACGTACCATTTGTAAATGAGAGATGTTCTATCACGTCCTCACATTATCGTGAACGGTTTTTATGGACACCATATCAAACGCAAACATGAAGACATCATATGAAGAGTACATTTATTGTGCTGACATGGAATCGAGGTCTTGTCATCGCTATATAAAGGTACATTGACATTATCAACATAGAATCGAGGTTATGTCATCGCATTATTAAAGTACATTTACATTGTCAACGCGTAATGAAGGTCATGTCATCAACATATGGAGGAATCAACAAATCAACATGGTACATTATTTTGGGTTTATGACCAATGTCAACACTATATTGCTTATAGACAGACAGCTTGTGGAAGTATTCAATTGTAAATTCTAGAGATGTGTCTGTGAACAATGCATGGTAATTATTGTGTGACATTATTGGAACTATTTTGTCAAGGTGTTGATACTCTACAGGATGGATAATCTACAAAGGACTTAGGAAATAATCAATGAATGTGTTGTTGGACGTTCAGAAGAGGAAGGTTGCAATGATATTACATGGACCAGTATGAACTGTTATGTTTTCGGATTTGATGATATTTATACTATTGGTTTGTGTATTTCATCAATACAGGACAGGATATACTGTGGAACCTTATGGACCTATATGTATTATATGTATTATGGACCTATTAGTGAAAGTTATTGGTTAACATATATTGATGAATACGTTGGTTTTGTTATATGTTATTTGTGTTGCATAACATGTTTTAATATAAATTGGGATAATTGTCATTTTTCATATAGTTCTAGTTATTGAAGAGATATATATTTTATCAAAGTATTTGACGGAGATAAGAATTTTTTTTTATATAGAAATTTGTATGACAAATTTAAAGGGTCGATGGGGGAATGTGATGATTTAAAATATATATAGTTGTTTTAGGGGGACATAATTTGTATAATCTCTAACCCGGTGTTAATGTATAGAATAAACGAGTGACGTTCAACGATAAAAACAATGACGTAGGAGTTAGATTGAACGTAGCGTACATTTGAAGATAAAGAGAGACGACCTAAGAATTTGGTAGTGGAAAGACGTGTTTTAGACTAGGCTATAGAAACTGTGGAGTATTTGAATTCATCTTGTACATAAATTGCATTAAATATTGAGTTCTCATTTTTACTACAAGCCGGCAGTTTGTTCATTGTTTATTATTATATAATGTGATCTCCCTGAGAGTTGTATGCATAGTAATTACAAAATAACGGTCACACCTGCCTTAACCCTTCTCTTTCTTCTTGGAAGTGTCTGTCCGTACAGTTGTTCGGATAGACACTCCGCATCGGAGTGTGCTATTCGTACACGGTATGCGCACTTAATATTCGACTGCTAATTTCTTTTGCGAATTTACATAGGACACGCGCATTGTTATTTATATTTGATTGCGCATATCATTTGCGCATTACACACATACGAGTGCCAATATTGAAAGGGGTAGCCTGGGCCAATATAAGGATCTATCAATGTCTACGTCTATGTCTAGGAGCATTTAGAACTACTCCATGTACCAGTTTGCAAATAGAAGCAAATGAATCACCACTGCAAAATAGAAGACTCAAGCTATCATTACAATATGCACTAAAACTAAAATCCTTACCGAATAATCCAGCGTATTTATGTGTTTTTTACCCACAAGAAAAAAACAGCTTTACTGAAAACTCAAAATATATACCAACTTTTGGACTTAGAATTGAAAAAGAAATGATCGAAACTAAAATTGAATTTAGATTTATAAAAAGATATTATATACCAAAAACTCCACCATGGCTTTTTGAAATCCCGCCTATAAACTTAGAATTAAACCATAGAAATAAAAAGGATCCTTGCATGGATATGTTCCAAGAAGTGCTACAAAAATACCCAAATTATGTACAAATATACACAGACGGATCGAAAAATGATACAGCGACATCTTCGGTTGCTCTTACCTCAAATACAAGTAAAAAAAGAAAATATAATTCCAGTATCTCAATAAATACTGCAGAGGCTTTAGCAATATGCCTGGCATTAGACATTGCAGAGGAATCAGAAAACCAAAATTTTGTTATTTTATCCGATTCGTTATCTTGTCTTACTGCTATGGGAAACTGTAATACCAGGAATATATCTGCCTTGGACATTTTGACAAAATACCAATCAATATATGAAAGAGGCAAACGTGTCGTTTTCTGTTGGGTTCCTGGTCATGCAGGGATAGATGGAAATGAAAAAGCTGACAGAGAGGCTAAAGCCGCCCTGTTGTTATCAGAGAGTATTATCCCAATACCATATCGAGACTTGAAACCTTTAATAATTAAACATGAAAGACAAACATGGACTAACTTCTTGAAAACCGAATGCAATAAACTGCAGTATTTGGAAAATTCAAAAACCTGGCATGATACAGGCCAACTTGTTCGAAAGGACGCAGTTATTCTCTGCAGACTACATACAGGACATACGAAACTAACACATTCGTTTATCTTAAATCGAGAAATGGCCCCAATGTGTGCTTTCTGCAATGCCAACTTAACAGTGTCTCACATTTTGTTGGAATGTAATACATTTGATGACATTCGACGTAAATTCTATTACTGTAGAACTCTTCATGAACTTTTCAGCAAAATTAAACCAAAACATATAATAAACTATATTAAAGACATACAACTGTACAACAAAATCTAAAGATACAAGAACAATAAAATGGATACAAGAGAAAAATGACAACAACGTTATCAAAAAGGCCCTATATAACCTTCGATGTTGATGAGCCGGAAATTCAACAATTCATAAGGATCTATTAAGACTTCATTGTTCCATTCACGCTTCACTTCTTTTGAAAAATGGATCCAAATGAAAGGTTAGCTGTCGGAAGAGTTTTTCCCAACATCATTGCATTTGAAGAGACTTGACTGGTTTCGTTGTATGTTATTGTGTTGTATTGTCTTGTACGTAGCATTGAGCATTATCATTTCGTCCGTATTACTATTCTATTTGTGTGTAGTTGGGATTCAAATCCTAACCAAGACAACTGGTAATTAGATCTTGACGAATTCTTTTTTGGTTTAGTAGGCCAAACACTACAAAAAATATTTTTTTATTTGACATAAAAGACCTGTCTTTATTATTTATAAATATAACGATAAACTAATATTTTTTAAAAGCCAGTAAAATTAATTTGCTAATTATAAAAACAACAACAATTCTTTAGAACAAAATAAAATTGGGCTAATTCATTAGAACCGATAGTAGCTTTTAATAGTGATAATCAAATCGCCCATTATCGTTGACCATACTATTAACAAGCTTATGAAAAGGATGACGATGTTAATCCAGGATGCTTCGTACGCAGATGACTACGCAATCCAGTGGTACTGCCACCGCTCCGGCTTATCTGTTAGGAACATAGTTTACACCGAGCCATCGTTAAAGACGTTTTTCTTTTCAAAATTGTCCAACACAAAGAATTGAGCCGAAAAGTAAAAGATTTATGTTAATTGTAAATGTAACTGAACATTTTGTTTGATGTTGTTTGCACCGCAATTCATAATTGGTATTTGGAAAAAGAAGAAACCAATATGTGAGACAAATTAGTGTTAGCAAGGCATTTCAAGAATTGTTTTGAGAAAATTCAACATTATTTATTAAAAATATTTCCATCAAAACCAAAAAAAGGCTGTGCTACTTAAAGTAATGATTACCTTCCAAACAACAAACCGAAACCCGGTTTTGAAAATAGAAACCGGTTTAAGGTTTGAAAACCGGAATCCGGTATTCTGGTTTTCTTTCTTAACATCCCTAGTAGTAACCACTGAGTAAACTTTATACAACACACATCAAATAGTAATAGCCCTGGTTTTGAGGCACCGTCAATATAATCATCAATGCGCAAGTCGTGTACGAATAGCCACAGCCTTCTTCTTTCTTCTAACACAGTACCTTGCGGCAAAGGCAGTATACAGGATGGAGACTACTGCACCGCTTGCCCATTGGGCACCTACCAGAGTTACGGTTCCGCCACTACGTGCACTAAATGCCCTAAAGGCTGGAAGTCAAGAAACGTGGGGCTCATGTCGTTGGCGGAGTGTCGCGATGTTGATTTTACTGATGATTCAAGTAACAAGTTATTTCAAAATATCTACTATTGTTATATATATATATATCAGTGCCATTGCAAGGGATTTGGGGGCCCGGGGGGCTTGTGGCCTCTTTAGGGTTCCCTCCATTTTGCCATTCGATATTATGACATGAGAAAAAACAATTCGGACACTTCTTTGGGCCCCCCCTCAAATAGAGCCCGGGGGTACTTTCGAATTTGGACCCCCCCCCCTTCCCCTAGCTACTCCACTGATATATTTATATATACATATCAGTGCAAATATTGAAAGGGGTAGCCTGGGCCTAGATAACGATCTATTATCACTTCATTGTTCGCATTCACGGTTCAACTCCATTGTTCCATTCACGCTTCACCTTATTTTTCGATTCACGCTTCACTTCTTTTGAAATATATATATATATATAAGCTAAATTGCCCGGCGTCGCCCGGGTGAAAAAAAAAACAGGACTGTATAAGGTGCAGATAAAAAATGTATAGACTACACTTAAAAGAAAGCTATAAATGTATTATATAAATTATTTTTTTTTTACTGAAGACTTTTAGGAAAGTAATTTAAAATAAATATTGTCATCGGGTAAAAAAAATTGGCAAGTATTTTTATTTCATAAAAGTATAAATTCCCCGTAGATTTACAATGCCTTTTGTTTTTTTTAAAGTTTGAAAATAAATTGTGGAATAAAAAAGGGTTTGTCTAACTGGAGAATCGAACCCGGTTCGCCCGCACAGCAGTCCGCTACGTTTACCACTGAGCTAACGAAGACACATGTACGATGTGAAAATTTATTAGTTAGTATATAGGCCTAGGCCTAAATGGGTCAGTGAAATAAACTCACTTGATTTCAAATTGACCAATGGGGATCCGTATGGGGACAAACAGTCTTATTATATATATATAGATATATATATATGACGTTTGTCTCTAATCTGACTCCCATTAATTAATTTAAAAACAGGTAACATTATTGTTTCATATTTTACTGTTGAGATCTCTCTTTCTGCGTGTGTCTTCCTTGGCTGAGTGGTAAGTTAGTTTAAAGATCTTTCTCTTTAGTTAGTGTTTATGTGCATTTCCCAACTCCAACAGCGGAAAATGATTTGTGGAAATTTTTTCTTTATGTAGTTTTTTCTTTCGCAAGCGCACCGAGCATGATAATTTACAATAGAATGGAAAGACGCACTACATAAAAAATCATTATTATTCATGTAAAAATCAGAGGACTGCGAGAGAGGCTCGTCCATGATCGGCCCGAACGGCGAATGCATGCCGTGCCCCGCCGGATCGTTCCAGTTTAACACCGACTGCTTCATGTGCCCTGTCGGGACAGAAACGCTGCTCAACGGAAGCTCGTCCGCGGATGACTGCAAGCGTGAGTATATAGAGTTATGCGTTTGGTAGGCTACATAGTAGTGGTTTCTAGTTTCGATATTTTATTATGAGAACGTCTCTCTAGTTCATGTGAAGTTAGGGTTGTTAATTTTGCTTTAGCTACAAGGAAGCTACTTATTATTAACCAGTGAAGGGGAATGTTGTCACTGTAGATAAGCTCAAGCATTATATTCTTCTTTGAACATACATCGGGTGGCTTGAGTTTATTATTATAGTGAACACGTTCCTAGAGAGAGACAACACAGAATATTCGCAGATTTATAACAATAGAGTGAGTGGCTAAGTGGGCCAGGCTAAACTCTAAACTCACTAAACCTCGAAATCAGTTCACCGATAACGATGTTTTCAATAACGTAACTGAGCAAAAGGTTTGTATGGCATAAAGGGCATTGATCCTTCCTTTTATCGAGAGCTTATATAAAAGCATCAGCCATCATGTGAACTGCGCTCTTCATCACAGTCACTCCTTAAAACTCCCAGTGTGGCTGGACACAAAAAGAAGTACCTAGGAATGCGCTAATTTGAATCTGTGGTGCCATCTTTATGGAACAGTTTACACTGAGAAAATCTTAGACTAGAGCGTCTTTCGAAAATAGCTTAGAGACCTTTCTCTTCGGCTAATACATCTGACACTGCAATTCACATCAAGCATGCTAAATTTAAAAGCAAGGATAGAAGCGCTATAAGAAATGACCATTATTATTATTATTATTAATAGAAACAATAAGCCAAGTCAAAAGCTGATGGGCTTGCAGCATGCATCCTTTAATTTCACCCTAATTTGAGCCAAATTACTTCATACTTCAATTATTCACCAGACAATCTCGTATTTTCTTAGTTATTTAAATTATTTGTTTAAAAATACATGTAAATTATATATTTATGAAGATCTTTTATCTTTTGGTCTATAGTCATAAATAATTTAATTACACACACACAAAACAGATTGTATTTTTTGTTGTCATTGTTGTTAAATCTATTTATTTTGTAAGTGAATGTAAACTAAATGCTAATGAATAGTAACACGATTTAATGTTCATTGCGACTTTTTTTTTTTGTTGTTGTTATTATTGACAAGTCTTAATGAGGCGTGAACTTTTGAACCCAAATGTTCGTGACGTTCCTGTTCTATTTTTAAACTAATAAACAAAAAAAGCATGCTTTTGCTGGTGTTTGACAATTGATTTCAAACTCGACGGCCAGTTCTTGTCTTTTAGAATTATACAAAGGATACAATATTAGTTATGAGGAATCCGTTTTAACATCAAAAGTGAGTATGTGATAACTAATACTCAAGTGTTAGTCGCGTGAAGTTAAATATTTATTTGTTTACAAAATAAATTAGTCAAGTGTTGCGTTTTCTTGGTTATTGAAAAAACAAAATGCGTAAATTCATAAAAACGAATAACAAAAATTCCTTTGCATTTAGCAATAAGTTTGATATTTTAAAAAGGTGATTTTTCTCTTCTGACTTTTACAATACATTGTTTTGTTTCGTAAACATCTTTTGGAAATGAAATACATTTTAATCCCCAACAAATTTGAGTACAACCAGTAAAGTAGCACACAGACATGTTTCGAAACAAATGATTGAATTCGACCGGAAATGTTTTTTATTTGTCGACCTTTTATGCATGCATACACGTTAAGACTTGTCAATTGCAAGTGTTATTGTTTATGTTACAATAACTTGAATAAGAAAATATTCCTTTATTGATCTAAACAAACACTATAATAACGTGGACCGCTTGCTTTACTATTTCTGCTATTTGATTATTCGAATGTCTTCTTTTCCGAATTTCCAATCGCATTAAGTCCTCTATACTTCCGGTCTAGTAATTCGTTAAGATTTTCTCAATGGAAAAGTAAGATTAAAATCGAAAGTTGTATACAGCTGAAGTCTTTAGGGGAAGTTTAAGAGTCATTAAAGACACTGTGCGCACGGAAAAAAAAACAAGTGTTAAGTTCTTTAAAATAGAGCAAATTGTCCAGTTAATTATAGGCTTTAATGGAAATATGTCTTGATAACACTATAACAAAACTATTATTATTCAAGAACAGAAATATACTTATGAAAATAGATATGCACGCAAACTATTATACAATTTCTCATACCAAAAAAAAAAGTATTGTTACGAAACGGAGTATTATTCTTAAATTTCTTCTTAATAATTAGAAAACGAATAGCGAATGCACTGATGGAAGAAGTATTGTTATTAATAATAATTGTCAACACCGGAAGGCCGTTCCTTCCGAACATTCTAGAAACTTGATATCGGTTTGAAAAATTCCGTTTTAGTAATCGTTAATATTGAGTTTTTCCCTCTTAAATTTCAATTGCGTCACTTGTAATCGATGTATCCGAATTGACCTCGATTGTGCCAATCTACTCGATACTTAACCAATATAAAAGAAATGCCCACAATTTTTCCTCGCCCTTCTTCTTTAGTCCAGCCTAGGGAAAACATGTTACTCTGAGATTCGCTTGGAATATTATGTTGTTTGTTCTTTTTTTGGATTGATATTGTGTAATTTCATTTAATGGAATACCTGAATATTATACCTACAATTACTATTTTAACACATATCTACTGTGTATGGCTTTCACGCTCGTATTAATGTCACTATTTTGATTTGATTATCATTATTTCAACTTTGTAAATACCTAACATATTCAGAACTCCTTGTTGTAGGCCTACAGTAATTAAAATTTCAATGTTGATTTTCTGCGCTGGATTTATTCAATTATTAAAATTATCTGTTCTGCTGTAACAGATGTGTTTTTTTCAGATGGTCTAACACCTAGTAATTCTATAGTCCTAATGAAACACAGATACAATTCAACTTAAATTAAGAGCCAATATAATAACTTATTCACTAAAGGAATAATACACTCCATGTTACAAATGCTCGACTCACCCAGGGAAGATGAATCAGGACCACCCTTAGACACATCAAATTAAATATTGAACTAGTATATTATAAATATATTACTGCTGTGCTGATTAAATTGAACTAATTGTTTATAATTTCGAATGACGGCATAATTCAGTCGTATTCGTCAAAATGGGGCTCATATTTGCCAAATACATAATTCAACTTCTCATGACAGCACTAGCATATGTCATCTATTTCTTTAATAATACATAATTAAAGAACTGGCTTGTCTATCTAAATATATGGAATTTACATCCTAGAGGCTTGACCAGAACAATAATATTTACATAACATCGGCATGTACGACAGTGCTCGATGACCACTGGTATATCGTCGAGGCAATACTGAATAACTGATTGCTAAATATCACCAGTTATCACATCAGGGATCAATGGTGTTGTTACAGTATCATTAGGAGTCACATATTGTATTTCAGACTGATTGACGATTAAGTTTCGCACTGACAGTGGAACAAAAGAGTTTCTAAACCTCTTCGTTCTTGCTCCTATTGAAATACGTTTATTTTATTGTGATTGTTATTCTACATGTTTGTTATTTTTTGCTCAATGAAGTCTTAAACTCTCCAGCTGTTTGCCCCGTTGGCACCTTCTCAAGGTCGGGGCTCGAGCCTTGCTTCCCCTGCTATAAAGGCCAGTATGCGGACGAGGAGGGGCAGAAGAGCTGCAAGTATTGCCCCTTCGGCACCTGGACAGAAGAAAAGGGCACCCCTCGTAAAGAACTGTGCCTTGGTAAATGTCAAGTTTTGAATGCCACGTACGCCCACCTCCCTTTACGTCTTTTGGGACAATAGGGCATTCTGGGGTCAACCTGTAGTTTGAGTTTATTCTTGCACTTTGTTAAAGTGTTCAAGGATTGGTTTTCCTCTCTAGTTAAATCGTGTAGATAAGTTAAAAATATTAGACGCTTAAAGTCCGATCCCTAGATCAAAATTACAAGTTTGGTTCAGATATTCGTTCAATTTTCTCAATGATAACACTAGTGTACTCTCTACCAGTAAGAACGTTCGGAATCCCTTTTTATGTAAAAAAAAAATGAAAATAATTGTCATTGTTTTTTTTAAAGTAAACCAAGATGGTGAACTTTATAAAATACTTAAGGAAGTCCTAGTAGTATGTCGTCTTCCTGATGATTAGTATCTAGACTCATCCATTTCTTTTAAGTTATTCCTCTTTTCCCCACTCCGTATTTTTTTTTTGGGGGGGAGGGGGGTAATATAGAATTAGGGCCATATTAAGACCCTTAGAGGCCCGTTAAGCATTTAAATATTACTATATAAGAATTGGAATAGCAAAAACAACAAGAAACCACAAAATATAATTTGAACAGTAACAACCCAAAACTTTACAGTAAGAATAAAAAATACGCCTTTTCATATAACTTCTACATTTATATACTTGACACGTCTTACGTCCACTTTTACAAAGTCTTGATAAAAATATTTTTTTGCCCCCCTCTCACCTTATTTCCTAGTACCAACTTGTTATTTCCTAGTATCACCTTGTTTTTTCCTAGTACCAACTTGTTATTTCCTAGTATCACCTTGTTATTTCCTAGTACCAACTTGTTATTTCCTAGTATCACCTTGTTATTTCCTAGTACCACCTTGTTATTTCTAGTACCACCTTGTTTTTTCCTAGTACCACCTTGTTATTTCCTAGTATCACCTTGTTATTTATTAGCACCACCTTGTTATTTCCTAGTACCACCTTGTTATTTCCTAGTACCACCTTGTTATTTCCTAGTACCAACTTGTTATTTCCTAGTACCACCTTGTAATTTCCTAGTACCACCTTGTTATTTCCTAGTACCAACTTAATATTTCCTAGTACAAACTTGTTACTTCCTAGTACCAACTTGTTATTTCCTAGTACCACCTTGTTATTTCCTAGTACCAACTTGTTATTTCCTAGTACCACCTTGTTTTTTCCTAGTACCACCTTGTTATTTCCTAGTACCACCTTGTTATTTCCTAGTACCAACTTGTTAATTCCTAGTACCACCTTGTTATTTCCTAGTACCAACTTGTTATTTCCTAGTACCACCTTGTTATTTCCTAGTACCACCTTGTTATTTCCTAGTACCAACTTGTTATTTCCTAGTACCAACTTGTTATTTCCTAGTACCACCTTGTTATTTCCTAGTACCAACTTGTTATTTCCTAGTACCACCTTGTTATTTCCTGGTACCACCTTGTTATTTCCTAGTACCACCTTGTTATTTCCTAGTACCAACTTGTTATTTCCTAGTACCAACTTGTTATTTCCTAGTATCACCTTGTTATTTCCTAGTACCACCTTGTTATTTCCTAGTACCAACTTGTTATTTCCTAGTACCACCTTGTTATTTCCTAGTACCACCTTGTTATTTCCTAGTACCACCTTGTTATTTCCTAGTACCACCTTGTTATTTCCTAGTACCAAATTGTTATTTCCTAGTATCTCCTTGTTATTTCCTAGTACCACCTTGTTATTTCCTAGTACCAACTTGTTATTTCCTAGTACCACCTTGTTATTTCCTAGTACCACCTTGTTATTTTCTAGTACCACCTTGTTATTTCCTAGTACCACCTTGTTATTTCCTAGTACCAACTTGTTATTTCCTAGTATCTCCTTGTTTTTTCCTAGTACCACCTTGTTATTTCCTAGTAGCTCCTTGTTATTTCCTAGTACCACCTTGTTATTTCCTAGTATCTCCTTGTTATTTCCTAGTACCAAATTGTTATTTCCTAGTACCACCTTGTTATTTCCTAGTATCACCTTGTTATTTCCTAGTATCTCCTTGTTATTTCCTAGTACCAACTTGTTATTTCTTAGTACCAACTTGTTATTTCCTAGTATCACCTTGTTATTTCCTAGTACCAACTTGTTATTTCCTAGTATCACCTTGTTATTTCCTAGTACCAACTTGTTATTTCCTAGTATCAACTTGTTATTTCCTAGTACCAACTTGTTATTTCCTAGTACCAACTTGTTATTTCCTAGTATCTTCTTGTTATTTCCTAGTACCAACTTGTTATTTCCTAGTATCACCTTGTTATTTCCTAGTACCACCTTGTTATTTCCTAGTACAAACTTGTTATTTACTAGTATCACCTTGTTATTTCCTAGTACCAACTTGTTATTTCCTAGTATCTCCTTGTTATTTCCTAGTACCAACTTGTTATTTCCTAGTATCATCTTGTTATTTCCTAGTATCACCTTGTTATTTCCTAGTACCAACCTGTTATTTCCTAGTATCAACTTGTTATTTCCTAGTACCAACTTGTTATTTCCTAGTATCTCCTTGTTATTTCCTAGTATCTCCTTGTTATTTCCTAGTACCAACTTGTTATTTCCTAGTATCACCTTGTTATGTCCTAGTACCACCTTGTTATTTCCTAGTACAAACTTGTTCTTTCCTAGTATCTCCTTGTTATTTCCTAGTACCAACTTGTTTTTTCCTAGTATCACCTTGTTAATTCCTAGTACCAACTTGTTATTTCCTAGTATCTCCTTGTTATTTCCTAGTACCAACTTTTTATTTCCTAGTATCACCTTGTTATTTCCTAGTATCACCATGTTATTTCCTAGTACCACCTTGTGGTTTCCTAGTACCAACTTGTTATTTTCTAGTATCACCTTGTTTTTTCCTCGTACCAACTTGTTTTTTCCTAGTACCACCTTGTTATTTCCTAGTACCAACTTGTCATTTCCTAGTATCTCCTTTTTATTTCCTAGTACCAACTTGTTATTTCCTAGTATCACCTAGTTATTTCCTAGTACCAATTTGTTATTTCCTAGTATCTCCTTGTTATTTCCTAGTACCAACTTGTTATTTCCTAGTATCACCTTGTTATTTCCTAGTATCACCATGTTATTTCCTAGTACCACCTTGTTATTTCCTAGTACCAACTTGTTTTTTTCTAGTATCACCTTGTTTTTTCCTAGCACCAACTTGTTATTTCCTAGTATCACCTTGTTATTTCCTAGTACCAACTTGTTATTTCCTAGTACCATCTTGTTATTTCCTAGTATCACCTTGTTATTTCCTAGTACCACCTTGTTATTTCCTAGTACCAACTTGTTATTTCCTAGTATCACCTTGTTATTTCCTAGTACCACCTTGTTATTTCTTAGTACCAACTTGTTATTTCCTAGTATCACCTTGTTATTTCCTAGTACCTACTTGTTATTTCCTAGTATCAACTTGTTATTTTCTAGTACCAATTTGTTATTTCCTAGTATCTCCTTGTTATTTCCAAGTATCTCCTTGTTATTTCCTAGTACCAACTTGTTATTTCCTAGTATCACCTTGTTATTTCCTAGTACCACCTTGTTATTTCCTAGTACCAACTTGTTATTTCCTAGTATCTCCTTGTTATTTCCTAGTACCAACTTGTTATTTCCTAGTATCACCTTGTTATTTCCTAGTACCTACCTGTTATTTCCTAGTATCTCCTTGTTATTTCCTAGTACCAACTTGTTCTTTCCTAGTATCACCTTGTTATTTCCTAGTATCACCATGTTATTTCCTAGTACCACCTTGTAATTTCCTAGTACCAACTTGTTATTTCCTAGTATCTCCTTGTTATTTCCTAGTACTAACTTGTTATTTCCTAGTATCACCTTGTTATTTCCAAGTCTCACCTTGTTTTTTCCTAGTACCACCTTGTTATTTCCTAGTACCAACTTGTTATTTCCTAGTACCAACTTGATATTTCCTATTACCAACTTGTTATTTCCTAGTATCACCTTGTTATTTCCTAGTATCTCCTTGTTATTTCCTAGTACCAACTTGTTATTTCCTAGTACCAACTTGTTATTTCCTAGTACCAACTTGCTATTTCCTAGTATCACCTTGTTATTTCCTAGTACCAACTTGTTTTTTCCTAGTAACAACTTGTTATTTCCTAGTACCAACTTGTTATTTCCTAGTACCAACTTGTTATTTCCTAGTATCACCTTGTTATTTCCTAGTACCACCTTGTTATTTCCTAGTACCACCTTGTTATTTCCTAGTATCTCCTTGTTATTTCCTAGTACCAACTTGTTACTTTCTAGTACCAACTTGTTCTTTCCTAGTAGCAACTTGTTATTTCCTAGTATCACCTTGTTATTTCCTAGTATCACCTTGTTATTTCCTAGTATCACCATGTTATTTCCTAGTACCACCTTGTTATTTCCTAGTACCAACTTGTTATTTTTTAGTGTCACCTTGTTATTTCCTAGTACCAACTTGTTATTTCCTAGTATCGCCTTGTTTTTGCCTAGTATCACCTTGTTATTTCCAAGTACCAACTTGTTATTTCCTAGTACCAACTTGTTATTTCCTAGTATCACCTTGTTATTTCATAGTACCAACTTGTTTTTTCCTAGTATCAACTTGTTATTTCCTAGTACCAACTTGATATTTCCTAGTACCAACTTGTTGTTTCCTAGTATCTCCTTGTTATTTTCTAGTACCAACTTGTTATTTCCTAATATCACCTTGTTATTTCCTAGTACCACCTTGTTATTTCCTAGTACCAACTTGTTATTTCCTAGTATCTCCATGTTATTTCCTAGTACCAACTTGTTATTTCTTAGTATCACCTTGTTATTTCCTAGTACAACCTTGTTATTTCCTAGTATCACCATGTTATTTCCTAGTACCAACTTGATATTTCCTAGTACCAACTTGTTATTTTCTAGTATCTCCTTGTTGTTTTCTAGTACCATTTTGTTATTTCCTAGTATCACCTTGTTATTTCCTAGTACCACCTTGTTATTTCCTAGTACCAACTTGTTATTTCCTAGTATCTCCATGTTATTTCCTAGTACCAACTTGTTATTTCTTAGTATCACCTTGTTATTTCCTAGTACCACCTTGTTTTTTCCTAGTATCACCTTGTTATTTCCTAGTATCACCTTGTTATTTCCTAGTACCAACTTGTTATTTCCTAGTACCAACTTGTTATTTCCTAGTATCAACTTGTTATTTCCTAGTACCACCTTGTTATTTCCTAGTATCACCTTGTTATTTCCTAGTATCACCTTGTTATTTCCTAGTACCAAATTGTTATTTCCTAGTACCACCTTGTTATTTCCTAGTATCACCTTGTTATTTCCTAGTACCACCTTGTTATTTCCTAGTACCAACTTGTTTTTTCCTAGTATCACCTTGTTATTTCCTAGTACCAACTTGTTATTTCCTAGTATCAACTTGTTATTTTCTAGTACCAATTTGTTATTTCCTAGTATCTCCTTGTTATTTCCAAGTATCTCCTTGTTATTTCCTAGTACCAACTTGTTATTTCCTAGTATCACCTTGTTATTTCCTAGTACCACCTTGTTATTTCCTAGTACCAACTTGTTATTTCCTAGTATCTCCTTGTTATTTCCTAGTACCAACTTGTTATTTCCTAGTATCACCTTGTTATTTCCTAGTACCTACCTGTTATTTCCTAGTATCTCCTTGTTATTTCCTAGTACCAACTTGTTCTTTCCTAGTATCACCTTGTTATTTCCTAGTATCAACATGTTATTTCCTAGTACCACCTTGTTATTTCCTAGTACCAACTTGTTATTTCCTAGTATCTCCTTGTTATTTCCTAGTACTAACTTGTTATTTCCTAGTATCACCTTGTTATTTCCAAGTCTCACCTTGTTATTTCCTAGTACCACCTTGTTATTTCCTAGTACCAACTTGTTATTTCCTAGTACCAACTTGATATTTCCTATTACCAACTTGTTATTTCCTAGTATCACCTTGTTATTTCCTAGTATCTCCTTGTTATTTCCTAGTACCAACTTGTTATTTCCTAGTACCAACTTGTTATTTCCTAGTACCAACTTGCTATTTCCTAGTATCACCTTGTTATTTCCTAGTACCAACTTGTTTTTTCCTAGTACCAACTTGTTATTTCCTAGTACCAACTTGTTATTTCCTAGTACCAACTTGTTATTTCCTAGTATCACCTTGTTATTTCCTAGTACCACCTTGTTATTTCCTAGTACCACCTTGTTATTTCCTAGTATCTCCTTGTTATTTCCTAGTACCAACTTGTTATTTTCTAGTACCAACTTGTTCTTTCCTAGTAGCAACTTGTTATTTCCTAGTATCACCTTGTTATTTCCTAGTATCACCTTGTTATTTCCTAGTATCACCATGTTATTTCCTAGTACCACCTTGTTATTTCCTAGTACCAACTTGTTATTTTTTAGTGTCACCTTGTTATTTCCTAGTACCAACTTGTTATTTCCTAGTATCGCCTTGTTTTTGCCTAGTATCACCTTGTTATTTCCAAGTACCAACTTGTTATTTCCTAGTACCAACTTGTTATTTCCTAGTATCACCTTGTTATTTCATAGTACCAACTTGTTTTTTCCTAGTATCAACTTGTTATTTCCTAGTACCAACTTGATATTTCCTAGTACCAACTTGTTATTTCCTAGTATCTCCTTGTTATTTTCTAGTACCAACTTGTTATTTCCTAATATCACCTTGTTATTTCCTAGTACCACCTTGTTATTTCCTAGTACCAACTTGTTATTTCCTAGTATCTCCATGTTATTTCCTAGTACCAACTTGTTATTTCTTAGTATCACCTTGTTATTTCTTAGTACAACCTTGTTATTTCCTAGTATCACCATGTTATTTCCTAGTACCAACTTGATATTTCCTAGTACCAACTTGTTATTTTCTAGTATCTCCTTGTTGTTTTCTAGTACCATTTTGTTATTTCCTAGTATCACCTTGTTATTTCCTAGTACCACCTTGTTATTTCCTAGTACCAACTTGTTATTTCCTAGTATCCCCATGTTATTTCCTAGTACCAACTTGTTATTTCTTAGTATCACCTTGTTATTTCCTAGTACCACCTTGTTTTTTCCTAGTATCACCTTGTTATTTCCTAGTATCACCTTGTTATTTCCTAGTACCAACTTGTTATTTCCTAGTACCAACTTGTTATTTCCTAGTATCAACTTGTTATTTCCTAGTACCACCTTGTTATTTCCTAGTATCACCTTGTTATTTCCTAGTATCACCTTGTTATTTCCTAGTACCAAATTGTTATTTCCTAGTACCACCTTGTTATTTCCTAGTACCAACTTGTTATTTCCTAGTACCACCTTGTTATTTCCTAGTATCAACTTGTTATTTCCTAGTACCACCTTGTTATTTCCTAGTATCACCTTGTTATTTCCTAGTATCACCTTGTTATTTCCTAGTATCACCTTGTTGTTTCCTAGTACCAAATTCTTATTTCCTAGTATCACCTTGTTATTTCCTAGTACCACCTTGTTTTTTCCTAGTATCACTTTGTTATTTCCTAGTACCACCTTGTTATTTTCTAGTATCACCTTGTTATTTCCTAGTATCTCCTTGTTATTTCCTAGTACCAACTTGTTATTTCCTAGTATCACCTTGTTATTTCCTAGTATCTCCTTGTTATTTCCTAGTACCAACTTGTTATTTTCTAGTACCAACTTGTTCTTTCCTAGTAGCAACTTGTTATTTCCTAGTATCACCTTGTTATTTCCTAGTATCACCTTGTTATTTCCTAGTATCACCATGTTATTTCCTAGTACCACCTTGTTATTTCCTAGTACCAACTTGTTATTTTTTAGTATCACCTTGTTATTTCCTAGTACCAACTTGTTATTTCCTAGTGTCGCCTTGTTTTTGCCTAGTATTACCTTGTTATTTCCAAGTACCAACTTGTTATTTCCTAGTACCAACTTGTTATTTCCTAGTATCACCTTGTTATTTCATAGTACCAACTTGTTTTTTCCTAGTATCAACTTGTTATTTCCTAGTACCAACTTGATATTTCCTAGTACCAACTTGTTATTTCCTAGTATCTCCTTGTTATTTTCTAGTACCAACTTGTTATTTCCTAATATCACCTTGTTATTTCCTAGTACCACCTTGTTATTTCCTAGTACCAACTTGTTATTTCCTAGTATCTCCATGTTATTTCCTAGTACCAACTTGTTATTTCTTAGTATCACCTTGTTATTTCCTAGTACAACCTTGTTATTTCCTAGTATCACCATGTTATTTCCTAGTACCACCTTGTTATTTCCTAGTACCAACTTGTTATTTTCTAGTATCACCTTGTTTTTTCCTAGTACCAACTTGTTATTTCCTAGTATCTCCTTGTTTTTGCCTAGTATCACCTTGTTATTTCCTAGTATCACCTTGTTATTTCCTAGTACCAACTTGTTATTTCCTAGTATCACCTTGTTATTTCATAGTACCAACTCGTTATTTCCTAGTATCAACTTGTTAATTCCTAGTACCAACTTGATATTTCCTAGTACCAACTTGTTATTTTCTAGTATCTCCTTGTTGTTTTCTAGTACCATTTTGTTATTTCCTAGTATCACCTTGTTATTTCCTAGTACCACCTTGTTATTTCCTAGTACCAACTTGTTATTTCCTAGTATCTCCATGTTATTTCCTAGTACCAACTTGTTATTTCTTAGTATCACCTTGTTATTTCCTAGTACCACATTGTTTTTTCCTAGTATCACCTTGTTATTTCCTAGTATCACCTTGTTATTTCCTAGTACCAACTTGTTATTTCCTAGTACCAACTTGTTATTTCCTAGTATCAACTTGTTATTTCCTAGTACCACCTTGTTATTTCCTAGTATCACCTTGTTATTTCCTAGTATCACCTTGTTATTTCCTAGTACCAAATTGTTATTTCCTAGTACCACCTTGTTATTTCCTAGTACCAACTTGTTATTTCCTAGTACCACCTTGTTATTTCCTAGTATCAACTTGTTATTTCCTAGTACCACCTTGTTATTTCCTAGTATCACCTTGTTATTTCCTAGTATCACCTTGTTATTTCCTAGTATCACCTTGTTGTTTCCTAGTACCAAATTCTTATTTCCTAGTATCACCTTGTTATTTCCTAGTACCACCTTGTTTTTTTCTAGTATCACTTTGTTATTTCCTAGTACCACCTTGTTATTTTCTAGTATCACCTTGTTATTTCCTAGTATCTCCTTGTTATTTCCAAGTATCTCCTTGTTATTTCCTAGTACCAACTTGTTATTTCCTAGTATCACCTTGTTATTTCCTAGTACCACCTTGTTATTTCCTAGTACCAACTTGTTATTTCCTAGTATCTCCTTGTTATTTCCTAGTACCAACTTGTTATTTTCTAGTATCACCTTGTTATTTCCTAGTACCAACTTGTTATTTCCTAGTATCACCTTGTTATTTCCTAGTATCACCATGTTATTTCCTAGTACCACCTTGTTATTTCCTAGTACCAACTTGTTATTTACTAGTATCACCTTTTTTTTTTCCTAGTACCAACGTGTTATTTCCTAGTATCTCCTTGTTATTTCCTAGTACCAACTTGTTATTTATTAGTATCACCTTGTTATTTCCAAGTATCACCTTGTTATTTCCTAGTACCACCTTGTTATTTCCTAGTACCAACTTGTTATTTCCTAGTACCAACTTGTTATTTCCTATTACCAACTTGTTATTTCCTAGTATCACCTTGTTATTTCCTAGTATCTCCTTGTTATTTCCTAGTACCAACTTGTTATTTCCTAGTACCAACTTGTTATTTCCTAGTACCAACTTGCTATTTCCTAGTATCACCTTGTTATTTCCTAGTACCAACTTGTTATTTCCTAGTACCAACTTGTTATTTCCTAGTATCACCTTGTTATTTCCTAATACCAACTTGTTATTTCTTAGTATCAACTTGTTATTTCCTAGTACCAACTTGTTATTTCCTAGTACCAACTTGTTATTTCCTAGTATCTCCTTGTTATTTTCTAGTACCAACTTGTTATTTCCTAGTATCACTTTGTTATTTCCTAGTACCACCTTGTTATTTCCTAGTACCAACTTGTTATTTCCTAGTATCTCTTTGTTATTTCCTAGTACCAACTTGTTATTTCCCAGTATCACCTTGTTATTTCCTAGTACCAACTTGTTATTTCCTAGTATCTCCTTGTTATTTCCTAGTACCAACGTGTTATTTCCTAGTATCACCTTGTTATTTCCTAGTACCAACTTGTTATTTCCTAGTATCTCCTTGTTATTTCCTAGTACCAACGTGTTATTTCCTAGTATCACCTTGTTATTTCCTAGTACCAGCTTGTTATTTCCTAGTACCAACTTGTTATTTCCTAGTACCAACTTGTTATTTCCTAGTATCTCCTTGTTATTTCCTAGTACCAACTTGTACTTTCCTAGTATCACCTTGTTATTTCCTAGTATCACCATGTTATTTCCTAGTACCACCTTGTTATTTCCTAGTACCAACTTGTTATTTCCTAGTACCACCTTGTTTTTTCCTAGTACCAACGTGTTATTTCCTAGTATCTCCTTGTTATTTCCTAGTACTAACTTGTTATTTCCTAGTATCACCTTGTTATTTCCAAGTATCACCTTGTTATTTCCTAGTACCACCTTGTTATTTCCTAGTACCAACTTGTTATTTCCTAGTACCAACTTGATATTTCCTATTACCAACTTGTTTTTTCCTAGTATCACCTTGTTATTTCCTAGTATCTCCTTGTTATTTCCTAGTACCAACTTGTTATTTCCTAGTACCAACTTGTTATTTCCTAGTACCAACTTGCTATTTCCTAGTATCACCTTGTTATTTCCTAGTACCAACTTGTTATTTCCTAGTACCAACTTGTTATTTCCTAGTATCACCTTGTTATTTCCTAATACCAACTTGTTATTTCCTAGTATCAACTTGTTATTTCCTAGTACCAACTTGTTATTTCCTAGTACTAACTTGTTATTTCCTAGTATCTCCTTGTTATTTTCTAGTACCAACTTGTTATTTCCTAGTATCACTTTGTTATTTCCTAGTACCACCTTGTTATTTCCTAGTACCAACTTGTTATTTCCTAGTATCTCCTTGTTATTTCCTAGTACCAACTTGTTATTTCCTAGTATCACCTTGTTATTTCCTAGTACCAACTTGTTATTTCCTAGTATCTCCTTGTTATTTTCTAGTACCAACGTGTTATTTCCTAGTATCACCTTGTTATTCCCTAGTACCAACTTGTTATTTCCTAGTACCAACTTGTTATTTCCTAGTACCAACTTGTTTTTTCCTAGTATCACCTTGTTATTTCCTAGTATCACCTTGTTATTTCCTAGTATCACCATGTTATTTCCTAGTACCACCTTGTTATTTCCTAGTACCAACTTGTTATTTTTTAGTATCACCTTGTTTTTTCCTAGTACCAACTTGTTATTTCCTAGTATCGCCTTGTTTTTGCCTAGTATCACCTTGTTATTTCCAAGTACCAACTTGTTATTTCCTAGTACCAACTTGTTATTTCCTAGTATCACCTTGTTATTTCATAGTACCAACTTGTTATTTCCTAGTATCAACTTGTTATTTCCTAGTACCAACTTGATATTTCCTAGTACCAACTTGTTATTTCCTAGTATCTCCTTGTTATTTTCTAGTACCAACTTGTTATTTCCTAATATCACCTTGTTATTTCTTAGTACCACCTTGTTATTTCCTAGTACCAACTTGTTATTTCCTAGTATCTCCATGTTATTTCCTAGTACCAACTTGTTATTTCTTAGTATCACCTTGTTATTTCCTAGAACAACCTTGTTATTTCCTAGTATCACCATGTTATTTCCTAGTACCACCTTGTTATTTCCTAGTACCAACTTGTTATTTTCTAGTATCACCTTGTTTTTTCCTAGTACCAACTTGTTATTTCCTAGTATCTCCTTGTTTTTGCCTAGTATCACCTTGTTATTTCCTAGTATCACCTTGTTATTTCCTAGTACCAACTTGTTATTTCCTAGTATCACCTTGTTATTTCATAGTACCAACTCGTTATTTCCTAGTATCAACTTGTTATTTCCTAGTACCAACTTGATATTTCCTAGTACCAACTTGTTATTTTCTAGTATCTCCTTGTTGTTTTCTAGTACCATTTTGTTATTTCCTAGTATCACCTTGTTATTTCCTAGTACCACCTTGTTATTTCCTAGTATCACCTTGTTATTTCCTAGTATCACCTTGTTATTTCCTAGTACCAAATTGTTATTTCCTAGTACCACCTTGTTATTTCCTAGTATCAACTTGTTATTTCCTAGTACCACCTTGTTATTTCCTAGTATCACCTTGTTATTTCCTAGTATCACCTTGTTATTTCCTAGTATCACCTTGTTGTTTCCTAGTACCAAATTCTTATTTCCTAGTATCACCTTGTTATTTCCTAGTACCACCTTGTTTTTTCCTAGTATCACTTTGTTATTTCCTAGTACCACCTTGTTATTTTCTAGTATCACCTTGTTATTTCCTAGTATCTCCTTGTTATTTCCTAGTACCAACTTGTTATTTCCTAGTACCAACTTGTTATTTCCTAGTATCTCCTTGCTATTTCCTAGTATCACCTTGTTATTTCCTAGTACCAACTTGTTATTTCCTAGTACCAACTTGTTATTTCCTAGTATCACCTTGTTATTTCCTAATACCAACTTGTTATTTCTTAGTATCAACTTGTTATTTCCTAGTACCAACTTGTTATTTCCTAGTACCAACTTGTTATTTTTTAGTATCTCCTTGTTATTTTCTAGTACCAACTTGTTATTTCCTAGTATCACTTTGTTATTTCCTAGTACCACCTTGTTATTTCCTAGTACCAACTTGTTATTTCCTAGTATCTCTTTGTTATTTCCTAGTACCAACTTGTTATTTCCCAGTATCACCTTGTTATTTCCTAGTACCAACTTGTTATTTCCTAGTATCTCCTTGTTATTTCCTAGTACCAACGTGTTATTTCCTAGTATCACCTTGTTATTTCCTAGTACCAACTTGTTATTTCCTAGTATCTCCTTGTTATTTCCTAGTACCAACGTGTTATTTCCTAGTATCACCTTGTTATTTCCTAGTACCAGCTTGTTATTTCCTAGTACCAACTTGTTATTTCCTAGTACCAACTTGTTATTTCCTAGTATCTCCTTGTTATTTTCTAGTACCAACTTGTACTTTCCTAGTATCACCTTGTTATTTCCTAGTATCACCATGTTATTTCCTAGTACCACCTTGTTATTTCCTAGTACCAACTTGTTATTTCCTAGTACCACCTTGTTTTTTCCTAGTACCAACGTGTTATTTCCTAGTATCTCCTTGTTATTTCCTAGTACTAACTTGTTATTTCCTAGTATCACCTTGTTATTTCCAAGTATCACCTTGTTATTTCCTAGTACCACCTTGTTATTTCCTAGTACCAACTTGTTATTTCCTAGTACCAACTTGATATTTCCTATTACCAACTTGTTTTTTCCTAGTATCACCTTGTTATTTCCTAGTATCTCCTTGTTATTTCCTAGTACCAACTTGTTATTTCCTAGTACCAACTTGTTATTTCCTAGTACCAACTTGCTATTTCCTAGTATCACCTTGTTATTTCCTAGTACCAACTTGTTATTTCCTAGTACCAACTTGTTATTTCCTAGTATCACCTTGTTATTTCCTAATACCAACTTGTTATTTCCTAGTATCAACTTGTTATTTCCTAGTACCAACTTGTTATTTCCTAGTACTAACTTGTTATTTCCTAGTATCTCCTTGTTATTTTCTAGTACCAACTTGTTATTTCCTAGTATCACTTTGTTATTTCCTAGTACCACCTTGTTATTTCCTAGTACCAACTTGTTATTTCCTAGTATCTCCTTGTTATTTCCTAGTACCAACTTGTTATTTCCTAGTATCACCTTGTTATTTCCTAGTACCAACTTGTTATTTCCTAGTATCTCCTTGTTATTTCCTAGTACCAACGTGTTATTTCCTAGTATCACCTTGTTATTTCCTAGTACCAACTTGTTATTTCCTAGTACCAACTTGTTATTTCCTAGTACCAACTTGTTATTTCCTAGTACCAACTTGTTATTTCCTAGTATCACCTTGTTATTTCCTAGTACCACCTTGTTATTTCCTAGTACCACCTTGTTATTTCCTAGTACCAACTTGTTATTTCCTAGTACCACCTTGTTTTTTCCTAGTACCAACGTGTTATTTCCTAGTATCTCCTTGTTATTTCCTAGTACTAACTTGTTATTTCCTAGTATCACCTTGTTATTTCCAAGTATCACCTTGTTATTTCCTAGTACCACCTTGTTATTTCCTAGTACCAACTTGTTATTTCCTAGTACCAACTTGATATTTCCTATTACCAACTTGTTTTTTCCTAGTATCACCTTGTTATTTCCTAGTATCTCCTTGTTATTTCCTAGTACCAACTTGTTATTTCCTAGTACCAACTTGTTATTTCCTAGTACCAACTTGCTATTTCCTAGTATCACCTTGTTATTTCCTAGTACCAACTTGTTATTTCCTAGTACCAACTTGTTATTTCCTAGTATCACCTTGTTATTTCCTAATACCAACTTGTTATTTCCTAGTATCAACTTGTTATTTCCTAGTACCAACTTGTTATTTCCTAGTACTAACTTGTTATTTCCTAGTATCTCCTTGTTATTTTCTAGTACCAACTTGTTATTTCTTAGTATCACTTTGTTATTTCCTAGTACCACCTTGTTATTTCCTAGTACCAACTTGTTATTTCCTAGTATCTCCTTGTTATTTCCTAGTACCAACTTGTTATTTCCTAGTATCACCTTGTTATTTCCTAGTACCAACTTGTTATTTCCTAGTATCTCCTTGTTATTTCCTAGTACCAACGTGTTATTTCCTAGTATCACCTTGTTATTTCCTAGTACCAACTTGTTATTTCCTAGTACCAACTTGTTATTTTCTAGTACCAACTTGTTATTTCCTAGTACCAACTTGTTATTTCCTAGTATCACCTTGTTATTTCCTAGTACCACCTTGTTATTTCCTAGTACCACCTTGTTATTTCCTAGTATCTCCTTGTTATTTCCTAGTACCAACTTTTTATTTTCTAGTACCAACTTGTTCTTTCCTAGTACCAACTTGTTTTTTCCTAGTATCACCTTGTTATTTCCTAGTATCACCATGTTATTTCCTAGTACCACCTTGTTATTTCCTAGTACCAACTTGTTATTTTTTAGTATCACCTTGTTTTTTCCTAGTACCAACTTGTTATTTCCTAGTATCGCCTTGTTTTTGCCTAGTATCACCTTGTTATTTCCAAGTACCAACTTGTTATTTCCTAGTACCAACTTGTTATTTCCTAGTATCACCTTGTTATTTCATAGTACCAACTTGTTATTTCCTAGTATCAACTTGTTATTTCCTAGTACCAACTTGATATTTCCTAGTACCAACTTGTTATTTCCTAGTATCTCCTTGTTATTTTCTAGTACCAACTTGTTATTTCCTAATATCACCTTGTTATTTCCTAGTACCACCTTGTTATTTCCTAGTACCAACTTGTTATTTCCTAGTATCTCCATGTTATTTCCTAGTACCAACTTGTTATTTCTTAGTATCACCTTGTTATTTCCTAGAACAACCTTGTTATTTCCTAGTATCACCATGTTATTTCCTAGTACCACCTTGTTATTTCCTAGTACCAACTTGTTATTTTCTAGTATCACCTTGTTTTTTCCTAGTACCAACTTGTTATTTCCTAGTATCTCCTTGTTTTTGCCTAGTATCACCTTGTTATTTCCTAGTATCACCTTGTTATTTCGTAGTACCAACTTGTTATTTCCTAGTATCACCTTGTTATTTCATAGTACCAACTCGTTATTTCCTAGTATAAACTTGTTATTTCCTAGTACCAACTTGATATTTCCTAGTACCAACTTGTTATTTTCTAGTATCTCCTTGTTGTTTTCTAGTACCATTTTGTTATTTCCTAGTATCACCTTGTTATTTCCTAGTACCACCTTGTTATTTCCTAGTATCACCTTGTTATTTCCTAGTATCACCTTGTTATTTCCTAGTACCAAATTGTTATTTCCTAGTACCACCTTGTTATTTCCTAGTACCAACTTGTTATTTCCTAGTACCACCTTGTTATTTCCTAGTATCAACTTGTTATTTCCTAGTACCACCTTGTTATTTCCTAGTATCACCTTGTTATTTCCTAGTATCACCTTGTTATTTCCTAGTATCACCTTGTTGTTTCCTAGTACCAAATTCTTATTTCCTAGTATCACCTTGTTATTTCCTAGTACCACCTTGTTTTTTCCTAGTATCACTTTGTTATTTCCTAGTACCACCTTGTTATTTTCTAGTATCACCTTGTTATTTCCTAGTATCTCCTTGTTATTTCCTAGTACCAACTTGTTATTTCCTAGTACCAACTTGTTATTTCCTAGTATCTCCTTGCTATTTCCTAGTATCACCTTGTTATTTCCTAGTACCAACTTGTTATTTCCTAGTACCAACTTGTTATTTCCTAGTATCACCTTGTTATTTCCTAATACCAACTTGTTATTTCTTAGTATCAACTTGTTATTTCCTAGTACCAACTTGTTATTTCCTAGTACCAACTTGTTATTTCCTAGTATCTCCTTGTTATTTTCTAGTACCAACTTGTTATTTCCTAGTATCACTTTGTTATTTCCTAGTACCACCTTGTTATTTCCTAGTACCAACTTGTTATTTCCTAGTATCTCTTTGTTATTTCCTAGTACCAACTTGTTATTTCCCAGTATCACCTTGTTATTTCCTAGTACCAACTTTTTATTTCCTAGTATCTCCTTGTTATTTCCTAGTACCAACGTGTTATTTCCTAGTATCACCTTGTTATTTCCTAGTACCAACTTGTTATTTCCTAGTATCTCCTTGTTATTTCCTAGTACCAACGTGTTATTTCCTAGTATCACCTTGTTATTTCCTAGTACCAGCTTGTTATTTCCTAGTACTAACTTGTTATTTCCTAGTACCAACTTGTTATTTCCTAGTATCTCCTTGTTATTTCCTAGTACCAACTTGTACTTTCCTAGTATCACCTTGTTATTTCCTAGTATCACCATGTTATTTCCTAGTACCACCTTGTTATTTCCTAGTACCAACTTGTTATTTCCTAGTACCACCTTGTTTTTTCCTAGTACCAACGTGTTATTTCCTAGTATCTCCTTGTTATTTCCTAGTACTAACTTGTTATTTCCTAGTATCACCTTGTTATTTCCAAGTATCACCTTGTTATTTCCTAGTACCACCTTGTTATTTCCTAGTACCAACTTGTTATTTCCTAGTACCAACTTGATATTTCCTATTACCAACTTGTTTTTTCCTAGTATCACCTTGTTATTTCCTAGTATCTCCTTGTTATTTCCTAGTACCAACTTGTTATTTCCTAGTACCAACTTGTTATTTCCTAGTACCAACTTGCTATTTCCTAGTATCACCTTGTTATTTCCTAGTACCAACTTGTTATTTCCTAGTACCAACTTGTTATTTCCTAGTATCACCTTGTTATTTCCTAATACCAACTTGTTATTTCCTAGTATCAACTTGTTATTTCCTAGTACCAACTTGTTATTTCCTAGTACTAACTTGTTATTTCCTAGTATCTCCTTGTTATTTTCTAGTACCAACTTGTTATTTCCTAGTATCACTTTGTTATTTCCTAGTACCACCTTGTTATTTCCTAGTACCAACTTGTTATTTCCTAGTATCTCCTTGTTATTTCCTAGTACCAACTTGTTATTTCCTAGTATCGCCTTGTTATTTCCTAGTACCAACTTGTTATTTCCTAGTATCTCCTTGTTATTTCCTAGTACCAACGTGTTATTTCCTAGTATCACCTTGTTATTTCCTAGTACCAACTTGTTATTTCCTAGTACCAACTTGTTATTTCCTAGTACCAACTTGTTATTTCCTAGTACCAACTTGTTATTTCCTAGTATCACCTTGTTATTTCCTAGTACCACCTTGTTATTTCCTAGTACCACCTTGTTATTTCCTAGTATCTCCTTGTTATTTCCTAGTACCAACTTGTTATTTTCTAGTACCAACTTGTTCTTTCCTAGTACCAACTTGTTTTTTCCTAGTATCACCTTGTTATTTCCTAGTATCACCTTGTTATTTCCTAGTATCACCATGTTATTTCCTAGTACCACCTTGTTATTTCCTAGTACCAACTTGTTATTTTTTAGTATCACCTTGTTTTTTCCTAGTACCAACTTGTTATTTCCTAGTATCGCCTTGTTTTTGCCTAGTATCACCTTGTTATTTCCAAGTACCAACTTGTTATTTCCTAGTACCAACTTGTTATTTCCTAGTATCACCTTGTTATTTCATAGTACCAACTTGTTATTTCCTAGTATCAACTTGTTATTTCCTAGTACCAACTTGATATTTCCTAGTACCAACTTGTTATTTCCTAGTATCTCCTTGTTATTTTCTAGTACCAACTTGTTATTTCCTAATATCACCTTGTTATTTCCTAGTACCACCTTGTTATTTCCTAGTACCAACTTGTTATTTCCTAGTATCTCCATGTTATTTCCTAGTACCAACTTGTTATTTCTTAGTATCACCTTGTTATTTCCTAGAACAACCTTGTTATTTCCTAGTATCACCATGTTATTTCCTAGTACCACCTTGTTATTTCCTAGTACCAACTTGTTATTTTCTAGTATCACCTTGTTTTTTCCTAGTACCAACTTGTTATTTCCTAGTATCTCCTTGTTTTTGCCTAGTATCACCTTGTTATTTCCTAGTATCACCTTGTTATTTCCTAGTACCAACTTGTTATTTCCTAGTATCACCTTGTTATTTCATAGTACCAACTCGTTATTTCCTAGTATCAACTTGTTATTTCCTAGTACCAACTTGATATTTCCTAGTACCAACTTGTTATTTTCTAGTATCTCCTTGTTGTTTTCTAGTACCATTTTGTTATTTCCTAGTATCACCTTGTTATTTCCTAGTACCACCTTGTTATTTCCTAGTATCACCTTGTTATTTCCTAGTATCACCTTGTTATTTCCTAGTACCAAATTGTTATTTCCTAGTACCACCTTGTTATTTCCTAGTACCAACTTGTTATTTCCTAGTACCACCTTGTTATTTCCTAGTATCAACTTGTTATTTCCTAGTACCACCTTGTTATTTCCTAGTATCACCTTGTTATTTCCTAGTATCACCTTGTTATTTCCTAGTATCACCTTGTTGTTTCCTAGTACCAAATTCTTATTTCCTAGTATCACCTTGTTATTTCCTAGTACCACCTTGTTTTTTCCTAGTATCACTTTGTTATTTCCTAGTACCACCTTGTTATTTTCTAGTATCACCTTGTTATTTCCTAGTATCTCCTTGTTATTTCCTAGTACCAACTTGTTATTTCCTAGTATCACCTTGTTATTTCCTAGTATCTCCTTGTTATTTCCTAGTACCAACTTGTTATTTTCTAGTACCAACTTGTTCTTTCCTAGTAGCAACTTGTTATTTCCTAGTATCACCTTGTTATTTCCTAGTATCACCTTGTTATTTCCTAGTATCACCATGTTATTTCCTAGTACCACCTTGTTATTTCCTAGTACCAACTTGTTATTTTTTAGTATCACCTTGTTATTTCCTAGTACCAACTTGTTATTTCCTAGTATCGCCTTGTTTTTGCCTAGTATCACCTTGTTATTTCCAAGTACCAACTTGTTATTTCCTAGTACCAACTTGTTATTTCCTAGTATCACCTTGTTATTTCATAGTACCAACTTGTTTTTTCCTAGTATCAACTTGTTATTTCCTAGTACCAACTTGATATTTCCTAGTACCAACTTGTTATTTCCTAGTATCTCCTTGTTATTTTCTAGTACCAACTTGTTATTTCCTAATATCACCTTGTTATTTCCTAGTACCACCTTGTTATTTCCTAGTACCAACTTGTTATTTCCTAGTATCTCCATGTTATTTCCTAGTACCAACTTGTTATTTCTTAGTATCACCTTGTTATTTCCTAGTACAACCTTGTTATTTCCTAGTATCACCATGTTATTTCCTAGTACCACCTTGTTATTTCCTAGTACCAACTTGTTATTTTCTAGTATCACCTTGTTTTTTCCTAGTACCAACTTGTTATTTCCTAGTATCTCCTTGTTTTTGCCTAGTATCACCTTGTTATTTCCTAGTATCACCTTGTTATTTCCTAGTACCAACTTGTTATTTCCTAGTATCACCTTGTTATTTCATAGTACCAACTCGTTATTTCCTAGTATCAACTTGTTAATTCCTAGTACCAACTTGATATTTCCTAGTACCAACTTGTTATTTTCTAGTATCTCCTTGTTGTTTTCTAGTCCAATTTTGTTATTTCCTAGTATCACCTTGTTATTTCCTAGTACCACCTTGTTATTTCCTAGTACCAACTTGTTATTTCCTAGTATCTCCATGCTATTTCCTAGTACCAACTTGTTATTTCTTAGTATCACCTTGTTATTTCCTAGTACCACCTTGTTTTTTCCTAGTATCACCTTGTTATTTCCTAGTATCACCTTGTTATTTCCTAGTACCAACTTGTTATTTCCTAGTACCAACTTGTTATTTCCTAGTATCAACTTGTTATTTCCTAGTACCACCTTGTTATTTCCTAGTATCACCTTGTTATTTCCTAGTATCACCTTGTTATTTCCTAGTACCAAATTGTTATTTCCTAGTACCACCTTGTTTTTTCCTAGTACCAACTTGTTATTTCCTAGTACCACCTTGTTATTTCCTAGTATCAACTTGTTATTTCCTAGTACCACCTTGTTATTTCCTAGTATCACCTTGTTATTTCCTAGTATCACCTTGTTATTTCCTAGTATCACCTTGTTGTTTCCTAGTACCAAATTCTTATTTCCTAGTATCACCTTGTTATTTCCTAGTACCACCTTGTTTTTTCCTAGTATCACTTTGTTATTTCCTAGTACCACCTTGTTATTTTCTAGTATCACCTTGTTATTTCCTAGTATCTCCTTGTTATTTCCAAGTATCTCCTTGTTATTTCCTAGTACCAACTTGTTATTTCCTAGTATCACCTTGTTATTTCCTAGTACCACCTTGTTATTTCCTAGTACCAACTTGTTTTTTCCTAGTATCTCCTTGTTATTTCCTAGTACCAACTTGTTATTTCCTAGTATCACCTTGTTATTTCCTAGTACCAACTTGTTATTTCCTAGTATCACCTTGTTATTTCCTAGTATCACCATGTTATTTCCTAGTACCACCTTGTTATTTCCTAGTACCAACTTGTTATTTACTAGTATCACCTTTTTTTTTTCCTAGTACCAACGTGTTATTTCCTAGTATCTCCTTGTTATTTCCTAGTACCAACTTGTTATTTATTAGTATCACCTTGTTATTTCCAAGTATCACCTTGTTATTTCCTAGTACCACCTTGTTATTTCCTAGTACCAACTTGTTATTTCCTAGTACCAACTTGTTATTTCCTATTACCAACTTGTTATTTCCTAGTATCACCTTGTTATTTCCTAGTATCTCCTTGTTATTTCCTAGTACCAACTTGTTATTTCCTAGTACCAACTTGTTATTTCCTAGTACCAACTTGCTATTTCCTAGTATCACCTTGTTATTTCCTAGTACCAACTTGTTATTTCCTAGTACCAACTTGTTATTTCCTAGTATCACCTTGTTATTTCCTAATACCAACTTGTTATTTCTTAGTATCAACTTGTTATTTCCTAGTACCAACTTGTTATTTCCTAGTACCAACTTGTTATTTCCTAGTATCTCCTTGTTATTTTCTAGTACCAACTTGTTATTTCCTAGTATCACTTTGTTATTTCCTAGTACCACCTTGTTATTTCCTAGTACCAACTTGTTATTTCCTAGTATCTCTTTGTTATTTCCTAGTACCAACTTGTTATTTCCCAGTATCACCTTGTTATTTCCTAGTACCAACTTGTTATTTCCTAGTATCTCCTTGTTATTTCCTAGTACCAACGTGTTATTTCCTAGTATCACCTTGTTATTTCCTAGTACCAACTTGTTATTTCCTAGTATCTCCTTGTTATTTCCTAGTACCAACGTGTTATTTCCTAGTATCACCTTGTTATTTCCTAGTATCACCTTGTTATTTCCTAGTATCACCATGTTATTTCCTAGTACCACCTTGTTATTTCCTAATACCAACTTGTTATTTCCTAGTACCACCTTGTTTTTTCCTAGTACCAACGTGTTATTTCCTAGTATCTCCTTGTTATTTCCTAGTACTAACTTGTTATTTCCTAGTATCACCTTGTTATTTCCAAGTATCACCTTGTTATTTCCTAGTACCACCTTGTTATTTCCTAGTACCAACTTGTTATTTCCTAGTACCAACTTGATATTTCCTATTACCAACTTGTTATTTCCTAGTATCACCTTGTTATTTCCTAGTACCAACGTGTTATTTCCTAGTATCACCTTGTTATTTCCTAGTACCAACTTGTTATTTCCTAGTACCAACTTGTTATTTCCTAGTACCAACTTGTTATTTCCTAGTACCAACTTGTTATTTCCTAGTATCACCTTGTTATTTCCTAGTACCACCTTGTTATTTCCTAGTACCACCTTGTTATTTCCTAGTATCTCCTTGTTATTTCCTAGTACCAACTTGTTATTTTCTAGTACCAACTTGTTCTTTCCTAGTACCAACTTGTTTTTTCCTAGTATCACCTTGTTATTTCCTAGTATCACCATGTTATTTCCTAGTACCACCTTGTTATTTCCTAGTACCAACTTGTTATTTTTTAGTATCACCTTGTTTTTTCCTAGTACCAACTTGTTATTTCCTAGTATCGCCTTGTTTTTGCCTAGTATCACCTTGTTATTTCCAAGTACCAACTTGTTATTTCCTAGTACCAACTTGTTATTTCCTAGTATCACCTTGTTATTTCATAGTACCAACTTGTTATTTCCTAGTATCAACTTGTTATTTCCTAGTACCAACTTGATATTTCCTAGTACCAACTTGTTATTTCCTAGTATCTCCTTGTTATTTTCTAGTACCAACTTGTTATTTCCTAATATCACCTTGTTATTTCCTAGTACCACCTTGTTATTTCCTAGTACCAACTTGTTATTTCCTAGTATCTCCATGTTATTTCCTAGTACCAACTTGTTATTTCTTAGTATCACCTTGTTATTTCCTAGAACAACCTTGTTATTTCCTAGTATCACCATGTTATTTCCTAGTACCACCTTGTTATTTCCTAGTACCAACTTGTTATTTTCTAGTATCACCTTGTTTTTTCCTAGTACCAACTTGTTATTTCCTAGTATCTCCTTGTTTTTGCCTAGTATCACCTTGTTATTTCCTAGTATCACCTTGTTATTTCGTAGTACCAACTTGTTATTTCCTAGTATCACCTTGTTATTTCATAGTACCAACTCGTTATTTCCTAGTATAAACTTGTTATTTCTTAGTACCAACTTGATATTTCCTAGTACCAACTTGTTATTTTCTAGTATCTCCTTGTTGTTTTCTAGTACCATTTTGTTATTTCCTAGTATCACCTTGTTATTTCCTAGTACCACCTTGTTATTTCCTAGTATCACCTTGTTATTTCCTAGTATCACCTTGTTATTTCCTAGTACCAAATTGTTATTTCCTAGTACCACCTTGTTATTTCCTAGTACCAACTTGTTATTTCCTAGTACCACCTTGTTATTTCCTAGTATCAACTTGTTATTTCCTAGTACCACCTTGTTATTTCCTAGTATCACCTTGTTATTTCCTAGTATCACCTTGTTATTTCCTAGTATCACCTTGTTGTTTCCTAGTACCAAATTCTTATTTCCTAGTATCACCTTGTTATTTCCTAGTACCACCTTGTTTTTTCCTAGTATCACTTTGTTATTTCCTAGTACCACCTTGTTATTTTCTAGTATCACCTTGTTATTTCCTAGTATCTCCTTGTTATTTCCTAGTACCAACTTGTTATTTCCTAGTACCAACTTGTTATTTCCTAGTATCTCCTTGCTATTTCCTAGTATCACCTTGTTATTTCCTAGTACCAACTTGTTATTTCCTAGTACCAACTTGTTATTTCCTAGTATCACCTTGTTATTTCCTAATACCAACTTGTTATTTCTTAGTATCAACTTGTTATTTCCTAGTACCAACTTGTTATTTCCTAGTACCAACTTGTTATTTCCTAGTATCTCCTTGTTATTTTCTAGTACCAACTTGTTATTTCCTAGTATCTCCTTGTTATTTCCTAGTACCAACTTGTTATTTCCTAGTACCAACTTGTTATTTCCTAGTATCTCCTTGCTATTTCCTAGTATCACCTTGTTATTTCCTAGTACCAACTTGTTATTTCCTAGTACCAACTTGTTATTTCCTAGTATCACCTTGTTATTTCCTAATACCAACTTGTTATTTCTTAGTATCAACTTGTTATTTCCTAGTACCAACTTGTTATTTCCTAGTACCAACTTGTTATTTCCTAGTATCTCCTTGTTATTTCCTAGTACCAACGTGTTATTTCCTAGTACCAACTTGTTATTTCCTAGTATCTCCTTGTTATTTCCTAGTACCAACGTGTTATTTCCTAGTATCACCTTGTTATTTCCTAGTACCAGCTTGTTATTTCCTAGTACCAACTTGTTATTTCCTAGTACCAACTTGTTATTTCCTAGTATCTCCTTGTTATTTCCTAGTACCAACTTGTACTTTCCTAGTATCACCTTGTTATTTCCTAGTATCACCATGTTATTTCCTAGTACCACCTTGTTATTTCCTAGTACCAACTTGTTATTTCCTAGTACCACCTTGTTTTTTCCTAGTACCAACGTGTTATTTCCTAGTATCTCCTTGTTATTTCCTAGTACTAACTTGTTATTTCCTAGTATCACCTTGTTATTTCCAAGTATCACCTTGTTATTTCCTAGTACCACCTTGTTATTTCCTAGTACCAACTTGTTATTTCCTAGTACCAACTTGATATTTCCTATTACCAACTTGTTTTTTCCTAGTATCACCTTGTTATTTCCTAGTATCTCCTTGTTATTTCCTAGTACCAACTTGTTATATTCTAGTACCAACTTGTTATTTCCTAGTACCAACTTGCTATTTCCTAGTATCACCTTGTTATTTCCTAGTACCAACTTGTTATTTCCTAGTACCAACTTGTTATTTCCTAGTATCACCTTGTTATTTCCTAATACCAACTTGTTATTTCCTAGTATCAACTTGTTATTTCCTAGTACCAACTTGTTATTTCCTAGTACTAACTTGTTATTTCCTAGTATCTCCTTGTTATTTTCTAGTACCAACTTGTTATTTCCTAGTATCACTTTGTTATTTCCTAGTACCACCTTGTTATTTCCTAGTACCAACTTGTTATTTCCTAGTATCTCCTTGTTATTTCCTAGTACCAACTTGTTATTTCCTAGTATCACCTTGTTATTTCCTAGTACCAACTTGTTATTTCCTAGTATCTCCTTGTTATTTCCTAGTACCAACGTGTTATTTCCTAGTATCACCTTGTTATTTCCTAGTACCAACTTGTTATTTCCTAGTACCAACTTGTTATTTCCTAGTACCAACTTGTTATTTCCTAGTACCAACTTGTTATTTCCTAGTATCACCTTGTTATTTCCTAGTACCACCTTGTTATTTCCTAGTACCACCTTGTTATTTCCTAGTATCTCCTTGTTATTTCCTAGTACCAACTTGTTATTTTCTAGTACCAACTTGTTCTTTCCTAGTACCAACTTGTTTTTTCCTAGTATCACCTTGTTATTTCCTAGTATCACCTTGTTATTTCCTAGTATCACCATGTTATTTCCTAGTACCACCTTGTTATTTCCTAGTACCAACTTGTTATTTTTTAGTATCACCTTGTTTTTTCCTAGTACCAACTTGTTATTTCCTAGTATCGCCTTGTTTTTGCCTAGTATCACCTTGTTATTTCCAAGTACCAACTTGTTATTTCCTAGTACCAACTTGTTATTTCCTAGTATCACCTTGTTATTTCATAGTACCAACTTGTTATTTCCTAGTATCAACTTGTTATTTCCTAGTACCAACTTGATATTTCCTAGTACCAACTTGTTATTTCCTAGTATCTCCTTGTTATTTTCTAGTACCAACTTGTTATTTCCTAATATCACCTTGTTATTTCCTAGTACCACCTTGTTATTTCCTAGTACCAACTTGTTATTTCCTAGTATCTCCATGTTATTTCCTAGTACCAACTTGTTATTTCTTAGTATCACCTTGTTATTTCCTAGAACAACCTTGTTATTTCCTAGTATCACCATGTTATTTCCTAGTACCACCTTGTTATTTCCTAGTACCAACTTGTTATTTTCTAGTATCACCTTGTTTTTTCCTAGTACCAACTTGTTATTTCCTAGTATCTCCTTGTTTTTGCCTAGTATCACCTTGTTATTTCCTAGTATCACCTTGTTATTTCCTAGTACCAACTTGTTATTTCCTAGTATCACCTTGTTATTTCATAGTACCAACTCGTTATTTCCTAGTATCAACTTGTTATTTCCTAGTACCAACTTGATATTTCCTAGTACCAACTTGTTATTTTCTAGTATCTCCTTGTTGTTTTCTAGTACCATTTTGTTATTTCCTAGTATCACCTTGTTATTTCCTAGTACCACCTTGTTATTTCCTAGTATCACCTTGTTATTTCCTAGTATCACCTTGTTATTTCCTAGTACCAAATTGTTATTTCCTAGTACCACCTTGTTATTTCCTAGTACCAACTTGTTATTTCCTAGTACCACCTTGTTATTTCCTAGTATCAACTTGTTATTTCCTAGTACCACCTTGTTATTTCCTAGTATCACCTTGTTATTTCCTAGTATCACCTTGTTATTTCCTAGTATCACCTTGTTGTTTCCTAGTACCAAATTCTTATTTCCTAGTATCACCTTGTTATTTCCTAGTACCACCTTGTTTTTTCCTAGTATCACTTTGTTATTTCCTAGTACCACCTTGTTATTTTCTAGTATCACCTTGTTATTTCCTAGTATCTCCTTGTTATTTCCTAGTACCAACTTGTTATTTCCTAGTATCACCTTGTTATTTCCTAGTATCTCCTTGTTATTTCCTAGTACCAACTTGTTATTTTCTAGTACCAACTTGTTCTTTCCTAGTAGCAACTTGTTATTTCCTAGTATCACCTTGTTATTTCCTAGTATCACCTTGTTATTTCCTAGTATCACCATGTTATTTCCTAGTACCACCTTGTTATTTCCTAGTACCAACTTGTTATTTTTTAGTATCACCTTGTTATTTCCTAGTACCAACTTGTTATTTCCTAGTATCGCCTTGTTTTTGCCTAGTATCACCTTGTTATTTCCAAGTACCAACTTGTTATTTCCTAGTACCAACTTGTTATTTCCTAGTATCACCTTGTTATTTCATAGTACCAACTTGTTTTTTCCTAGTATCAACTTGTTATTTCCTAGTACCAACTTGATATTTCCTAGTACCAACTTGTTATTTCCTAGTATCTCCTTGTTATTTTCTAGTACCAACTTGTTATTTCCTAATATCACCTTGTTATTTCCTAGTACCACCTTGTTATTTCCTAGTACCAACTTGTTATTTCCTAGTATCTCCATGTTATTTCCTAGTACCAACTTGTTATTTCTTAGTATCACCTTGTTATTTCCTAGTACAACCTTGTTATTTCCTAGTATCACCATGTTATTTCCTAGTACCACCTTGTTATTTCCTAGTACCAACTTGTTATTTTCTAGTATCACCTTGTTTTTTCCTAGTACCAACTTGTTATTTCCTAGTATCTCCTTGTTTTTGCCTAGTATCACCTTGTTATTTCCTAGTATCACCTTGTTATTTCCTAGTACCAACTTGTTATTTCCTAGTATCACCTTGTTATTTCATAGTACCAACTCGTTATTTCCTAGTATCAACTTGTTAATTCCTAGTACCAACTTGATATTTCCTAGTACCAACTTGTTATTTTCTAGTATCTCCTTGTTGTTTTCTAGTCCAATTTTGTTATTTCCTAGTATCACCTTGTTATTTCCTAGTACCACCTTGTTATTTCCTAGTACCAACTTGTTATTTCCTAGTATCTCCATGCTATTTCCTAGTACCAACTTGTTATTTCTTAGTATCACCTTGTTATTTCCTAGTACCACCTTGTTTTTTCCTAGTATCACCTTGTTATTTCCTAGTATCACCTTGTTATTTCCTAGTACCAACTTGTTATTTCCTAGTACCAACTTGTTATTTCCTAGTATCAACTTGTTATTTCCTAGTACCACCTTGTTATTTCCTAGTATCACCTTGTTATTTCCTAGTATCACCTTGTTATTTCCTAGTACCAAATTGTTATTTCCTAGTACCACCTTGTTTTTTCCTAGTACCAACTTGTTATTTCCTAGTACCACCTTGTTATTTCCTAGTATCAACTTGTTATTTCCTAGTACCACCTTGTTATTTCCTAGTATCACCTTGTTATTTCCTAGTATCACCTTGTTATTTCCTAGTATCACCTTGTTGTTTCCTAGTACCAAATTCTTATTTCCTAGTATCACCTTGTTATTTCCTAGTACCACCTTGTTTTTTCCTAGTATCACTTTGTTATTTCCTAGTACCACCTTGTTATTTTCTAGTATCACCTTGTTATTTCCTAGTATCTCCTTGTTATTTCCAAGTATCTCCTTGTTATTTCCTAGTACCAACTTGTTATTTCCTAGTATCACCTTGTTATTTCCTAGTACCACCTTGTTATTTCCTAGTACCAACTTGTTATTTCCTAGTATCTCCTTGTTATTTCCTAGTACCAACTTGTTATTTCCTAGTATCACCTTGTTATTTCCTAGTACCAACTTGTTATTTCCTAGTATCACCTTGTTATTTCCTAGTATCACCATGTTATTTCCTAGTACCACCTTGTTATTTCCTAGTACCAACTTGTTATTTACTAGTATCACCTTTTTTTTTTCCTAGTACCAACGTGTTATTTCCTAGTATCTCCTTGTTATTTCCTAGTACCAACTTGTTATTTATTAGTATCACCTTGTTATTTCCAAGTATCACCTTGTTATTTCCTAGTACCACCTTGTTATTTCCTAGTACCAACTTGTTATTTCCTAGTACCAACTTGTTATTTCCTATTACCAACTTGTTATTTCCTAGTATCACCTTGTTATTTCCTAGTATCTCCTTGTTATTTCCTAGTACCAACTTGTTATTTCCTAGTACCAACTTGTTATTTCCTAGTACCAACTTGCTATTTCCTAGTATCACCTTGTTATTTCCTAGTACCAACTTGTTATTTCCTAGTACCAACTTGTTATTTCCTAGTATCACCTTGTTATTTCCTAATACCAACTTGTTATTTCTTAGTATCAACTTGTTATTTCCTAGTACCAACTTGTTATTTCCTAGTACCAACTTGTTATTTCCTAGTATCTCCTTGTTATTTTCTAGTACCAACTTGTTATTTCCTAGTATCACTTTGTTATTTCCTAGTACCACCTTGTTATTTCCTAGTACCAACTTGTTATTTCCTAGTATCTCTTTGTTATTTCCTAGTACCAACTTGTTATTTCCCAGTATCACCTTGTTATTTCCTAGTACCAACTTGTTATTTCCTAGTATCTCCTTGTTATTTCCTAGTACCAACGTGTTATTTCCTAGTATCACCTTGTTATTTCCTAGTACCAACTTGTTATTTCCTAGTATCTCCTTGTTATTTCCTAGTACCAACGTGTTATTTCCTAGTATCACCTTGTTATTTCCTAGTATCACCTTGTTATTTCCTAGTATCACCATGTTATTTCCTAGTACCACCTTGTTATTTCCTAATACCAACTTGTTATTTCCTAGTACCACCTTGTTTTTTCCTAGTACCAACGTGTTATTTCCTAGTATCTCCTTGTTATTTCCTAGTACTAACTTGTTATTTCCTAGTATCACCTTGTTATTTCCAAGTATCACCTTGTTATTTCCTAGTACCACCTTGTTATTTCCTAGTACCAACTTGTTATTTCCTAGTACCAACTTGATATTTCCTATTACCAACTTGTTTTTTCCTAGTATCACCTTGTTATTTCCTAGTATCTCCTTGTTATTTCCTAGTACCAACTTGTTATTTCCTAGTACCAACTTGTTATTTCCAAGTACCAACTTGCTATTTCCTAGTATCACCTGGTTATTTCCTAGTACCAACTTGTTATTTCCTAGTACCAACTTGTTATTTCCTAGTATCACCTTGTTATTTCCTAATACCAACTTGTTATTTCCTAGTATCAACTTGTTATTTCCTAGTACCAACTTGTTATTTCCTAGTACTAACTTGTTATTTCCTAGTATCTCCTTGTTATTTTCTAGTACCAACTTGTTATTTCCTAGTATCACTTTGTTATTTCCTAGTACCACCTTGTTATTTCCTAGTACCAACTTGTTATTTCCTAGTATCTCCTTGTTATTTCCTAGTACCAACTTGTTATTTCCTAGTATCACCTTGTTATTTCCTAGTACCAACTTGTTATTTCCTAGAATCTCCTTGTTATTTCCTAGTACCAACGTGTTATTTCCTAGTATCACCTTGTTATTTCCTAGTACCAACTTGTTATTTCCTAGTACCAACTTGTTATTTCCTAGTACCAACTTGTTATTTCCTAGTACCAACTTGTTATTTCCTAGTATCACCTTGTTATTTCCTAGTACCACCTTGTTATTTCCTAGTACCAACTTGTTATTTCCTAGTATCTCCATGTTATTTCCTAGTACCAACTTGTTATTTCTTAGTATCACCTTGTTATTTCCTAGAACAACCTTGTTATTTCCTAGTATCACCATGTTATTTCCTAGTACCACCTTGTTATTTCCTAGTACCAACTTGTTATTTTCTAGTATCACCTTGTTTTTTCCTAGTACCAACTTGTTATTTCCTAGTATCTCCTTGTTTTTGCCTAGTATCACCTTGTTATTTCCTAGTATCACCTTGTTATTTCCTAGTACCAACTTGTTATTTCCTAGTATCACCTTGTTATTTCATAGTACCAACTCGTTATTTCCTAGTATCAACTTGTTATTTCCTAGTACCAACTTGATATTTCCTAGTACCAACTTGTTATTTTCTAGTATCTCCTTGTTGTTTTCTAGTACCATTTTGTTATTTCCTAGTATCACCTTGTTATTTCCTAGTACCACCTTGTTATTTCCTAGTATCACCTTGTTATTTCCTAGTATCACCTTGTTATTTCCTAGTACCAAATTGTTATTTCCTAGTACCACCTTGTTATTTCCTAGTACCAACTTGTTATTTCCTAGTACCACCTTGTTATTTCCTAGTATCAACTTGTTATTTCCTAGTACCACCTTGTTATTTCCTAGTATCACCTTGTTATTTCCTAGTATCACCTTGTTATTTCCTAGTATCACCTTGTTGTTTCCTAGTACCAAATTCTTATTTCCTAGTATCACCTTGTTATTTCCTAGTACCACCTTGTTTTTTCCTAGTATCACTTTGTTATTTCCTAGTACCACCTTGTTATTTTCTAGTATCACCTTGTTATTTCCTAGTATCTCCTTGTTATTTCCTAGTACCAACTTGTTATTTCCTAGTATCACCTTGTTATTTCCTAGTATCTCCTTGTTATTTCCTAGTACCAACTTGTTATTTTCTAGTACCAACTTGTTCTTTCCTAGTAGCAACTTGTTATTTCCTAGTATCACCTTGTTATTTCCTAGTATCACCTTGTTATTTCCTAGTATCACCATGTTATTTCCTAGTACCACCTTGTTATTTCCTAGTACCAACTTGTTATTTTTTAGTATCACCTTGTTATTTCCTAGTACCAACTTGTTATTTCCTAGTATCGCCTTGTTTTTGCCTAGTATCACCTTGTTATTTCCAAGTACCAACTTGTTATTTCCTAGTACCAACTTGTTATTTCCTAGTATCACCTTGTTATTTCATAGTACCAACTTGTTTTTTCCTAGTATCAACTTGTTATTTCCTAGTACCAACTTGATATTTCCTAGTACCAACTTGTTATTTCCTAGTATCTCCTTGTTATTTTCTAGTACCAACTCGTTATTTCCTAATATCACCTTGTTATTTCCTAGTACCACCTTGTTATTTCCTAGTACCAACTTGTTATTTCCTAGTATCTCCATGTTATTTCCTAGTACCAACTTGTTATTTCTTAGTATCACCTTGTTATTTCCTAGTACAACCTTGTTATTTCCTAGTATCACCATGTTATTTCCTAGTACCACCTTGTTATTTCCTAGTACCAACTTGTTATTTTCTAGTATCACCTTGTTTTTTCCTAGTACCAACTTGTTATTTCCTAGTATCTCCTTGTTTTTGCCTAGTATCACCTTGTTATTTCCTAGTATCACCTTGTTATTTCCTAGTACCAACTTGTTATTTCCTAGTATCACCTTGTTATTTCATAGTACCAACTCGTTATTTCCTAGTATCAACTTGTTAATTCCTAGTACCAACTTGATATTTCCTAGTACCAACTTGTTATTTTCTAGTATCTCCTTGTTGTTTTCTAGTCCAATTTTGTTATTTCCTAGTATCACCTTGTTATTTCCTAGTACCACCTTGTTATTTCCTAGTACCAACTTGTTATTTCCTAGTATCTCCATGCTATTTCCTAGTACCAACTTGTTATTTCTTAGTATCACCTTGTTATTTCCTAGTACCACCTTGTTTTTTCCTAGTATCACCTTGTTATTTCCTAGTATCACCTTGTTATTTCCTAGTACCAACTTGTTATTTCCTAGTACCAACTTGTTATTTCCTAGTATCAACTTGTTATTTCCTAGGACCACCTTGTTATTTCCTAGTATCACCTTGTTATTTCCTAGTATCACCTTGTTATTTCCTAGTACCAAATTGTTATTTCCTAGTACCACCTTGTTTTTTCCTAGTACCAACTTGTTATTTCCTAGTACCACCTTGTTATTTCCTAGTATCAACTTGTTATTTCCTAGTACCACCTTGTTATTTCCTAGTATCACCTTGTTATTTCCTAGTATCACCTTGTTATTTCCTAGTATCACCTTGTTGTTTCCTAGTACCAAATTCTTATTTCCTAGTATCACCTTGTTATTTCCTAGTACCACCTTGTTTTTTCCTAGTATCACTTTGTTATTTCCTAGTACCACCTTGTTATTTTCTAGTATCACCTTGTTATTTCCTAGTATCTCCTTGTTATTTCCAAGTATCTCCTTGTTATTTCCTAGTACCAACTTGTTATTTCCTAGTATCACCTTGTTATTTCCTAGTACCACCTTGTTATTTCCTAGTACCAACTTGTTATTTCCTAGTATCTCCTTGTTATTTCCTAGTACCAACTTGTTATTTCCTAGTATCACCTTGTTATTTCCTAGTACCAACTTGTTATTTCCTAGTATCACCTTGTTATTTCCTAGTATCACCATGTTATTTCCTAGTACCACCTTGTTATTTCCTAGTACCAACTTGTTATTTACTAGTATCACCTTTTTTTTTTCCTAGTACCAACGTGTTATTTCCTAGTATCTCCTTGTTATTTCCTAGTACCAACTTGTTATTTATTAGTATCACCTTGTTATTTCCAAGTATCACCTTGTTATTTCCTAGTACCACCTTGTTATTTCCTAGTACCAACTTGTTATTTCCTAGTACCAACTTGTTATTTCCTATTACCAACTTGTTATTTCCTAGTATCACCTTGTTATTTCCTAGTATCTCCTTGTTATTTCCTAGTACCAACTTGTTATTTCCTAGTACCAACTTGTTATTTCCTAGTACCAACTTGCTATTTCCTAGTATCACCTTGTTATTTCCTAGTACCAACTTGTTATTTCCTAGTACCAACTTGTTATTTCCTAGTATCACCTTGTTATTTCCTAATACCAACTTGTTATTTCTTAGTATCAACTTGTTATTTCCTAGTACCAACTTGTTATTTCCTAGTACCAACTTGTTATTTCCTAGTATCTCCTTGTTATTTTCTAGTACCAACTTGTTATTTCCTAGTATCACTTTGTTATTTCCTAGTACCACCTTGTTATTTCCTAGTACCAACTTGTTATTTCCTAGTATCTCTTTGTTATTTCCTAGTACCAACTTGTTATTTCCCAGTATCACCTTGTTATTTCCTAGTACCAACTTGTTATTTCCTAGTATCTCCTTGTTATTTCCTAGTACCAACGTGTTATTTCCTAGTATCACCTTGTTATTTCCTAGTACCAACTTGTTATTTCCTAGTATCTCCTTGTTATTTCCTAGTACCAACGTGTTATTTCCTAGTATCACCTTGTTATTTCCTAGTATCACCTTGTTATTTCCTAGTATCACCATGTTATTTCCTAGTACCACCTTGTTATTTCCTAATACCAACTTGTTATTTCCTAGTACCACCTTGTTTTTTCCTAGTACCAACGTGTTATTTCCTAGTATCTCCTTGTTATTTCCTAGTACTAACTTGTTATTTCCTAGTATCACCTTGTTATTTCCAAGTATCACCTTGTTATTTCCTAGTACCACCTTGTTATTTCCTAGTACCAACTTGTTATTTCCTAGTACCAACTTGATATTTCCTATTACCAACTTGTTTTTTCCTAGTATCACCTTGTTATTTCCTAGTATCTCCTTGTTATTTCCTAGTACCAACTTGTTATTTCCTAGTACCAACTTGTTATTTCCAAGTACCAACTTGCTATTTCCTAGTATCACCTGGTTATTTCCTAGTACCAACTTGTTATTTCCTAGTACCAACTTGTTATTTCCTAGTATCACCTTGTTATTTCCTAATACCAACTTGTTATTTCCTAGTATCAACTTGTTATTTCCTAGTACCAACTTGTTATTTCCTAGTACTAACTTGTTATTTCCTAGTATCTCCTTGTTATTTTCTAGTACCAACTTGTTATTTCCTAGTATCACTTTGTTATTTCCTAGTACCACCTTGTTATTTCCTAGTACCAACTTGTTATTTCCTAGTATCTCCTTGTTATTTCCTAGTACCAACTTGTTATTTCCTAGTATCACCTTGTTATTTCCTAGTACCAACTTGTTATTTCCTAGTATCTCCTTGTTATTTCCTAGTACCAACGTGTTATTTCCTAGTATCACCTTGTTATTTCCTAGTACCAACTTGTTATTTCCTAGTACCAACTTGTTATTTCCTAGTACCAACTTGTTATTTCCTAGTACCAACTTGTTATTTCCTAGTATCACCTTGTTATTTCCTAGTACCACCTTGTTATTTCCTAGTACCACCTTGTTATTTCCTAGTATCTCCTTGTTATTTCCTAGTACCAACTTGTTATTTTCTAGTACCAACTTGTTCTTTTCTAGTACCAACTTGTTTTTTCCTAGTATCACCTTGTTATTTCCTAGTATCACCTTGTTATTTCCTAGTATCACCATGTTATTTCCTAGTACCACCTTGTTATTTCCTAGTACCAACTTGTTATTTTTTAGTATCACCTTGTTTTTTCCTAGTACCAACTTGTTATTTCCTAGTATCGCCTTGTTTTTGCCTAGTATCACCTTGTTATTTCCAAGTACCAACTTGTTATTTCCTAGTACCAACTTGTTATTTCCTAGTATCACCTTGTTATTTCATAGTACCAACTTGTTATTTCCTAGTATCAACTTGTTATTTCCTAGTACCAACTTGATATTTCCTAGTACCAACTTGTTATTTCCTAGTATCTCCTTGTTATTTTCTAGTACCAACTTGTTATTTCCTAATATCACCTTGTTATTTCCTAGTACCACCTTGTTATTTCCTAGTACCAACTTGTTATTTCCTAGTATCTCCATGTTATTTCCTAGTACCAACTTGTTATTTCTTAGTATCACCTTTTTATTTCCTAGTACAACCTTGTTATTTCCTAGTATCACCATGTTATTTCCTAGTACCACCTTGTTATTTCCTAGTACCAACTTGTTATTTTCTAGTATCACCTTGTTTTTTCCTAGTACCAACTTGTTATTTCCTAGTATCTCCTTGTTTTTGCCTAGTATCACCTTGTTATTTCCTAGTATCACCTTGTTATTTCCTAGTACCAACTTGTTATTTCCTAGTATCACCTTGTTATTTCATAGTACCAACTCGTTATTTCCTAGTATCAACTTGTTATTTCCTAGTACCAACTTGATATTTCCTAGTACCAACTTGTTATTTTCTAGTATCTCCTTGTTGTTTTCTAGTACCATTTTGTTATTTCCTAGTATCACCTTGTTATTTCCTAGTACCACCTTGTTATTTCCTAGTACCAACTTGTTATTTCCTAGTATCTCCATGTTATTTCCTAGTACCAACTTGTTATTTCTTAGTATCACCTTGTTATTTCCTAGTACCACCTTGTTATTTCCTAGTACCAACTTGTTATTTCCTAGTATCAACTAGTTATTTCCTAGTACCACCTTGTTATTTCCTAGTATCACCTTGTTATTTCCTAGTATCACCTTGTTATTTCCTAGTACCAAATTGTTATTTCCTAGTACCCCCTTGTTATTTCCTAGTACCAACTTGTTATTTCCTAGTACCACCTTGTTATTTCCTAGTATCAACTTGTTATTTCCTAGTACCACCTTGTTATTTCCTAGTATCACCTTGTTATTTCCTAGTATCACCTTGTTGTTTCCTAGTACCAAATTCTTATTTCCTAGTATCACCTTGTTATATCCTAGTACCGCCTTGTTTTTTCCTAGTATCTCTTTGTTATTTCCTAGTACCACCTTGTTATTTTCTAGTATCACCTTGTTATTTCCTAGTATCTCCTTGTTATTTCCAAGTATCTCCTTGTTATTTCCTAGTACCAACTTGTTATTTCCTAGTACCACCTTGTTATTTCCTAGTACCACCTTGTTATTTCCTAGTACCATCTTGTTATTTCCTAGTATCTCCTTGTTATTTCCTAGTACCAACTTGTTATTTCCTAGTATCACCTTGTTATTTCCTAGTACCAACTTGTTATTTCCTAGTATCTCCTTGTTATTTCCTAGTACCAACTTGTTCTTTCCTAGTATCACCTTGTTATTTCCTAGTATCACCATGTTATTTCCTAGTACCACCTTGTTATTTCCTAGTACCAACTTGTTATTCACTAGTATCACCTTGTTTTTTCCTAGTACCAACGTGTTATTTCCTAGTATCTCCTTGTTATTTCCTAGTACCAACTTGTTATTTCCTAGTATCACCTTGTTATTTCCAAGTATCACCTTGTTATTTCCTAGTACCACCTTGTTATTTCCTAGTACCAACTTGTTATTTCCTAGTACCAACTTGTTATTTCCTATTACCAACTTGTTATTTCCTAGTATCACCTTGTTATTTCCTAGTATCTCCTTGTTATTTCCTAGTACCAACTTGTTATTTCCTAGTACCAACTTGTTATTTCCTAGTATCACCTTGTTATTTCCTAGTACCAACTTGTTATTTCCTAGTACCAACTTGTTATCTCCTAGTATCACCTTGTTATTTCCTAATACCAACTTGTTATTTCTTAGTATCAACTTGTTATTTCCTAGTACCAACTTGTTATTTCCTAGTACCAACTTGTTATTTCCTAGTATCTCCTTGTTATTTTCTAGTACCAACTTGTTATTTCCTAGTATCACTTTGTTATTTCCTAGTACCACCTTGTTATTTCCTAGTACCAATTTGTTATTTCCTAGTATCTCTTTGTTATTTCCTAGTACCAACTTGTTATTTCCCAGTATCACCTTGTTATTTCCTAGTACCAACTTGTTATTTCCTAGTATCTCCTTGTTATTTCCTAGTACCAACGTGTTATTTCCTAGTATCACCTTGTTATTTCCTAGTACCAACTTGTTATTTCCTAGTACCAACTTGTTATTTCCTAGTACCAACTTGTTATTTCCTAGTACCAACTTGTTATTTCCTAGTATCACCTTGTTATTTCCTAGTACCACCTTGTTATTTCCTTGTACCACCTTTTTATTTCCTAGTATCACCTTGTTATTTCCTAGTATCACCTTGTTATTTCCTAGTATCACCATGTTATTTCCTAGTACCACCTTGTTATTTCCTAGTACCAACTTGTTATTTTCTAGTATCACCTTGTTTTTTCCTAGTACCAACTTGTTATTTCCTAGTATCTCCTTGTTTTTGCCTATATCACCTTGTTATTTCCTAGTACCAACTTGTTATTTCCTAGTACCAACTTGTTATTTCCTAGTATCACCTTGTTATTTCATAGTACCAACTTGTTATTTCCTAGTATCAACTTGTTATTTCCTAGTACCAACTTGATATTTCCTAGTACCAACTTGTTATTTCCTAGTATCTCCTTGTTATTTTCTAGTACCAACTTGTTATTTCCTAGTATCACCTTGTTATTTCCTAGTACCACCTTGTTATTTCCTAGTACCAACTTGTTATTTCCTAGTATCTCCATGTTATTTCCTAGTACCAACTTGTTATTTCTTAGTATCACCTTGTTATTTCCTAGTACCACCTTGTTTTTTCCTAGTATCACCTTGTTATTTCCTAGTATCACCATGTTATTTCCTAGTACCACCTTGTTATTTCCTAGTACCAACTTGTTATTTTCTAGTATCACCTTGTTTTTTCCTAGTACCAACTTGTTATTTCCTAGTATCTCCTTGTTTTTGCCTAGTATCACCTTGTTATTTCCTAGTATCACCTTGTTATTTCCTAGTACCAACTTGTTATTTCCTAGTACCAACTTGTTATCTCCTAGTATCACCTTGTTATTTCCTAGTATCAACTTGTTATTTCCTAGTACCAACTTGATATTTCCTAGTACCAACTTGTTTTTTTCTAGTATCTCCTTGTTGTTTTCTAGTACCATTTTGTTATTTCCTAGTATCACCTTGTTATTTCCTAGTACCACCTTGTTATTTCCTAGTACCAACTTGTTATTTCCTAGTATCTCCATGTTATTTCCTAGTACCAACTTGTTATTTCTTAGTATCACCTTGTTATTTCCTAGTACCACCTTGTTTTTCCCTAGTATCACCTTGTTATTTCCTAGTATCACCTTGTTATTTCCTAGTACCAACTTGTTATTTCCTAGTACCAACTTGTTATTTCCTAGTATCAACTTGTTATTTCCTAGTATTACCTTGTTATTTCCAAGTATCACCATGTTATTTCCTAGTACCACCTTGTTATTTCCTAGTACCAACTTGTTATTTCCTAGTATCACCTTGTTATTTCCTAGTACCAACTTGTTATTTCCTAGTATCTCCTTGTTATTTCCTAGTACCAACGTGTTATTTCCTAGTATCACCTTGTTATTTCCTAGTACCAACTTGTTATTTCCTAGTACCAACTTGTTATTTCCTAGTACCAACTTGTTATTTCCTAGTACCAACTTGTTATTTCCTAGTATCACCTTGTTATTTCCTAGTACCACCTTGTTATTTCCTAGTACCACCTTGTTATTTCCTAGTATCTCCTTGTTATTTCCTAGTACCAACTTGTTATTTTCTAGTACCAACTTGTTCTTTCCTAGTACCAACTTGTTATTTCCTAGTATCACCTTGTTATTTCCTAGTATCACCTTGTTATTTCCTAGTATCACCATGTTATTTCCTAGTACCAACTTGTTATTTTTTAGTATCACCTTGTTTTTTCCTAGTACCAACTTGTTATTTCCTAGTATCGCCTTGTTTTTGCCTAGTATCACCTTGTTATTTCCAAGTACCAACTTGTTATTTCCTAGTACCAACTTGTTATTTCCTAGTATCACCTTGTTATTTCATAGTACCAACTTGTTATTTCCTAGTATCAACTTGTTATTTCCTAGTACCAACTTGATATTTCCTAGTACCAACTTGTTATTTCCTAGTATCTCCTTGTTATTTTCTAGTACCAACTTGTTATTTCCTAATATCACCTTGTTATTTCCTAGTACCACCTTGTTATTTCCTAGTACCAACTTGTTATTTCCTAGTATCTCCATGTTATTTCCTAGTACCAACTTGTTATTTTTTAGTATCACCTTGTTATTTCCTAGTACAACCTTGTTATTTCCTAGTATCACCATGTTATTTCCTAGTACCACCTTGTTATTTCCTAGTACCAACTTGTTATTTTCTAGTATCACCTTGTTTTTTCCTAGTACCAACTTGTTATTTCCTAGTATCTCCTTGTTTTTGCCTAGTATCACCTTGTTATTTCCTAGTATCACCTTGTTATTTCCTAGTACCAACTTGTTATTTCCTAGTATCACCTTGTTATTTCATAGTACCAACTCGTTATTTCCTAGTATCAACTTGTTATTTCCTAGTACCAACTTGATATTTCCTAGTACCAACTTGTTATTTTCTAGTATCTCCTTGTTGTTTTCTAGTACCATTTTGTTATTTCCTAGTATCACCTTGTTATTTCCTAGTACCACCTTGTTATTTCCTAGTACCAACTTGTTATTTCCTAGTATCTCCATGTTATTTCCTAGTACCAACTTGTTATTTCTTAGTATCACCTTGTTATTTCCTAGTACCACCTTGTTTTTTCCTAGTATCACCTTGTTATTTCCTAGTATCACTTTGTTATTTCCTAGTACCAACTTGTTATTTCCTAGTACCAACTTGTTATTTCCTAGTATCAACTAGTTATTTCCTAGTACCACCTTGTTATTTCCTAGTATCACCTTGTTATTTCCTAGTATCACCTTGTTATTTCCTAGTACCAAATTGTTATTTCCTAGTACCACCTTGTTATTTCCTAGTACCAACTTGTTATTTCCTAGTACCACCTTGTTATTTCCTAGTATCAACTTGTTATTTCCTAGTACCACCTTGTTATTTCCTAGTATCACCTTGTTATTTCCTAGTATCACCTTGTTATATCCTAGTACCGCCTTGTTTTTTCCTAGTATCTCTTTGTTATTTCCTAGTACCACCTTGTTATTTTCTAGTATCACCTTGTTATTTCCTAGTATCTCCTTGTTATTTCCAAGTATCTCCTTGTTATTTCCTAGTACCAACTTGTTATTTCCTAGTATCACCTTGTTATTTCCTAGTACCACCTTGTTATTTCCTAGTACCAACTTGTTATTTCCTAGTATCTCCTTGTTATTTCCTAGTACCAACTTGTTATTTCCTAGTATCACCTTGTTATTTCCTAGTACCAACTTGTTATTTCCTAGTATCTCCTTGTTATTTCCTAGTACCAACTTGTTCTTTCCTAGTATCACCTTGTTATTTCCTAGTATCACCATGTTATTTCCTAGTACCACCTTGTTATTTCCTAGTACCAACTTGTTATTTACTAGTATCACCTTGTTTTTTCCTAGTACCAACGTGTTATTTCCTAGTATCTCCTTGTTATTTCCTAGTACCAACTTGTTATTTCCTAGTATCACCTTGTTATTTCCAAGTATCACCTTGTTATTTCCTAGTACCACCTTGTTATTTCCTAGTACCAACTTGTTATTTCCTAGTACCAACTTGTTATTTTCTATTACCAACTTGTTATTTCCTAGTATCACCTTGTTATTTCCTAGTATCTCCTTGTTATTTCCTAGTACCAACTTGTTATTTCCTAGTACCAACTTGTTATTTCCTAGTACCAACTTGCTATTTCCTAGTATCACCTTGTTATTTCCTAGTACCAACTTGTTATTTCCTAGTACCAACTTGTTATCTCCTAGTATTACCTTGTTATTTCCTAATACCAACTTGTTATTTCTTAGTATCAACTTGTTATTTCCTAGTACCAACTTGTTATTTCCTAGTACCAACTTGTTATTTCCTAGTATCTCCTTGTTATTTTCTAGTACCAACTTGTTATTTCCTAGTATCACTTTGTTATTTCCTAGTACCACCTTGTTATTTCCTAGTACCAACTTGTTATTTCCTAGTATCTCTTTGTTATTTCCTAGTACCAACTTGTTATTTCCCAGTATCACCTTGTTATTTCCTAGTACCAACTTGTTATTTCCTAGTATCTCCTTGTTATTTCCTAGTACCAACGTGTTATTTCCTAGTATCACCTTGTTATTTCCTAGTACCAACTTGTTATTTCCTAGTACCAACTTGTTATTTTCTAGTACCAACTTGTTATTTCCTAGTACCAACTTGTTATTTCCTAGTATCACCTTGTTATTTCCTAGTACCACCTTGTTATTTCCTTGTACCACCTTGTTATTTCCTAGTATCTCCTTGTTATTTCCTAGTACCAACTTGTTATTTTCTAGTACCAACTTGTTCTTTCCTAGTACCAACTTGTTATTTCCTAGTATCACCTTGTTATTTCCTAGTATCACCTTGTTATTTCCTAGTATCACCATGTTATTTCCTAGTACCACCTTGTTATTTCCTAGTACCAACTTGTTATTTTCTAGTATCACCTTGTTTTTTCCTAGTACCAACTTGTTATTTCCTAGTATCTCCTTGTTTTTGCCTAGTATCACCTTGTTATTTCCTAGTACCAACTTGTTATTTCCTAGTACCAACTTGTTATTTCCTAGTATCACCTTGTTATTTCATAGTACCAACTTGTTATTTCCTAGTATCAACTTGTTATTTCCTAGTACCAACTTGATATTTCCTAGTACCAACTTGTTATTTCCTAGTATCTCCTTGTTATTTTCTAGTACCAACTTGTTATTTCCTAGTATCACCTTGTTATTTCCTAGTACCACCTTGTTATTTCCTAGTACCAACTTGTTATTTCCTAGTATCTCCATGTTATTTCCTAGTACCAACTTGTTATTTCTTAGTATCACCTTGTTTTTTCCTAGTACCACCTTGTTTTTTCCTAGTATCACCTTGTTATTTCCTAGTATCACCATGTTATTTCCTAGTACCACCTTGTTATTTCCTAGTACCAACTTGTTATTTTCTAGTATCACCTTGTTTTTTCCTAGTACCAACTTGTTATTTCCTAGTATCTCCTTGTTTTTGCCTAGTATCACCTTGTTATTTCCTAGTATCACCTTGTTATTTCCTAGTACCAACTTGTTATTTCCTAGTATCACCTTGTTATTTCATAGTACCAACTTGTTATTTCCTAGTATCAACTTGTTATTTCCTAGTACCAACTTGATATTTCCTAGTACCAACTTGTTTTTTTCTAGTATCTCCTTGTTGTTTTCTAGTACCATTTTGTTATTTCCTAGTATCACCTTGTTATTTCCTAGTACCACCTTGTTATTTCCTAGTACCAACTTGTTATTTCCTAGTATCTCCATGTTATTTCCTAGTACCAACTTGTTATTTCTTAGTATCACCTTGTTATTTCCTAGTACCACCTTGTTTTTTCCTAGTATCACCTTGTTATTTCCTAGTATCACCTTGTTATTTCCTAGTACCAACTTGTTATTTCCTAGTACCAACTTGTTATTTCCTAGTATCAACTTGTTATTTCCTAGTATTACCTTGTTATTTCCTAGTATCACCTTGTTATTTCCTAGTATCACCTTGTTATTTCCTAGTACCAAATTGTTATTTCCTAGTACGACCTTGTTATTTCCTAGTACCAACTTGTTATTTCCTAGTACCACCTTGTTATTTCCTAGTATCAACATGTTATTTCCTATTACCACCTTGTTATTTCCTAGTATCACCTTGTTATTTCCTAGTATCACCTTGTTATTTCCTAGTATCACCTTGTTGTTTCCTAGTACCAAATTCTTATTTCCTAGTATCACCTTGTTATTTCCTAGTACCACCTTGTTTTTTCCTAGTATCACTTTGTTATTTACTAGTACCACCTTGTTATTTCCTAGTATCACCTTGTTATTCTCTAGTACCACCTTGTTTTTTCTAGTACCACCTTGTTATTTCCTAGTATCACCTTGTTATTTCCTAGTACCACCTTGTTATTTCCTAGTATCACCTTGTTATTTCCTAGTACCACCTTGTTATTTCCTAGTATCACCTTGTTATTTCCTAGTATCACCTTGTTATTTCCTTGTACCACCTTGTTATTTCCTAGTATCACCTTGTTATTTCCTAGAATCACCTTGTTATTTCCTATTACCACCTTGTTTTTTCCTAGTATCACCTTGTTATTTCCTAGTATCACCTTGTTATTTCTTAGTATCACCTTGTTATTTGCGAGTACGATGTTTTAATGCAGATTTCGATCTAGTGATGAGGGACCCATACCGGCTCATGGTGAACCAAACGAAGATAAATAGAGACGAGATGACCCTTATGATGTGGGTGAACATCCTGTACGAGGTGACCGATTACGCTACCCAGGTCTCGGCCGGACCTATATTTGCCGGGGCTGGTGCCATCGGTTGCGGCCTGTTCACTATTAGCTTCAAGCAGATCCTGAGCTTGGAGAGGACGACTCGAAGGTATGCTAACATGGACGTAGCCTAAAACGTCTTGGACGTAGTCTAAAATGTCAGTGAATAATAGTCCAGGGATCGGCAACCTAGTGCACGCTAAACGTTGCCTCACTAGTTTTCTATGGAACAAAGGGTTCGAACTGCTTCGAGGCGTCGGAGCAGGCAGCGTGTTCTGCTGGCGTACCGTATGTTCTAAGTTTTAATCCTGGTAAAGGCTAGTATTTGTTTCCGGGACTGGAGGGTCCCTAAGTCTACCTAGCTCTGATCGGTACCTAACATTTTAGAGGGGGTAAAATAAAGGCGGCTGGTCATTGTGCTGGTCACACAATCCCCTAGTTTGTCGTGGCCACAGAAGGTGGTAAACTCTGGTTAACCAGCTTTATATATCAATTTGGTTCGATGAGTACTATACTTTTGTTTAAAAATGGTTTGAAATTGATACCGACCTCACATACTGCTTTGTATATCATGAGGAAACTTAGGGACACTTCTACTAAAAAATACGTACTCGTTCTGAATAAAACAACCGAGTCAGGTATAAACAAAGGAGCAATACTCTCCACCATCTAAAATCTCGCCACCCAACTCCCCCATTACAGGACCTGGCACCACATTGCTTTGATTTTCTCCAACAACCTCTTGACACTCTACATGGACGGGCGAGAAGTGGACGTGCTTGCAGCTGACTTCCCAAGACATTGTGAGCACATTGACTTTAAGGGCTCGACGATTATGCCAGGTAAGAGATGCCATGTGTGGGGGTTTGAACTTGTTGGCGACCCTCCCTTTTCCCCCACCCCTCGGCTTAGAGCACCTTGTAGATTAATTCTGCGCACGATGCGCATCGGGTATATGCTACCGTCTTTTTTATGTCAGGCACAGAGTGTGCTTGCGACTCAGTGACTTACCTCCTCAAACAATATTTACATGTTGAGAGTCCGTTTGGCTCATTACTGGTAATGACTACAGACCTACAGATGCACCAAAACAGCATGGTGTGTGTTTTGCAGTGAAGAATATCCTCCTACCCTCCATTGAACGCCCATCATAAGGCAGGGATAGGATCATCGCACTACAACTCAGAACATCTGAGGGCCCAGCCAACCAATTCAGTGTGTACGCCCCAACTTTCTGCTCCACCCCAGAAGACAATGACCAGTTATACGTAGCAATGTATCTATTAGGAGACTTCAACGCTAGAGTGGGCGGCTTCCACCAGACCTGGCCGACGTGCCTTGGTCTTTTTGGAAGGGGCAAGATAAATGAGAACGGACAGAGATTGCTGGAACTGTGTTCACGGCGCTTGTGTGTGACTAACAATTTCTTTAAATGCAAAGATATACACAAAGTGTCCTGGAGACACCCTCGATCGCGCCAATGGCACTTGTTGGACCTCAGCATCACCAGGCGTGCACATTTTGCTAGTGTTCTTTTCACCCGTAGTTATCATGGTGCCGACTGCGACACTGATCACTCCCTGGTGGCCAGCAAGGTACGAATAATGCGAAGGAACTCGTATCCTACCAAAGAAAAGAGACGTCAACGCATAAACACCTAATGCACGAAAGACCCAGTAAAAATACAGCTTTACATTGACAAAATACAAGAAGCCATCTCAAGATCATCCCGAAATGTCACAATTGACTCCAAATGGTCGGATCTCCGCGACTGGATCTACTATTCAGCAATGCATGTCTTTGGGTAAAATACCCCGCGAAAACACATACTGGTTCGATGCTAATTGGGATGAAATGAAACCTGTCACCGAAGCTAAAAGGAAAGCTCTCCTGGCATACAAGGAGAAGCCTAATCGCGACACGCTGCACGCCCTAAAACAGCTAAGATGCATGCTCAAAGGGTTGCCCGTCAATGCCCCAATACCAACTGGCTTAATCTATGCTCAAGCATACAAACAGCTTCTGATATGGAAAATGCCAAAGCCATGTACGAAAACATTAACAAAGCAATCGGCCCTATGACGTCAAAGGTTGCACCCCTAAAGTCAAAAACTGGAGAAGTAATCAAGGACGAAGCGGAGCAGCTCAAACGCTGGATTGAACATTACCTGGAACTGTATACAACAGTTAACACAGTCTCCAGCTCCGCTCTAGTTGACATCCCTGACATGCCGCTCATGGAAGAACTAGATGCCATGCCCACACAGGAAGAGCTAAGCAAAGCCATCGACTTCCTAGCATGAGGAAAAATGGAATACCTCCAGAAGCTCTGAAGAACGGTAATACAGTGCTACTCCAGCCATTGCACGAGCTGCTAGCCCTCTGCTGGGAACATGGATACATCACCCAGGACATGATGGACGTAAACATAGTGACGCTAAGAATAAGGACGATAGAAATGACTGCAATAACTATCTCGGCATCTCGCTTCTCAGGATCGTAGGAAATGCTTTTGCCCACGTCACTCTCACACGTTTGCAGAGGTTAGCCTCTCGAGTTTATCCAGAGTCACAATTTGGTTTTCGGGCGGGTCGGTCTACCATAGACATGGTGTTCTCCATACGGCAGATGCAGGAAAAATGTAGAGAGAAGCAGATGCCACTCTACATTTCCTTCATAGACCTGACGAAAGCTAATGATTTATTCAGTCGCAGTGGGCTGTCCCAAATCCTGGAAAAAAAATGGCTGTCCCCCACACCTACTCGCCATCATCAGACAGTTCCATGATAACATGCAGGGCACCGTGCACTTCAACGGAGATACCTCTAAAGCCTTCCCAGTCAGCAGCGGATTAAAGCAAGGATGTGTACTTGCACCAACACTGTTTGCAATGTTTTTCTTTATACTGCTCCGATACGCCTTCAAGGATAGTAGTGATGGAATCTGGTTACACACCAGAGCTGATGGAGGACTTTTCAACACTGTCCGTCTCCGAGCCTATGCCAAAACGAAAGAGGTCCTAATTCGTGAGCTGCTTTTTGCTGACGATGTGGCCCTGATATCACACACAGAGACAGGCCTACAACAGCTTGTGTCAAGCTTCAACAACGCCTGCAAAGAGCTTGGCCTGCAGGTGAGCATAAAGAAGACAAATGACCCAAGACACATGCTCCTATCCTAGCATTATCATAGAAAACGATAACTTGGAGGTTGTAGACAGCTTCACCTACTTGGGGTCCAAGGTTTCCAGCTCACTGTCCATAGAGGGTGAATTAAATAGTACAATCGGCAAGGCAGCTGTCACAATGGCTGTAGATATTGCCTTTCCAAAAATAATTATTATATATTAAAGAAAGAAAGAGAGAATGAGAGAGAGGGAGAGAGAGAGAGTGTGTGTGTGTGTGTGTTCCACTAACATTATATTTGTTTTAACTCTTTCTCTCTTCTATTCACGGGCAGAACTGATGGCTACAGATCTGGTGCTAACCAATATGGCGCCGAACGAGACAGAGATCGTGCAGCTAGCAAGCCATTGTGGCCAGTCGAGGAAATTTGAGAACCTTCTCTCGGTAATCGGCTCAGAACAGGCGATGGCCACGCACAGCTCTTGTGATGGTCAGTGTAGCCAATGCACTAAAATCAACATTAGAGACGTACTTAGGAGTAATAATAAATTATAAATTATCTTGGAATCTACATATTGATGAAGTAGTAAACAATCTAGAAAAACATTAGGCTTCATACAAAGAAACTTTTACAAATGTAATAAAAACATAAAACTAAAATGATATCTCAAATTAGTTAGACCTTTACTTTATATCAACTAAAGAAAAACGTAAAAAATTAGAACAAATTCAAAAAGGAGCTTCAAGGTTCATTACTAGCGAATATTCACAACTGACAAGAGTAACACTAGAGTATAATTGTTTAAATAGCTCAGCCTAGTAACACTAGAGGACAGAAGGGCAAAGAGTAAACTATAACTTAGAAATACAACACAATAACAACCTGTTGCAAAGCTCAGATATACATACAGACAAAAACTCTTTAATTATCCCTTATGCGAGAATAAATGCATATAAGCACTCCTACATCATTGTAGGTCATTGTTTTTTTAGGATCACAGAATGACGTATGTAAGGAGATATTGTAGGTCATTGTAAGTTTTAGGGTCACAGTATGACCTATATAAGGAGATATTGTAGGGCATTGTAAGTTTTAGGATCACAATATGACCTATATAAGGAGATATTGTAGAGCATTGTAAGTTTTAGGATCACAGCATGACCTATATAAGGAGCTATTGCAGGGCATTGTAAGTTTTGGGATCACAGTATGACCAATATATTATTAAACAACCTTCGCCTAAATTTTTGGTTATTAATATGAACATCTTTTGGACATAATGGCTTAGCGGCAGCGCGCTGGAATTCTCATCCTGAAAATGTGGAATTTGAACCCAAGTTAAACGCCAGGGTAATTCCCTCTGGGATTGGATTGTGTCCCCGACTCTACCACTCACGATTTTTGATTGAGGAAAAGGGCGGCTGTGCATTGTGCTCTGCACACGATCCCCTTGCACACAATGACACATGAACTACTTAGTGAATACAGCTTCAATAGTACCATGGATCTACAAGATCTATGGTACTTTCTACTTTTAATATTTTCAGTGTAATTATCGGAACATATATTCTTAAATGGTACATTCAGAATTTTACATATCCCGTAGATTGAGTTTTGAACCAAACACAGAGGAGCAAATACCATGGAACCCCAGGGCACACATCATCATGCAAGCGGCATGAAATTATAGGAGTCGATACGGCAGCCTTGTAGATTGTATCACCATTACAACGCCCAGCTAGCGCTTTACGTTAATAATTCCTGGCAGTGCTATAAAGTAACATTTTACGTTTTAATTGGCTGACAATAATAAATGTGATTAAGGGTCCAGCACAACGCTGAGAGACCCGTTCATCCCCCGACCAATGACAGTTACCAATTAGAGATGCGGGAGTGTTAGACTCAGTAACGCCGTTCCCGCCCCAGAATCGAAGAACTTCCCTGCAATCCTACTAAGACCTGGCGTTCGGCTCAAATTTTAAACCTTAGACCTTCAGACTTGAAATCCGAATGCCGATTAGATCATCCCGCCCCCTCCCCCCCCCCTTCTCACTTGCCCCGCACTTCTCCATAATACAAGTACGGAGGCAGGCTTATATAATATTTTACTCATCCCCCGCAATCGGCTTTCCATTCAGCTACGGACAACTGTGCGGGACGCCCGTGCGGTGACCACGCCATCTGCATCGACCTGTACAACGACTACGTCTGCAACTGCACGGACAACTACCTTGGAGACTTTTGTAAGGTGAGTGTCTGTCATAGAATTAGATTCCAACACACCATGTAATTGCAGACGTTACTTCCACCCCTATTTCCGCTTGTTTTTTGTTTTTTAACTCAAAGAAATATTGTATAACGATGTTTGATTCGCACAAAAAAATTCCTAAACATTGAATGCTTTACAAACACTAATTTGTCATAGGCGACTCTAAGTCTAGGACTATTGTTGTTGTTTTTTTTTTTTGTCAAATCCCGAATATTGCTTGCGATGCACAGCCAGGAACAAATGCAGATGTTAAGTTACCATTAACGAGAGTCTGCGGCACATTTTTTTTATCTTACTCGAGAAGCAAAAACACTGGGCTTTCTACACAGACGCTGGAAGTACCGAAACGACACAAAGACCGATAAACTTTATGTAGTGCTTGTGTCAGTGTAAGTAAGCATAATATCAAATTCCAACACAGCTTGCTAAACTGAGAAAGTGCAGTTCTTTTATCACTGTGTCGGTCACTTCGCTAAAGACCAATTCATTTATTTTCCACCCATTAATACATAATAACAAAAAGAAACACACAAAAAGTACTTAGGGGAAGAGGCGCAAACCAAATACCGGCTGAAAATCTGATTTCTAGAACCGAAAATTTGTTGTGAAAAAACAACAAAATATTAACATCACTAGTTTAGACGAGCTGCCAATTTTATAAACGCTGTGTTGTTTTAATCATTTTTTCCCGTAAAAATTTTGTCAGAAAATTAGCAGTTAAAATATAATAGGCTAAAAATATACGCATCAATGTCTCTCTCTCTCTCTCTATTTATCAATCTAATCTAGTCTATCTCTGTCTATATATCCCAAATAGACACCTCCAAACTGGTGCTTAGGACACCAATGTAAGAACAGCATAGGCTGTATCAACGACCTTAATGCCAAGACCTACAGATGTGACTGCAAGGAAGGATTTTCGGGGAAACTCTGTGAAAGCAGAGGCGTAGGTACGTCTTCTTATCTTATCTTACATATTACAGACGCTCCTTCTATAATGAAGATTATTGCGTCCTACGCTCATCCGTGGTCCGAGTCTAGTCTTGCATATTTATTAATGTTATAAATGATGTTACGGTACTGGTTTTTTTTTGGTTTGTTCAGGTAACCCATTCCATGCCCGAATGGCACTCGTAAAAGAAAGAGTGCTTGCATGCATTAGTTCTCGCATAAGGGATAAGGAAAGCTTTTTTGTCCTTGTGTAGGCTTTAACAAAAACATTGCCCGCAAAATTTTATAATACGACACGAATGTTAACATGAATTAATTTTTTCCCATCATTCATAAAGCTAGAGCGCAAAGTTTGATGACGTCATAAAAATAATCTCAGCGCGATTAAAACCATAAAAAGTTGGACCGGCATTTTCAACGTGAAATGAAAACAAACCGTTTAATAAAAAAAAAATCAAAATTATAGTAAAAAATTTGATAGAATGTATTGTTGGTCGCCACACGTCTGCTGCCCAAGTTTCAGCTCGATTAAAGCCTTACAAATGTTCAAGGTTAGTTTACTTGGTTTTTATGGGTTAGTTTTTTTTATGTTTCTCTCTTTTTTTTTTCTCTTTTATCTACGTTTAGGCGAGTGGGGTGAATGGGGCGAGTGGGAGCCGTGCCCCCAGACCTGCGGGGAGCCGCTGTCAGTGCGTCGTCGGGAGTGCCTGCAAAGGGACACAGAAACCATCGCTAGCTGTAACGGGGAGGGCGCCGATACCAAGCGGTGTGAAACTACGCCTTGTCCTAGTAAGTACTACGCCTTGTCCCAGTAAGTACTACGCCTTGTCCCAGTAAGTACTATGCATTGTCCCAGTAAGTACTACGTCTTGTCCCAGTAAGTACTACGCATTGTCCCAGTAAGTACTACGTCTTGTCCCAGTAAGTACTACGTCTTGTCCCAGTAAGTACTACGTCTTGTCCCAGTAAGTACTACGCCTTCTCCCAGTAAGTACTACGCATTGTCCCAGTAAGTACTACGTCTTGTCCCAGTAAGTACTACGTCTTGTCCCAGTAAGTACTACGCCTTGTCCCAGTAAGTACTACGCATTGTCCCAGTAAGTACTACGTCTTGTCCTAGTAAGTTTTACGCCTTGTCCCAGTAAGTACTACGTCTTGTCCTAGTAAGTACTACGCCTTGTCCCAGTAAGTACTACGCCTTGTCCTAGTAAATACTACGCCTTGTCCCAGTAAGTACTACGTCTTGTCCTAGTAAGTACTACGCCTTGTCCCAGTAAGTACTACGCATTGTCCTAGTAAGTACTACGCATTGTCCTAGTAAGTACTACACCTTGTCCAAGTAAGTACTACGTCTTGTCCCAGTAAGTACTACGCATTGTCCTAGTAAGTACTACGCATTGTCCTAGTAAGTACTACGCCTTGTCCAAGTAAGTACTACGCATTGTCCTAGTAAGTACTACGCATTTTCCCAGTAAGTACTGCGCCTTGTCCTGGTAAGTGCTAAACATTGTCTAATAAATACTGCGCCTTGTCCTGGTAAGTGCCAAACATTGTCTAATAAATACTGCGCCTTGTCCTGGTAAGTGCTAAACATTGTCTAATAAAAACTGCGCCTTGTCCTGGTAAGTGCTAAACATTGTCTAATAAATACTGCGCCTTGTCCTGGTAAGTGCTAAACATTGTCTTATAAAAACTGCGCCTTGTCCTGGTAAGTGCTAAACATTGTCTAATAAATACTGCGCCTTGTCCTGGTAAGTGCTAAACATTGTCTTATAAAAACTGCGCCTTGTCCTGGTAAGTGCTAAACATTGTCTAATAAATATTGCGCCTTGTCCTGGTAAGTGCTAAACATTGCCTAATAAAAACTGCGCCTTGTCCTGGTAAGTGCTAAACATTGCCTAATAAAAACTGCGCCTTGTCCTGGTAAGTGCTAAACATTGTCTAATAAATATTGCGCTTTGTCCTGGTAAGTGCTAAACGTTGTCTAATAAGTACTGCGCCTTGTCCTAGTAAGTGCTAAACATTGTCTAGTAAGTACTTCGCCTTGTCCTAGTAAGTGCTAAACATTGTCCTAGTATGTTCTACGCCTTGTCCTAATAGTACTACACCTTGTCACTTGTCCAAGTAACTACTACGCCTTGTTCAAGTAAGTGCGTATTCTTACTGTCTTTAAAAACGTATTTAATTTAGGACCGTTGACGGTATGAAATATGCATATTGACCTTAAATAAAATGTGGCGTTAAGTATTGGGAAATTATTGATTCTCGTATTCGACCATAATAGAGTGGATTCCTTAAGATTTACTTTTTTTCTCGAAAATTGTCTGTAATTTTAATTAGCAAAAGCTTGACAGATTTTTAACACGGTAATTTGTGTATCCTAATATTAATTTTACAAGCGGAACTACAGAAGAGACAAAAAAAACGTGTTCACCAATGTTCTTTTTTTAAGTCCTCTTTAAAAAAAATGACATTCATTGGGCTAAAGTAAAGGCGGCTGGGCATTGTGCTGGCCACACAACCCGTGGCCAGAGAAATTGGCAAACGCTGCTTCACTGGCCTTATGATTAGTCTGGTCCGACGGGTACTTTACCTCATGCTCTAAGGTCAATTATATTTAGAGTCTACTTCTTTATATTTTTGTATTTTGTGTTAGTTTTCCAGGCGAAGGCTTGTCATTTGATTGCTTAGTTATATTCATTTATAATTCGACCATGTTGTACCTTAGAAATATAACACACTCTAACAATGCTCAGATAAACTTCAGAAGGGACCAAAGAAACAACCTTGTTGTCCAATTTCCTCTGAAAACCATTTTTGCGTTGCCCATTTTTCTTATTCTACTCAAACAGCGTTCTCAGGGTCCCAAAAACGTACGAATAGATCAGCAAATTAATGACAGGTTCCCATGTATTGTCACTGTCCGCGTTAATACTAAACCATCTTGTGGTGTCCTCCTCAGTCGATGGTGGTCTGTCCGAGTGGCTCGACTGGACGTGCATCAGCGATGAGAAAGGAGGGCAGGCGGTGCGCGTCCGAAAGTGCAACAACCCAGAGCCTCAGTACGGTGGGGATCAGTGCTGGGAGCACACGAAGGAGTACAAAGCCTGCACTCTCCACAGCTATCGACCTGGTCAGTAGGCTGTGACCATATTATCTTTTAGACACTGTGTAGGCAAGTTAAGATGTTGTGGTCATGAGGACTTTAAAATAACCAATGGGAATTTAAGTCGATGAGTCCATGTTATCTATTATATACGCAGGGTAATTAAAAGATATTATGGCCATGATATTTATTATATAGATATATAGTTATTCAAAAATGTTATGGTAATGTTATCTTTAAAATAGACAGGGTGATTCGGGATTTTATTATCATGTTAACTTCTAAATAGACAGGGTAAAAACTTTTAAATAGACAGGATAATTCAATGATGTTATGGTCATGTTACCTGTTGTATAGACAGAGTAATTAAAAGATTTTTTGGTTGTTATTATTATCTATTATATAGACAGATTTATTCAAATATGTTACGTTCATGTTACTTATTATATAGATAAGGTAACCTTAATGATGTTATTTTATAAATGATATGGTAATATAATGATGTTATTAATATAGACGTTAATATCGATATTTTAGGCCGTGATAATTTTTACATAAACATGCTTAGAGTTTAGACAATAAATGTTTTGGCTCTGTTACAAACCACAGGGTTATCATGATGTGCCCTAAATCACCATTTCTTTAAGACATGGTCGGTCATAATGTTTTGGCCCTATCGCATTATTTTTAAATACAAGGCCAATAAAGATGGTTTATCCAGATAAACGCATACATACTATATATTTACAGGTCTACAGTATGTAAAACATGGTCATGGCAATTCAAAATAGTTTTAACAGATTAGAATTTCATTAGACAGGCATGTTTGTGTCTCCTTGGCGAAGATGTCAATTTTAATTGAAAAGAATATCTATTTACGATTGATCTATCTATAGCCTTCTATACTCTATCCCCCCTGTGCATTTTGTTTCTTCTAGTGAACGGCGCATTCGGCCCGTGGTCAGACTGGTCCTACTGCAGCAGCGAGGTTAACGTGAAGTTCAGGGTCCGGCTATGCGAGAACCCAGCCCCCAAGCACGGAGGCGACAATTGCAGCGAATCAGGGGCCACCGAGACAAGGTCATGCCGAAATGTCGAGAAAAACGGTATGTCATAATGGAGGTGGAAAGTTAGGGGAGGGGGTAGTGAGCCCATCCTTAGAAGTCTGGCGAACGTTTTATATGCTACATTAAAAAAAACGTATCAATAATTCTAATAAATCAATGATATCTAATGAATCGAATAACCAATCAATCAGTAAATAAATCAACCGAATGAATTAAATATATCGCCAATTTAAAAAACAAATTCAAGATAACATAAATAAATAAAACGATAGCCAAAATTTAAAGTCAAGCAGTAACTAAACAAAATCAATTTCAACAAATCAGAACCAAATCAATAACAGAGAAAAAGAATTGTTATATTAATCTTTTAATATATGAATAAAATAATCGTTCAATAAATCAGTATATTCATCTTTAAATCAAACAGAGTATACAGGAGCACAAATATCTCATCCTTAAGCTCGATATGTCAATCAGCATTGTAACCTTTCACCAATCATTTACTAATAATAACAACATCTCTATGCTACGCTGTCAAGCATAGTCATACATGATGCCCGTTCGGAGAAGCGGGCGCCTAATGCTAGTAAATAATAAGACTGACTCAGTTTTCAACGAACTAACCCAGCTAGTTTAATCTGATCTACCATAGGCTGTTGGAAGCTAATACCACAGTTTTCAACGAACTAACCCAGCTAGTATAATCTGATCTACCATAGGCTGTTGGAAGCTAATACCACAGTTTTCAACGAACTAACCCAGCTAGTTTAATCTGATCTACCATAGGCTGTTGGAAGCTAATACCACAGTTTTCAACGAACTAACCCAGCTAGTATAATCTGATCTACCATAGGTTGTTGGAAGCTAATACCAATCGGCTCGGAGATGAAGAGGGTAGCTTGCAAAGAGGACAACACTACGGCAATGATGGACTGTCGCATCGAGTGCAAGCGTGGGTATATGGTGGATGACGATATCCACTACCTCTGCGGACCATTGACCAATTACACCTGGTCCCACATCACTAAGACCAACCCTAGAGGACTTTTACCGCACTGTACCAGTGAGTGAGCCTATCTTTATATATTAATATAATATCAATCCCGGTGTCCGAGCGGCAGCGCATTCAGTTGGCGCACCGAAGGTCCTGGGTTCGAATCCTGGTGCAGGCTAGGATTTTTTCCCGAGTTTGTAGGGTGTCCCTGAGTCTACCCAGCTCTGATGGGTACCTGACCTTAGTTGGGGTCAAGTAAAGGCGGCTGTGCATTGTTCTGGCCACACAATTACAATAGTATGCCGTTGCCATAGAAACTGGTAATCGCTACTTCACCAGCCTTATGGATCAATTTGGTCCGACGGGATACTTTTTATTACTTGTATTATCTATACATCTAGCTATCTATTTAACTACATATCTGCCTTGATCTATTTATCTGTTCACCTATCCATCCATCTATATATTTGACTACTTAGAAAGTTTTCTAATCTTCTAAAAATAGCACTTTACAACAAATAGAGTTAGGTATGTCAAAAATAAAAATAATACATTTCAAATATGCTACATTAAATTCACTCAATATAATATACATATAAAAATCAATCACAATCATACATTCCAAAGTGTACTATACCGTAGAAAATAAAAATATCTTAATTTCTATTTAAAACTTATGAATTCGTGTGTAACTTTGGGATAATACTAATAATAATGGTTACTTATTACCGCTTGGAATCACCTCCCACTACAGCTTCGCCAGAGCCCTAGCTATGACACCTTCAGGAGCCGGCTGAAGACTCACCTATTTCGTCAGCAGAATTAGCGTATTACTATATATTTCGTTGTCTGTCTGTATTCTGTAACTGTCGTCTGCGCATAGAACTGTCACCAACGGGATATGCGCTATATAAGCACCGTTATTATTTAAATAGCGCTTCTATCGTGCTAATAGCATACTCAGTGCGCTCTAGTAGATTATTAGGCCTACGTCCTCTAGTCCCAAATCTCCTGCAGGGTGGCAGGGATCAGTCGGTGGCAGGGATAGAACCCACGACGTGTGGTTGATTTTTGGTTGACAGTCCGGTGAACTAACCGCAGGACCTGCCGTGATAGTAAAGAATATTTTCTAGGTTAAGAGTGTGTTTTTGTGTTCAATATCTATTGTGTTTTCTAGCTATCTATTTATCTTTCAATCCCTACATCTATCTATTACAGCATCGGTCTATTCGTCTATTTATCTATTTTATCTTTATATCAATATACCTACCCATCACAACACCGGCATTCACTTGTACGAATTCGTCTAGTGCTGTATTAATATTTTTAAACAACGCTATTTCTTGTTTACTTGCCCACAATTTCCCTTAGAAATTTCATAACCTTAGCCGACGTAAACAAACTATTATTTAAACACTACTATTTGATGGACAGCTTTCTTATCAGGACAATGTAGCACTTTCCTAGCACATTGTTTCATCAGGACTATATCATGTTGTTGTTGTTTTTTTTACCAGGACAGTTCTATTACTATAAGACAGAACACTAAAGCGTTGTTTTTTTTTTGGACTTCATTAATATCATGGGGGGTGAAATGAGTTAAGTGTCCTTCGACTGTGTACCGCTTCCACAGAGATAACACCAGTGATTGTGAGGAGCCTGAACCTGTACGGGTACTACCGCGAGGTGGCGGGTCACGAGAGGGTCATGACTGTCCTACTGCACGACGCCATGAAGGACTACATCACGTACCAGTGTCCAGATTGCAGCTTCAAGGTTAATGTCACTCTGGATGAAGGTACTGACCAAAACAAGGGTTTGTGTGTGTGTGCGGGGGTAGAGGGCAACATGTTTTTACCAGGTCCGTGTACAGACACACACACCTACACACACAACATCATGTGCTAACAGGGGCGCTAACGGGACAAGGGTGGTCTAGAGCGCGCTCGGATGCCCACTCTAACTGTCTCGCTTTCAGATCCCGTTTCAAAATGCTCAGGCTTTTCACCTGAGGGTGGGTAGGGGGGGGGGGGGACTTTGAAGAGATATTGTGTACGTCCACTAAGTTCTGATGGATGCACGGTAATACTTAGGGAAAGTAAATGTGGCCGGTCTTTGCATTGACCAAACGAGCCTCTTGTACGCCGTGACCACTAAAACTGGTTAGCATTTCACCATAAACCTTAATGACCATCGCGGTCTGAGATACTTTTTACTTTGTTCTTGGGAAAATTACGTCAGCAATATTATTACTTTTTTTTTGTACAAATGAAGACTCTCTTTGTCAAAAACTTAAGTGTAAAACCTTTAAGATCCATCCAATACTATAGTTAATTGAACAACTTTTTTTTTACATTGCCTCTACCCCACCAACTTTTTTTTGTAAGGGCCCAGTGTGTGAAGCATGCTGGTCCTGTGTGTGAAGCATGCTGGTCCTGTGTGTGAAGCATGCTGGTCCTGTGTGTGAGGCATGCTGGTCCTGTGTGTGAGGCATGCTGGTCCTGTGGTTAATTCAACGGACTGGCAACAAAGCGTCCTAGGGTTCTAGTTTTGCCGTCAATAAATCCCTGCCGCCATGCAGGAGTGTAAATAGGGAAGTAAGGGGAAAACATGGGCCTCCAACGTGTCCATAACTGTGCTGCTCGACTGGTCTTTAAGAAGAATAAGTCGACTCATACTACTCCTCTGCTCCAATCTCTGCACTGGCTACCCATTAACCAGCGGATCTCCTACAAGCTGGCTTCTCTCTGTTACGAGTGCGTGAATGACTCTGACCCGGACTACCTTTTTCCTGTCTCGATCTCTACACACACTCCTGTCCACTCCGCTCGGCTTCCGATGCACTAGCTCTTCAGATCCCTCTTGTGAAGCTGGTGTACGCTTTTTACTTTGTTCTTGGGAAACTTACGTTTGAAATATTTTTATTTTTTTTACAAATTAAGAATCCCTTTGTCAAAAACTTAAGTGAAAAACTTTTACAAACTTTCAACAAAGCGTTCCAGGTATCTAGTCTTGCCGTCAATCAATCCCTGCCGCCAAGGAGGAGTGTTTTGGGGCTAGTGGACGTAATTATCTTCTCTCTAGAAGCAACGTCTGTTTACAGGGAAGTAAGGGGGAGAACATGTAAAGTGTCATCAGTATTCACCTTCCCCCGCCCCTTCTCCCTACCTGAGGCATAGACCATAAACAGGAGCACTTCGTGGATCTCTCACTTGAGCAAGTTTCTCTGACTGTCTCCAGTTTTTTTCCCACATGCCGATGTCAGCTCCCAGCATTATTTCGGGGTAGGCCTCTTCTTATTTTTTTCCTTTCTTTGTGTATGTGTGTGTGGGGGGGGGGGGGTATTTTGCTTTGGCTGTTCCAGGTATAAAACAGAGCTAGTGTTTCCAAAAGGGTCGACCATAAATGAGGTCATGCGGTATTGACCAATTTTTTTTTTATGCAGACAATATTCTGTTTCTTCCACTAGTATTTTAATCGTCTCTACACGTCTTTCAGATTTTTCAAGGGCATTGATAGTCATCAACAAGACTTTGCCTAACATTGACATTGAGACCGCAAACGGTTCGTTTCGCTTTTATATTTACGGTTATACTTTTTGTTGTTAGCTTCTCTTTTGTGATTGGCTTTCAGAAATTAACAGTCTTACTTTCGATTTCAGTTTTAATTAGATAAAATATATTGGCTTTTGTACACATTTAGATAAATGTTGTAGACGCAATGTTAAATAATGTATTGGTTTAGTATACATGATGGCCACAGTGGGAGAACTGGGTTAAGTAACATTTAAAAACGAATATAATTATGACCCTTTTAATATAGTACATAGATTTGGTTCATAGCTCTACACAGATTTGAATCAAAGCTATACTTAGATTTGGATCATAGCTCTACATAGATTTGAATCATATCTCTACATAGATTTATATCATATATCTACATAGATTTAAATCGTATCTCTACATAGATTGGAATCATATATCTACATAGATTTGAATCATAGCTATATTTAGATTTGGACCATAGCTATACATAGATTTTACTCATATCTATACTTAGATTTGGACAATAGCTATACTTAGATTTGGATCATAGCTCTACATAGATTTGGATCATAGCTCTACACAGATTTAGATCATAGCTCTACACAGATTTGAATCAAAGCTATACTTAGATTTGGATCATAGCTCTACATAGATTTGAATCATATCTCTACATAGATTTATATCATATATCTACATAGATTTGAATCGTAACTCTACATAGATTGGAATCATATCTACATAGATTTGAATCATAGCTATACTTTGATTTGGACCTTGGCTATACATAGATTTGAATCATAGCTATATTTAGATTTGGAACATAGCTATACATAGATTTTAATCATATCTATACTTAGATTTGGACAATAGCTATACTTAGATTTGGATCATAGCTCTACATAGATTTGGATCATAGCTCTACACAGATTTAGATCATAGCTCTACACAGATTTTGATCATAGCTATACTTAGAATTGGATCATAGCTCTACACAGATTTGGATCATAGCTATACTTAGAATTGGACCATAGCTATACTTAGATTTGGACCATAGCTATACATAGATTTGGACCATAGCTATACTTAGATTTGGATCATAGCTATACTTAGATTTGGACCATAGCTGTACATAGATTGTGGTCATAGCTAGAACTAGTAAACATTTTGATATATTAAAATAACGTGTTTGTTTTTAAAGATTGACAGTGAAAAGGCGCTGCAAGTTCAAAGTCTTTTAATTTGCCTCTTTTCTAAATGATACAATTTTGATGTTAAGAGTTCTTCAATTGTGTTCTAAATTATTAATAATTTGTCAAATGGTATTTCTAAGAAATGTTCAATTTATTCAGCTTAAATAAAGACATGATTGTGTTTACGTGTTTTTGACCGAACGTTGTCCAAGAGGACAAATGAGGTGATTTGAAATAAAAACTAGAAAAGTTTTTTAAAACATCCTTTAGCATAAATATGTATTAGTCAAAATGAAAATATCAAAATATCTGCAACACGGTTTAAGAAGTGCTGAGGATGATGTAACACTTAAAGCAAGTGCATTGTGATGGATTCAGTAATGTAGATGTAGCATTTAGTGCAAGTGTATTTCGACGGATTCAATGCTGTAGATGTAGCACTTGGTGCAAGTGTATTGTGACGGATTCATTGATGTAGATGTAGTACTTAGTGCAAGTGTATTGTGATGGATTCATTGATGCAGCACTTAGATCAAGTGTATTGTGATGGATTCTTTGATGTAGATGTAGCACTTAGATCAAGTGTATTGTGATGGATTCTTTGATGTAGATGTAGTACTTAGTGCAAGTGTATTGTGATGGATTCTTTGATGTAGATGTAGTACTTAGTGCAAGTGTATTGTGATGGATTCATTGATGTAGATGTAGCACTTAGTGCAACTGTATTATGATGGATTTATTGATGTAGATGTAGCACTTAGATCAAGTGTATTGTTATGGATTCACTGATGCAGCACTTAGATCTAGTGTATTGTGATGGATTCATTGATGTAGATGTAGCACTTAGATCGAGTGTATTGTGACGGATTCATTGGTGTAGATGTAGCACTTAGTGCAAGTGTATTTTGATGGATTCATTGATGTAGATGTAGCACTTAGTGCAAGTGTATTGTGATGGATTCATTGATGTAGATGTAGCACTTAGTGCAAGTGTATTGTGATGGATTCATTGATGTAGATGTAGCACTTAGATCAAGTGTATGGTGATGGATTCATTGTTCCCGGGACTGATGGGTGTCCTTGAGTCTACCCAGCTCTGATGGGTACCTGGCATTAGTTGGTGTGAAGTAAAATAAAAATGGCTGGGCATTTTGCTGGCCACACATTCCTCTAGCATGCCGTGGCCACAGAAACTGGTAAGCGCTGCTACACCGGCCCTATCATTAATTTTTGTTAATTTGGTTGAATTTAGGGATGTGAAAAACCAGTATTTCTTACAAACCGGTTTTCTGTTAAATAAAACAGGTTTAAAACCGGATTTCGGTTCACCCCTTCCCCCGCGCAATGACACTAATCACATGCCGGAAAAGCCAAATGTGCGTAGTTTTGTAGGTATATTTGAAACATAGTTCAAACTTAATTAATTAGTGTTTTGCAGGGCATTCAAGGGGTTGATTTGTGTGAATACAATATGATTTTGTACACTCTACCATAAAATTATGTATAAATAAATATGGGCTAATTGATTAAAACCGATAAAAGCTTTCAATAGTGATAATCAAATTTCAAATTATCGTTGACCATAATATTAACCCTTACAGTTCCCGGCGCGTATATAGAGGAACTGAAGGCAGCATAGATAGAAGTAGGTCGGTACAGGAAGGGTTAAGAAGTTTATGAAGAGGATGACGATGTTAACCCATGATGCTTCGTACTCAGATGCGTACTAACCATAGCGAAACTTTTTTTCTATAAACTTATACAAATATAATTTATCGTCGACGAGAATATAAGAGAATTGACAGTTTCAAAAGGATTAGTTACCAACAACACACCCGTGGACTTGTAAAATGATGTATTGAAAGGTTTCGCGTAGCACCAATCAAAAGAATGTGTATTTAATCTTTTCTTATTTCAAGAATTGTTTTGTGCGAATCCAACATTATTTGTTAAAAATATTTCCATTAGAATCAAAAAAAGGGTGTACTACTTGAAGTAATGATTACTTTCCAACCAACAAACCGAAATCCGATTTTCAAAATCAAAACCGGTTTTCGGTTTTAAAACTGGAATTCGGTATACGGTTTTCGTTTAACATCCCTGTTATTTACTTACTTGACTATAATGATTCACACAGAGGATGAACTGGCTGATGTGATCAACAGTCTCTACAAGTTCGAGTTCATAGCTCAGAACCTGTACAACACAACTGACCACTGGTCAATGATCTACATCGATGGACGGATCCACAGGGCGGTGTCCAAAAACATCAGTGTGTTTGAGGAGTGTCCAGAAGGCAGCCATGCACTTCAAGGAGTGTGTGGTCAGTAATCGTCATTGTTTATTCTTGTCATTTAATTTCGATGTCTGACATTAGCTTGGGATGTGTAGCAACTCACTTCTACAATTTTGTTGCAATACTCAGATAAACATAAAGACAAAAGCACGTTCCTTTTCCCTTATGCGAGAACAAATGCATACTCTTTCTTCCCGAGTTGCATTCGGGCATGGCATGGGTCGCCTGAACAAACCAGGAAAATTAGTAACTTAACATCATTTAAAACATTAAATAAAAATGCAAAAATCGACTCGGACCACGGATGAGCGTTGGACGCAAAAATATTTTTTTATAGAAGGAGCGTATGTAATATATAAGCTAAGATAGCAATCCTTTTTATTGCTCCCTTACTCTAACCATTTACTCAATATTCACCCACTTAAACAAGACATTCATGAACACATCTTACAGTGCCCACCAAGTCGCATAAACATTAACACAGGGCTATCAGGTCACTATTACTGTCACTATCTGTAGTCTGTACCGTCGTTTACCATGTCTTTCTAATGGTGCTCGGTAAATTCGGCAACGGTAAATTCGGCAACGGTCCTTTTGACAAGATAATTTTGCAACGGTAAATTTGACAACGGTAAATTCGGCAAAACTCACAAAACGGTCAAATTGGCAACGGTAATTTTTAACAGTTAACCCCATGAAAAGTTGCAGCTGCTAATTTTTTTTTTTGGGGGGGGGGACGGGGTCCTGTTTTGTTTCCCGCCATAGATTGGTGTTCTTGACCATTTGTATCCAGCGAATCTTTAGTAAATAATGTTGAGTTTTTTTATTTTCCTGGTTTGTTCAGGCAACCCATTCATTGCCCGAAGCACTGCATACAAGACTAGCGGAATGTGAAGTAAATCCCTATGATTGTTTTTATCTTTTTCATCTACATTTCCCTAAACTAATCTCTAGCGCAGGGCCACGTCCAGCATGGGTGTTAATATAAATGTAAAACATTTGTAGTTTATCTAAGTAAAAAATATGTAAAACTATTAAGCTATTGCCATGTATTTGTGAGCTTGACTTTGTATGTATGGATTAGAATACTTTTATTGGAACTATATCCTACCTTAATCTTACCTACACATTCTTTAGACTTAAAGACCATTTGGGCGCTATGCATGACAACAATAGTATCCTCATCCGTTACCATCTATTTTATGAACTTATTTCATCGTCAGCTTTTTTCCCGTCCATTCCATAAAAGTTAAAACAAGTAAAGTACCCGTCAGAAAAAAAAATGATCCATGGGGCTGGTGAAGCAGCGTTCACCAGTTAGTTTCTGTGGCCACGTCATACTAGGGGATAGTGTGGCCAACACAATGCCAGCCGCCTTTACTTTACCCTATATAATGTCAGGTGTCCATCAGAGCTGGGTAAGACTCATGGACACACACCAGACCCGAGAACCAATTCTAGCCTTCACCATGATTCGAACCCAGGACCTTCGGTACGCTAGCAGAACGGCCACCTTTTCCCTAATTTGTTGCTATAAATCATTTTTCAAAAAACTACTGTCATTTACAATAACCATGTATAAAGAAGTTTTCACTGTTCGTATTTTTTATTTTAACAAATTACAAGAGCTATATTTATACTTGAAAAAAAAACATGATGCCTCCCATCTTTTTCCATGTTCTCCTCTCTTCATACTAAGTGGAAATTGAAATATATAAAAGATATTACATTTCTGTTGTTTTAAAAAAACAAACATGGATACTTAGGCCAGAATGAAAAGAAAAATAAACGAGAACAATTATTCAATTTATATTGATTTTATTATTATTGTATTGTTACGTTGTAGTATTTTTATTCCTCTGTGTGAGCGTTAAGTCAAATTATATTGTCACAAACTACTATTTGAATCACACATAATGAAAGAAATATTACATAATTTCCGCACCATGTTTCATTTACGTTACATTCTCTGCATTCATTAAGGAGCCTAAAGACCTACGCATTCAGTTTTTGTGCTCTCCCCATTCAGCTTGCAACATGCCAAGACTCAATTACTGATTTCATCTCCAAGATGATTAGAGTCATTCGGATTTTCTTTTGGCCCTGGGGATTCCATTCGTGTACCGGCCTTGTAATGTCTTCAGCTGATTCTCTGAAGAGATATTGCCAAAGTATCTCAATTCCCGTCTATCTATATTATTATATCTGATTAGGTCTTGTTTTGTCTTCTGCAATATTTGATCTCCCCCATTGCCATTATGTATGATCTTAGGGATGTTTATGAGGCAGCTGTTGACCAATGCGTGGAGTCTGTTGGTCAAAGTCTTTGTGTTTCTCCAGGTTTCTGAGCCATTTCTAGCAAGACAGATTTGACGTTACTGTTAAATTTCCCGTAGAAAGAGGCAGCTGCTTTCATCAGCCGTCAGGGACATTAGATCCCATTATTAACGTTAGCAATTGTCCTCTTAGCTTTTCTTACCAAAAATAGAAAAAAAATATATTTAGGATTTTTAAAATCAAAACCAATTGATTCTTCCCCTACAAATTTATTTCCATTCATAATTGCCATGCTTGCTTAAGCTGACAAAAAAATGTGTTAGTTTTACCGTAATCTAGCTCCGTTTTCTATTACATTTGTCGACAAGGAGAAAGAATCCTTGATTTGAACCTGCAAAATATGTACAGGTGAAATCATTGCAGTTAATTTACCTTTACTTTTCAAAAGGTATGTAATAAGTATACACTGATCAAAATATATTAATAATGAATTCCTAATTTGTTTGAGTGATTTTATTTTGTGTCTGGGAACTCAAGCTGCTTGTGGGCCGGGTACTTACTGGAAGCATCGCCGGTGCCTCCAGTGTCCTGTTGGATTCTATCAGCCGTTTAACTCCAAGTCTTGCTGCTTCAAGTGTTCCGGTGGTAAATACTTCATTAACATTTGATTTAACTCTAGGATTAGTTTACTTTATGTTTGGTTAACTCTAGGATTAGATTATTTTATGATTGATTAATTCTAGGATTAGATTACTGATTGGTTAACTCTAGGATTAGTTCACTTTGTGATTGGTTAACTCTACGATTAGTTTACTTTATGATTGGTTTTAACTCTAGGATTAGTTTAATTTATGATTGGTTAACTCTAGGATTAGTTTACTTTATGATTGGTTTACTCTAAGATTAGTTTACTTTATGATTGGTTAACTCTAGGATTAGTTTACTTTATGATTGGTTAACTCTAGGATTAGTTTACTTTATGATTGGTTAACTCTAAGATTAGTTTACTTTATGATTGTTTAATTTTATGATTGGTTCAATAATCAGGGTTTTTGAAATGATCGCATTGATATAATTTTCGCAAATCAAACGTTCGTAGATTGATTATCTTGCAAAGGGTTTAGTTTGTGAGTAGAATTGATTTTTAGTATTTGAACATTTTTAAAACATGATTGGTTTGTAGCATTTGAACATTTTGTAAAATAAAATCGGTTGTAATTTCAAAGTTTTAAAGACGTTCATTCATGGAACTGCTTGAATAATGTTCAACAGACACCAACACCGCAGGGAAGGGCGCGTTCGTTGCTGAACACTGTGTGAAGAACGTAGCCAATCTTTACCCGTTCCACCTGGGGTACTGGGCGCTCGACAAGCCCCTGAATAGCAGCACACAGTTCGATGACGTCTGCGGAGCCGTAGGCATGTTACCTTCATCTGGTAAGTGAATTGAAGATCCCCCCCACCATCCCTCGCCACACAAAAGAAAAATAAATTATCATCATCAAATCATGAATAAGACAATAAATTTCAGTTTTAAGGGGGTTTTCTTCTTTAGTCAAATTATTATAGATTAAAATAATATACTTGAAAGGAATAAGACTTGGCTAATATGAAATAAGAAACCTACGAGTGAACGCTGATATAATAAATAAAGACTATGTATGGGCTGGTGGGGGCACTGTGATCGCGTTGCAGCGCGTTCGCCTGGCGTACCGAAGGTTCTGGGTTCGAATTCTGGAGAAGGCTAGGATGTGTTTCGATGTGTTCTAGGGTCAGCATGGTGTCCATGAGTCTACACCTGGGTCAATCCGACGAGATACTTTACTGTTTACTTTTATATATGCAGGCTAGAGTGAGACATATAATAGGATATATTGATAGAATGATTGAATGTGATATAAGTAGGTAGATGGATAGAAACATTCGAAGCAGGACGTTTGGGCGCAGCCGTTTTGGCGCGACCGTTTTGGCGCGACCGTTTTAGCGCAACGGACGTTTTGGCGCAGCCGTTTTGGCGCAGGACGTTTTGGCACGATGGACTGAAAACACATCACATCATTTAATCAAATTAACTTAATATCTTCATTTTATGAAAACAATATTTTTTTTATAATAAATGAAACAAATATGAAATAAAAACATATTAAAACCATGTATATATTGGATTCTTAAATTGTAATAACTTAATTTTTTATAAACTGATTGAATAATAAATAATGTAAAAAATGACAAATAATGTAATAATATTAAATAATGACAGTTTAAAACATTGTATTTTAACAATATCCTGAATTAACAAGCTTTTATGGCTCCATTAAAAAATTATTGGCTAGTCCTCTTAAGTATTCTTTTACGTTTCTGCTTCTATACGTTTCAACGATCTTACTGATTCTGTTATCAGCGTCCACATACTTTTTGCGTTTTTAAAGTTTAATAGTTTTATTTTTTCGTGATTTTTACATATGTAATAGAAAGTGATGATGTAACAAACAAATGAAAGTTATTTTTTGAAAATTGAAATTGAAACCCTAACCCTTAAAAAAGGACGCCAGCAACAAATGATACCGTGACATTGCATGTTTGCAATAGAAACAGGCCCTTTTATTTCAAGGAGAAATACATACTTTTTTAACAATTTAAGTTAGAATTTTTAATTTATAGCTTTTTAAAACAATAAGATAAGAAAATAGTGTAATAAACACTGGCATTCGAGTGGCATCCGGGCACGGAATGGGTTAACAGAACAAACCAGAAAAACCACTAACGTCATTTAAAACACTAATAAAAATGTAAGATTAGACTCTGACCACAGATAAGCGTAGGACGCAATAACATTTTTTACAGAAGTAGCGTGTGTAATATATAATATAAGAATATTTTAATCATATTTAAATTTTTTTAAAGCATGCTTTATATAATAATATCTTTGTTGTTTGCATAATATGCTGTAGATATTGTGATACTCGACGTAAGCACCTAGATAAATATATATATATATATATATATATATATATATATATTAGTCAGCTGAGCCAACAGTATATATATAGTTGATATCACTCATTACTTATAACGATATCTGATATTCTTTCCGATAATGCATTATATGGTACAAAGAAATATATTCTATGATGGCGTCTCTTCAAATTGTTTTCATCTTATTGCATTGTAAATATCCTATTTCGTATTGGTATTCTGGGCGTCGGATAGGTCTTCTGGGCAACCGATTGGTATTCTGGGCAGAGGATTTGTATTTTGGGCATCGGATAGGTCTTCAGGGCAACGAAATGGTTTGCTGGGCAACAAAGTGCTCTTCTGGGCATCAGATCTGAACCTCTCTTCTCGACGATAAAGCGGACCGAGATTTACTCTCTTAGGGCCTGGAGAACTAAATTTGCAGTATCACGCAGATGTGATAATCCCCATAAAGGGTCGGCACAAACGGTTGACCTCCCCCTTCTACTCTGAGCCCCTGCAGAGCGGGGCACTCGACAAGCACATGTTCGATCGTCTCCAACGCCTCCATGCAGTTTCTACACCACATATTAGTCTTCCGTGTAGCAGACAGGTCTTCTGGGCAGCAGATTCATTGTTTGGGAAGCTAATTCGTCTTCTGGGCAGCAGATGCCTTGTGGGCAACATATTGATGTTATGGGCATCAGATAGGTCTAATGGGCACTGGATTGGTCTTATGTGTAGAGGATAAGTTTAACGACGGCGCATTCGTCTTTAGGGCATCATATTTGTATTTTGGGCAGCTGATGTGTCTTCTTGGAAGAGGATTTGTGTTCAGGGCATTTGACAGATTTTATGGGCAACAATTGTTTGGACATTATATTGGTGTTATGGGTGGCAAATAATCTTATAAGCATCTTTTGTCTTTTGGGCAATGTATCGGAGCCAGCAAAAGAAAAAAAAAGCAAGAAAGGTTTGTGTCGATCCTATTGTAATAGAAAAAGAGTAACCAGCTTAAGAAAAGGAGAACCCTTTCTAGAATTTGGTCAACATAAATTTGCTTAAAACAATCTGCAAAGCTGAATAGTCTTATCTCAGATTCAACATTTTTGTATTTGTTTTTACATAATTAGGAGAGCTAGACTCTAGAAATTTACTAGAATGTCTTTAGTTACATCATATTTATTACATACATGGCGGCTGAATCAATATATTGAGTGTATTATATAATCTTCGTCTTCTACTTAAGTAATAGCATGTTGAATTGAGTAAAGGTTGTGACAAATTATGAGAATATAATTGAAATATATCCTAGAAGTAGTATAATAATGTATATTTATGTATATAAATGTACAAAGTGGTTTTAAAACTAGTTAATATGGACAAACATAATATCATTCTTACTCAACTTGCTTCAAATGTTAAAGATTCCCAAATATATTCCAAAAGAAATCCAAAAAAATAACGTTTTTCTATGTTTTAGCAAAGAAAACACTAAAAAACTAAACTTCATGTCACGGTATCATTTCTTGCTGGCGTCATTAAAAAAGGACAGATGGTTTTAACACCTCTGTGTAATTATTATTATTGTTTTAAACTAAATATCTATGTTTATACCTTCTACGAACATTAATTAACAAATTTATGTTAAAGCTTAAGTAAATTTTTATCATTTTCTTTAAAAAAAAGTCTCACTTTTTCAGACTTGACTTTTTTTCCTCAATTTTATCAAACTCGCGATATAAATTTGTTTCGAGCGCAAAATAATCTAAAAGCAGACAAATAAAGATAATAATTAGATAGATCAGCATATATTCTTCACGTTCATTGAAAAAAATGCATACTATTAACTTAATTTCATGTCTTAAATCGCATTTTACGAAGTGTCCTTAAATAAGGACGCCAGCAAGATATGGGTTAAAGTAGGCCTACTTCGTTTTAAATTATTATTATTTATTATTATTTTCATTTATTATAAAAAAAAAAAATGTTTTTCTCAATTATTTCCTCGCGCCAAAACGTCCCGCGCCAAAATGGCTCGCGCCAAAACGGCTGTGCCAAAACGTCACGTACCGGAAACATTGATGTATATGGCTGGAAAGTAGAAAATCTTGGATTAGACAATTAATGTAGTTAGAGGAACTCCTTATAAACTGGTCTGAAAGCTGTAGAGAAGAGCACCAGCTTTGACCTATTGCGGATGAGGAAAGAACAACAAAGAAACATAATGCTCAAAGTCTGCGCCCACAGCTCAATCCTGGATGTCCGTCACTCACATGTCAAGAGCTGCAAAAATGTCTCGTCTCCGGTGGATACTATTCTCCATAGTCACAGCCAATACGGCCAAGCTGGTGTGCATCTAACTTTTGAGTTGGCACAAAATCTAATTGTCTTTCTTCCCAAGTGGCATTCGGGATGGAATGGGTTGCCTGAACAAACCAGGACAACCAGTAACTTGACATCATTTAAAACACTAATAAAAATGCAAGACTAGACTCAGACTACGGATTAGCGCAGGGTGCAATAATCTTATTTATAGAATATATAAGATAAGATACAATAGGATCCAATTGCTATTATTAAAACTGTGGGAATTGTTATCTTATCCGAAATTTAAAAACGTATTATTTTCCAATGCAATGATATCAACGGTAGACGAATGATTCTTTCAAATAGGTTCTAAAATTTGATAAAACATTTGAGATCAACTCGCTGCAATATTAATTTTACCATTAAAGCTCACAGACATTTTAGAGAATATATTTTCATTCCGTACAAGTTTCATATTTTTCATAAGTTTAAGAATTAAAAAAACGGAAATTTTTTTTTTAAACTGGAAAACCTTTATAAAAGTTTTTATTTTGTAGGAATAATATTTTATTATTATTATTATTATTTGGGGGAAGGGGGCTGAGAAATGCATTATGGGGTGGGAAGGGAGAGAGGGGGTAGCGTTCATTTTGTTGGCCACCCTTTGTTAAAAGATATAATAATTTTAACGTGAATAGTAAGGATTTGGTTCCCACAAATTGGTCACCCCCTTGCATTCCCACATAGCAGTAAATGGCCTAGACGAGACTGGTCGATCAGTTTAGGATTGTGTTAATAGTAAAAAAAAAAGTGCTCCCTATTTCGCGTACATTAGTCATAAAAAACATTTTTTTAACACCAGAATAAAGCAAAACCTGTGTAGATAGCATGATATCTGAAAGCTTAAAGTATTCAGTTGAGTGGTTTTAGAGTAATTATCAAAAATATGCCATGGACGGGTCAAATTGACCCACCTAGTAGGGATAGGGTTATGTGTCATTTTTGACAAGCGGCGTCTTTGTGTGCGAGATTTAAAGCAAATATGTGTTCTTCCTCTGCCGAAAGCGCTACCGGCTCGGCCACTATACCCAATTGACAAACGCTGGCGTACCAAAAGTTGCTGGTTTCGAATCCCGCTGAATGTCAGGAATTAGTTGCCGGGTGTCCCTGAGTTTAACAAATCTTAATAGCTACCTGGCTTTACTTGGGGGAAAAGTAAAGTCGACAAGGCATTGTGCTGAACACACAAAAGTATGCCATGGCCACAGAAACGGTGAACTGGCCCTTTGGATCAATTTTTTCCGACGGGATATTATGCTTTTACTTTCTACGATATTTATCCAAATAAAAAAGCCTAGACCTTAGAACAAGTAATAACGTATTTAATTATGCGAATTATTTTGTTAGCTCTTGTGTTGTTGATTTTTAAAAAAGTATTATATTTGATCCACAAGTTTCGTTTTCTTTGCTCGATCTCATTTTGTGTTCTAGAGAGACTTGCTTTGATAGCAATTTTCTTTGTGGGACTGCTCATCATTGTTGGACTTCTAGGCAGGAAATACTACCATACTTTTGATCGCGGATATCGCAAGTTTGGGTAACTGTACTGGCATTTTTTTTTCTATCTCTCTATATATCTGTCAAACTGTCTGTCTTTCCGTCCGTCTGTCTGTCTGTCTATCTATGTATCTATTGTTAAATTCGGCCCATTGATGAATCAATGTTGGACTTCGAATACTTGTTGCGTTGTCTAGGTTCTTCGGTATGATTACGCCTCAAGTTCATTCACTATCTCAGACAGTGCAAAGATTCCAACATTTTATTTAACCTGACAAAACAATATTAACTCACCTTGTAATGAATTGAAGTAGATCCTTTAAGTACAAAATCCAACGTTTTATTGAACATTTCAAATCAAGCAGTTAGTTTAAAACTTCATAATAAAAAGATGTAGTTTAATGTACAAAAATCTACATAGCGACGAGAGCAGAGCGAAATGCTTCTACACTCATTGACAATCAAGTCAGAATTATTGACCCTTGACCCTTGCCAGCAGGAGCTAGGAACATATATCTCCTCACCCTCGCGAAAGCCCAAAGGTTACCCAAATCAGCCAATAAAAACCTTTCCTTCATAGAATGATCTCTAACCTTCCCAAGTTCAAGGTATCACGTGCTATACTTATGGTGGGGTTAGAGTAAAAGTGGGTGGGGGGGGGGAATGTTAAAACAGCAGAAACTTCCATAGCAACCGAGCTAAAAATAGCACCGTCGCCAGTTCATTCCATATTTTTGGTTAAACCGTCTATTGCGTTCTACTGTAATTAAGGAATGTATCTCAGTACCCTTTTAAATTTTTGTTTTAAGAAATGAATAGCTCAGATACAATACTGTAGATGGGGGATATATAGTACTTAGGGGTATAAACACTGTATAAGTGTCACGTAACAATGTGAATCATCCGTGAATGTATTTGTAAAGTACAGTGTGTGTGTAAAGTCGGATTCTCATTGGTTAAATTAAAGACACGTGACTTTAATGTCTTATAGTTTACTTTTGTGATTTCACTTCCGGCAGGCGCAGGCTAGTCGCATAACATTTTTTTTTTCTTTAATAAAAAAAGTTTTTGTCTATATTTTTATGATGATGACCACTATTGTTTCTAAATTGTGAGTTATACATTTTTACCTCATACACAATTTTCAAGAAAATTTGAAATTAAAACTTTGAAAATATGAAATAGCTCTGTTTAATTGACCTAATTTTTTAACGTTTCACCTATTATAAAGTAGTTAGCAAAACTATATTAGTTTATATATCAGAATAAACCTTCTATTGCCCTCGTGACGTGCAGTACTCCCCCCCCCCCCCCCCACACACACATACATAATTTGTACAATCCCCTTATCCCACACTTACACTAGAAATCAACCCCTTTAACACACTCTCCCCCCAATCGCACCCTTTTTTTTAAATATTCAGTTCGTTTTAGAGAAGTTATAGGGCCTCACGAAGTACTCGATTTAGTTATAAGTATAATCTATTATTGTATGGTTGGTAGGATGTCAATTGGCGACTCACAGTGTGTCATACAAACGAATGCTTTATTTCCATTTTTTTAAATGATTACATTAAAATTTATTATGAAGATATAAAAAAAGTAACATTGTTGACATCAACTCTTCTTTTTTACCTCCCCCCTCCCCCTTGTCAACAATAATTGTCAAACTTTCTCCTCCCCCCCCCCCATCCTTTTCCCCTCTTTTTTTGTTGACATAATTAATGGAAGCCCCCATTCATCAAAAGGGGAAGTTTTAAGCTCTTATGTTTAAACTTTAAACTCTTATGATTAAGCTGCTGTGTTTAGAAATGTATGTTTTAAAACTCTCATGGTTTAAGCTGCTATGTTTATAATTGTATGTTTTAAGCTCTTATGGCTTAAGCTGCTGTGTTTAGAATTGCATGTTTTAAGCTCTCATGGTTTAAGCTGCTATGTTTATAATTGTATGTTTTAAGCTCTTATGGCTTAAGCTGCTGTGTTTAGAATCGCATGTTTTAAGCTCTCATGGTTTAAGCTGCTATGTTTATAATTGTATGTCTTAAGCTCTTAAGGCTTTATTAAGCTCTATTATGTTTCCACAGCAAGTCCATGAGCCTCGGGGCTTTGGCGGAAACTACGTTGTCCCTAAAGAGATCGCTCAGTATCAGTTTAAGCAGGAAGACGAGTCGTTCAGATGAGAAAGGTGGCCAGGTGACAAGTGAGTAATTTTTCAAATTGTCATTTTTTTATTTAATGTTGCTTTGAACTACAATATAGAAGCGAGTCATTTTTTTTTGTTAAACATTTTTGGATTTGGTTTTGTACTTCCAATAAGTTTGAAGAGCTGTTCGCTCTCTTGCTCTTACTATCAATGCCAGGCAACGCATTTACATGTTTGTGTTTTTATGTTTTAAACTAACTGGTCTGTATTGTTTTAGGGTGTTTTGGTAATGGTAGGTTGAAGGCGTTTTAATTAACGTATGCCAGAAATTGATTAGGTTTGGGGCATTCCTGTACTACGTGGTCTACTGTTTCACTTGGGCTCGGGCACGTGTGGGTGTGGGCAATTTTTTTTTTTCAATTTGGTGGGTGTGTTGGGTTTATTATGTTTAGGCGTGAATTGAGTGGTAGGCCTATAGTCATATGCTCTGTTCTTAACTAGAATATTAGTCATTGTTCTTTGATTAACCCTTCAATCTACAAGTGAGTCATTTCTTGTTATTGTTATTGTCAAAAAAAAACTATCTACTATTTTTTTATCACTGTCTGTATTTTTTTCTTCTGCAAAATGTCAACTGTCCATTGGTCTAAGGCTGTAGGTTATTTAAAACACATTACCCACATTAGACTTGTCGGAGTAGGCCGCACAGCTATTGCATTTTGTAGGCCTTATGTAGTATGAGTGTAGGCTAGACAATATTTGTGTACGTTTATGTGCTGAAAATAGCTTTGCTTCCAAAAAAACTAAATAAAATACTGTCTGGTTCAATTTAAATGTTTTTATAAGTGTGTAAAACTAATTAATTTTATACTTAATTCGTTTAATTCATAATACTTTCCATAGCTTCTCTAGTCCACCAAAGGTCAAATTTACTATTGTTTACATTGACAACAGATTGAAAATCCCGTTTGCATGTCAAATTACATATTATAATATTATTTCCTTAAAATAAAAAGTATCAATTCAATATCTTTAGCATATCTACTTTAAAATAAATGTAATTTTAGTTTATTTTATGACAAGAAAAAATTAGCCTTATCATTAAACTTAATAGAGGTTTGGAGACTCGAAAACAAGCGATTTAAGGTGGTAAATCTAAAAAATTTTCTTAAAATAAAATAAATATAATAATATACACATACATTTTTTAACATAAAATTAATTTTAGATTATTAATCTATGATATTGAATAGTTTTACTTAACTACTAAACTGATAAAATCCGATACGACACAATTATTGGTAACGACCCTTCAAATAGCGGAGATCGCGGCAGACATGTCTTTACGGCGGGAAAATACTATTTCATATTGATGGCTTATCTTGCGCGTTGGGCAAAATGGGCCATAATATATAGACTAATAGTTCTTTCAGATTTTTACAGGTAAAAGGACTAGCTTTTCGTTGGTGTTTATACAAAATCTTTTAAAGGATTTTTTCTTAAATATTAAACAATTATTCTTAGATAATTTAAATATTAAAAATGTTTAACATAAACAATCAATTTTAATTTTAATTAAATTTTTAATTATTAGCCTCGATCCTGAGTGCTTAAAAAACTATCGGCCTGTATCCAACCTTCCATTCCTTTCGAAGGTCTTGGAGCGTATTGTGCTAAAACAGTTATTGTCTCACTTGGAGCAGCATAGCCTATTGGAGAAGTTTCAGTCCGCCTATCGAAAGAGTCATAGCACGGAGACGGCATTGGTCAAGGTTGTCAACGACCTACTATGCACATCGGACACGAGTCATGTGTCTATTCTGGCAATGCTTGATCTGTCTGCCGCTTTTGACACTCTTGACCATGAGATCCTGATTGACAGGTTTGCAACCACTTTTGGATGCTCGGGTTGTGTTCTTCGTTGGTTCAGGTCTTACCTGTCCGAACGCACTCAAAGTGTTGCTATAGATGAGTTCGTCTCGGCACCTTCAACGCTGAAATATGGAGTGCCACAGGGATCTGTTCTGGGACCAGTGATGTTTGCTATGTACGTGTATCCACTCGGCCAGGTCATCAAACCGTTCGATTTATCTTATCTATTTTACGCCGATGACACGCAACTGTACGATCATGCGGTCCCTCTTGAAGCCCCCCGACTCGCTGCAAAGGTCAGTTGTGCAATCGCCGATGTCTATTCGTGGCCGGGGAGAAACGGGCTTAAAATGAATGAGGAAAAGACAGAGATAATCAGAATTGGATCCAAGAGTAAAGCAAACAAAGCTTCTGGCCCAGATGAAATACCAGCAAGACTGCTTAAAGAACTAACCAATGAAATATTTCCAATCTTTAAAATACTTTTTCAGGCCTCTCTAAACCAGGGCAAAGTGCCCAGAGATTGGAAATTAGCTAATGTAACCCCCCTTTACAAAAAAGGAGATAAATCTGACCCCGGTAATTATAGACCTGTTTCTCTAACCAGCATAACATGTAAATTACTTGAACATATTATATATAGTAGTATAGTAAATCATCTAGACAAACTTAATGCACTGTGCCCACACCAACATGGCTTTAGGAAAAATAGATCATGTGAGACTCAATTAATAGGCCTAATAGATGACTTGTCAAAGGGATTAGATAATAACAACCAAATTGATGCTATATTACTAGATTTTTCAAAAGCATTTGATAAAGTTCATCATTCTAGTCTACTAAAAAAAACTTAAATATTTTGGCATCTCTGGTCCCTTACATCAGTGGACTCAGGACTTTCTTATGGGCAGAGAACAAACAGTGATAATAAATGGCTCTAAGTCATCACCAATAACTGTAAACTCAGGAGTTCCACAAGGAACTGTTCTAGGACCCCTACTATTTCTAATTTATATTAATGATCTGCCAAATTGCATCAACACAGGAACAAAAGTAAGATTATTTGCCGATGATTGCATAATTTATAGAATAATAAAGACAGGAAAAGATAGTGAACTCCTACAAAAAGACCTAGATGAACTACAAAAATGGGAATCAAACTGGAGTATGTCTTTTCACCCAGAAAAATGCCAACTAATAAGGGTATCCAAGAAAAAGAAACAAATAATAGCAAACTACTTCATTCATGGTAAAGAACTAACTCAAACTAACAATGCTAAGTATCTAGGAGTAATAATAAATGATAAGTTATCTTGGAACCCTCATATTGATGAAGTAATAAAAAAATCAAACAAAACTTTAGGATTCATAAAAGGGAACTTTTACAAATGTAATAAGAACATAAAACTAAAATGCTATCTCACATTAGTTAGGCCTATACTAGAATATGCAGCATCTGTATGGGACCCATCAACTAAGGAAAACATTAAAAAATTAGAAAAAATTTAAAAAAGAGCTGCAAGGTTCATAACTAGCGAATATTCCCAATTAACAAAAGTAACACCATTAGTCAAATCATTAAACCTAGAAACACTAGAAGACAGAAGGGCAAAGAGTAAAGTAGTAATAAGGCATTAAACTCTAATTTAGAAATACAACACAATAACAACCTGTTGCAAATCTCAGATAAACATAAAGATAAAAACACTTTCCTTGTCCCTTATGCGAGAACAAATGCATATAAGTACTCTTTCTTCCCGAGTGGCATTCGGGCATGGAATGGGTTGCCTGAACAAACCAGGAAAACCAGTAACTTAACATCATTTAAAACATTAATAAAAATGCAAGACTAGACTCGGACCACGGATGAGCGTCGGACGCAATAATCTTCTTTATAGAAGGAGCGTCTGTAATGTATAAGATAAGAAGATAAGAGTAATTTGGCCAAATTAACTGGTCCAGAATCTATCACTGTGATAAACTGTCAATTGCCAATTGTTAACAAAGTGAGGAATGTTGGTATTTTATTGGATCCCACGCTGTCTTTCGACCTGCATATTTCTCAAATGTGCAGAGGTCTATATCTACAGTTGCGTAGACTCGGCCAAATACGACCCTATTTGTCCAATGATTCTGCAAAGACACTAGCAGTCGCTCTGATACTTTCGCGTATCGACTATTGCAACGCCCTGCTAGCCGGCCTGCCCGAGGACAAAATCGCCAGGCTACAGCGAATACAGAACAGTACTGCGCGTTTGGTTATGTGCAGGTCTAAAAAAGACTCCGGAAATGCCCTTCTACGCTCGCTAAACTGGCTCCCCGTGAAAGCCAGAATTGAGTATTAAGTGGCGCTACTTTGCCATCAGTGCATTTTTAACAACAAGTTTCCGTCCTATCTCAAGGCACTAATCACACCTTATGTCCCGCAAAGAAACTTCTTTCTGCAAACTCATCGCTTCTGGAAGAGCCCCGTTTCTCTCTGACGACGGTTGGCCTTAGAGCCTTCTCAGTATCCGGTCCGAAGGTGTGGAATCAACTTCCCATTCAACTGAGGCGAACAAGCTCTACTGTGACTTTCAAACAGAACTTAAAAACTCATTATTTCAATATTTACCTTAGATAACATTTAACATGCTTTAGAAACTTACTATCTTATTTATGGGTTGGGTCGGTTAATACTACATTTATTTGTTTTGTCTTTTTTAATCATCAATTTAGCTCTGTCACCTGGCCTAGTGTAATATCCGTATTCTTAGTTGTATGTTAAACGCGCTCTGAGCTTACATTATGTTTGTTGGCAGCGCTATACAAATATTATTATTATTATTATTATTATTATTATTATTATAAATATGGTGATAAAGGCCATTTATTCCTGTACAATCGAGTGAACAAATTATCTTTCTATCATGAATGGCCCATTTTGCCTAGACGATTTAGTACGAGAAGTGTCGAAAACTTAATAACGCGCAAAAAAACGGAATGCGTTTTGAGTACCTAATAGAACTAAAAGAGATTTATATTTATGTCTATCTTGCAGGTGTGTGACCTACTTGTGACAGAGACAAGCTTACAGCTATAATGACCCAAATAATCCAATTTCGCTTTTTGTGTTATGTCTTAATGATTTTACTGACCAGTACAATGCTAGATAATAAATACAATTATAAATGTAAATATTGCCGTTTATAATTGTTGCTCTTTTTAATTAATTGATCTCACCTCATTGCACTTTATTATTATCATTCCTGTTCGTGTTTCCTTTTATTATTATATTCATTTCAGCACTTATTGTCACATTTGCGCTTTTTATACCAAATCTTAAAATATTGCGTTCTATGTTTATACGCGGTTTGACTATTGTCTTCTGATTAGAGTTTTAACATTTTCTAGTAGGCCCTACATATCATTGTATTGGAAGACGACTGATCCTTATTTCAACATGCTAAAAGTAAAAACCATTCACCCCTAAAAACATTAAAGACAAACACAACAACAGGCAAGCAATTAGATAATCATCGTCATCTTTATCATTATAATCATCAAATCTTTGTCCGTTGTCGTCCTTGGGGGGGAGAGAATGGACACAACAGCAGTCAACTTTCTCCACTTTTGCCTATCTTGAGCGGCTGTCAAAAGTTCAGTCATTTGCAGCTTTGTCCAATCTGTTATATTGTCAAACCAGCATATTTCCGCTGTTGGCCTCTCCGACGTCCACCTTCTATGTAGTGCCATAAGACCTACTTATTAGTCCTGTGTTCTAGATAGAAGATTCGAAGGCTTTTTCTCATGCATTTATTTTACTGTGAGCTTGTTTATAAAATTGCATATGTATATATGTTTGTCCTCTATCGGCAACTAAACCGTTTGATTAATCGGGCCAAAAATTAAATGTATAAATTGGAAACGTCCTCCAAAATAAATTTTTATTATATTAACAAAATTGCTTAATTCGTATTTTTTTAAATAAACTTAGACCTATTGATAATCACAGTTCTAATCTGGGCGCCATTTCAGAATTATCTCCCTTCGAAATGCTTTCAATAAAACAAAAAAAAAGAACAAAAACTACATAACGAAAGATATGTTCTCACTACAGTTTTTATTGTAATAGTGTTAGTTACTTTTTTCTTTCTCTTTTTAACAAAACACATTGTAAACATCAGTTTCTCCGTAATTTTAATGGGCATAGCCTCTAGTATATATATATATATATATATATATATATATATATATATATATATATATATTTATATAAAGTATAAAATGATAACTTATAGCTGTGAGACCTTGACACTCACACACAATAACAACAACAAAGAAATGTATGAAGTACGCCAATATCCCACAATATTAGCAGAGAATGAAACTAACTCTGGACACAGAGCCCACACAAGCCAACGTAGCGTCCCAGGGCAAAAGTTTCAGCGACGACCCCCCCCCCCCCTTGCGTACTGTAACTGCCTTGTTTATTGCTATATTTAGACTATATTTGCCGCCCCTGGAAGTGTCGCCCCTGGGCATATGCCTCCGCTACCCCCACCCCCTTCCCAGCCCGGACAGGAGTCTGTCAGGGAACCTAAAAAGAATACCAAAGAACAGAAGGGGTGACTATGATATATCAATATCCTAAAGAGAAAATTATCAAAAGGCAGACCCAGACTAAGGTGGATAGATAGCGTCGAGACGGATCTACGAAAAAGAACCAGCCGACAGGTCTGAGTGGAAGGGGTTATTACGACAGGACATGATGATGATACTTTTTACCACCATGCTACTTCTTACAAGAACCGATAGCCAATCGCTCTTTTACTGCTGAACCCCTCACCCTCCTTTCTTGCCCTGAACACTATTACTATATAATAATAATAATAATATTTGTATAGCGCTGCCAACAAACATAATGTAAGCTCAGAGATATAGATCCTGAAAATTTGCGCTCAGTTCCAACCAAATTGAATTTTGTCCCCTGCCCTGTCCAAACACATATCTCAAACCTAGAGATGGGAATCGATACTACATTTGGAATTTCTGGTTCGGTTCGGTAAGACCACAAGCTCGGGATTGGTTTGGTTCGGTCGCCAGCAAAGTTCGGGTTCGTTCGTTGGTAACCAGAGTTCGAGTTCGGTGTAATCGGTTCCGGCTCAGTTCGATTCCCATCTCTATTCAAACCCACTATACAAATTAGTTCGCAAAAATATGCCATGGCGCTGCCTATCCCCGCCCCCCCCCCCCTTTCAAACTCAAATTACTAGTCGTATTGAACAAATCGCCAACAAAAATAATTATTTTTTAATATGTAGATATAGATCAACATTTTTTTACCATCAAATAAAATATTTAAAACAAGCTACATTGCCCGGCGTTACCCGGGTGGAAAAAAAAGGACCGTATAAGGAGCAGATAAAAAACATTATAAACTACACTTAAAATACAGCTTTAAATCTTATATTTAAATTATTATTTTTTTACTGAAGACTTTTAGGAAAGTAATTTAAGATAAATATTGTAATCTGGTAAAAAACTAATAGGTAAGTATTTTTATTTAACAAAAATCTAAATTGCCTGTAGATTTACAATGTCTTTTGTTTTTAAAAGTTTGATAAAAAAAATTGTCGAAAAAAAAGGTACAGTCTAATTGGAGAATCGAACAGACCACACAGCAGTCCGCTACGTTAACCCCTGAGCTAGCGAAGACACATGTCCACTGTGAAAAATTATTAGACAGTATATTATAGGCCTAGGCCTAAATAGGTCAGTAACAAAAGCTCACGTGATGTCAAATTGACCAAAGGTGATCCGTATGCGGACAAACATTCTTATTTTATATAGATATCTTCGCTTTGCGACCATAATTTTTTTCCCCACCAAATTAGAAAATATTTATAAATCTGTCATAATAATTAAGTTAAATGAACAAGAAGATAAAAATACTTTTATTACTTCTCGAGGGAGTGTAAGTTTATTTCGCACCATTCCGCAACTTCTTGAAACACACAGATCTATTCAAAAAGCTCGACTTGTTCCCGCTTGAAGAAGAAACAAATATTATAAAATCCAAGTTCCTATTTCGTTTGTGGGTTTGGCTTGCAAAGATAAGAAAAAGAATTGATCTAAATCAAAGAACCAAGAACTAAAAATTAAAAGAAAAAACTTCGACAAATCTACACATGTTTATGAGATTAAGATTCCTAGTATCTCTTGTTGTATGGATTCTGTTTGGTAATATCAAGTGCAACATTAATCATGTAAGCAAATAATTCAAAGATTGCATAGGTCTATATTGACTCTATATTGACAAGTCTTAATTAGGCGTGACCTTTTCAAATGAAAGTGGACACGTGCTTCCGGTTGAATTTTTAAATTAGTAAACAAAAAAATCATGGTTTGCTGGTGTTTGAAAATTGATTTCAACCTCGACGACCCGTTCTAGTCTTTTAGAATTATACAAAGGATACAAGATTAGTTATGAAAAATCCGTTTTAAACATCAAAAATGAGTGGGCGATAATTAATACTCAAGTGATAGTCGCGTAAGGTTAAATATATATTTGTTTACAAAATAAATTAGTCAAGAGTTGCGTTTCTTGGTTATTAAAAACACAATGCGTAGATTCATAAAAACAAATAACGAAAATTATTTTTCATTAAGCAATAAGTTTGATATTATAAAAAGGTGAAACTGCACTTCTGACTTTTACAATCCAACGTTTTCTTTTGGCAACATTTTTTTTGGAAATGAAATAAAATGTAATCTCCTACAGCTTTTAGTACAATCAGTAACACATTTTTTGTAAATTAAATGATCGTATTAGACCGGAAATGTCTTTCGTTGCGACCTTTTATGCATGCATATTTGTTAAGACTTGTCAAAAAAGAAAGTGAATTTGTCCGGGCTACGTGTATTTTGTTTTATTTACCCATATATGACTATATCTCCCCTATATGTTATATATTACAGACGCTCCTTCTAGAAAGACAATTATTGCGTCCTATTCCCATCCGTGGTCCAAGTCTAGTGTTGCATCTTTATTAGTGTTTTAAATGATATTAATGATGTTAAGTTACTAGTTTTCCTGGTTTGCTCAGGCGACCCATTCCATGCCCGAATACCACTCGGGAAGAGAAAGAGTACATAATTATATGCATTTGTTCTCGCTTTGTCCTTATGTTTATCTGAGCATTGCAACAGGTTGTTATTGTGTTGTATTTCTAAATAAGAGTGTAGTGCTTTATGTTTTATTATTTTATTTTTTTTCTCATAGCCTTCATATTGCATTAATTCTATATGAGATTTACGGTGATGCCAACTCGAAACACAAGACCTAATATAGGCCTAATGTGTAAAAAAAAATGTTTTTTTGTGCATTATATAGTATTTTTTTATATTTCAATAATTCCGTATTGAATCACTTGACGCTGATTTGGTTAGTAGTGTTTTGAATTATGACTTTATAATGCTCATCTAATGGAATACAGATTATTTATAATTTATGCAGATTATGTAGGTGTAGGAAAACTCTCATACTCCCGGAACTTTGTCAACACGAGGCTGCCTATTATCTTTAACGTATTGCCCAAAGCAGGGGTAGGCCACCTATCGCACGCGAGCCAGACTTCCCAAGCAGACCGATTTTCAATGTTACGCAAAAGACACACCAAAAAAGGCAATTCTTATACTAGAAATTAATTGGTTGAATTGTATGCCGTTGTCACGCTAAATGAATTTAAAATATATTTTGGCACAATAGGCTATTATCAAAAGGTCAATAGCATTATTTTATTTTTCAAAAGGCAATGTCGCGAAAGGGTTCGGGCTACAAAATCAAAGTCATCGGATCGCAAAACAAAAAGAAAATGAGAGATTAAAAATCTTAACTAGGTCGGATTTTTGTTTTACCTAAATGCTATTGTCATGTATATTGTTTTTCCAAGAATTGGAACACGCAATGTTTATTCTTCTCTCTCTCTCTTTTCTCACTACACACAATATTAGGACGTTTAGTAGGAAAACGAAAGATTCTAGGTAATGTTGGGATTCTGTGTTGATCTCAAATTCTCAGGGTCTGGGAACGACTCATTATTTAATAGGGGAAGTTCCTATCGTTTTTGTTTTGAGTTTAGTAATGATACCATGATTTTCACCCCTACTGGTAGTGGGTCTGTCCCTTGCACCACTCGGATAGTATTTAATGATTTGTTTTGTCTGAAAGACAGTGAGTTTCAAAATATGTTCCTTTGAGAACGTTTGTGTTTGCACTATTTTATTCTAACTGTACATAATAGATATATTGTATATATTGAACATATCACCTGAAATAAACTATCAACAACAGTTACACTGAAGCTTCCTTGTCAAGTTACTATTCTATTGTCTTGTATACATTACTATAAGATTTATCTACTACTCTAATGCCCAAGAAAGGAAATGTTGGAATACAAATACTGAGTTTGTGCCCAGGACTATAAGAAGAGTTCGTGTAATACTGAAACATAAATACTAATAATTAAAGTCTCCCCTAGGACTAACGAGAATTATCAGCAAGATCTACACAGCTCTGGCCACAAGGGGATTGTGGACGTAACACTATAGATGTAGAGATCGGAACCTGGGAGGACATGGCTCAGTACAGAAGTAGTTGGAGAGGTACCCTACACATCGGCACAAATGCTGCCGAGGGCAAACTTCGCCTTATCGCGGAGGCTAAAAGAGCAGCAAAAAAAATTAAAGAAAAGTAAAGAACATAGGCTGTTTCTGGACAAACTCCAACTTTCAAGTGCCAGAGATGCGACAGAGTCTATTTGTTTCTATTTGTTTCTAAAGGAAAGATCTCCACAGACAACCAATTCTGCAAGGGCTGGCCAAATCACAGGAGGGCAAATCTAATCGTCTTTCGAGACTATGGAGCCAATGATGATGATGATGATGACAAGCGAGACAGACCTTAAACGCATCTTTTGCTCCAAATAGACATCCATCTAATATATAGGCTTACGTCATCGGACTCAAAAAGCGTGTAGAAGATCATATGATCATATGTTGCGCATAATCTAGTATAGCCGTAGTTTTGGTTATTAGTGAGTCACAAAAAAAGAAGTATAGGAAACCGGTTCACAAAAAAACAAAACAAATAATATTACAAAATATAAAGTCAATAGTTTTACTTGTTCACAAAAAAAAAAAAAAAAGTACATTAGTTAATGCTTTTACAGCCTCTCTTAACAGCAGCTTCATAAATACGTTGGCTAGCCGTCTAGAAAATGGATCTGTATACCTTTCTTCAATCTGTTTCACTAGTTTGGGGGTGGGAATGCGGGCTACCGTAAAAGATTATGCATTCCTGGAAGACGGATATACTACAATTGAGGTGACGCCCAACGAATCGCGATTTTAAAGAATTTTCGGCCGAGAGGCATGGCGTTCGACTGGCGATCCGAAGCTTCTGGGTTCGAATCCTGGTGGAGGCTACCCAGGAATGTAAAGGTGAATGGGCATTGCGCTGGCCACACATCTTCTAGTATCCGTGACTTAACAGTGCTAACAAGCAAGAGAGGGTTAACATTTCACAAAAGTAACGCTAATAATAAAATGTATCTGTTTACTGAGAGTTAAAATAAAAATGCAAAGTACATAAAATACAAAATTATCTACCCGCAACTTTTTCTTTTTGGAGCTATAGGCTGCTAAAGCATACTTTATTAGTTTCAAAGTATGAAATGATAATATGTGTCCAGTAACAATGCATTTGCCCACCTCCTTTTCCAGCTTTTACTGAAGGGTAACCATCTGAAATATGAACCATATTACACCAAAGCGTTTGCCGTTGAAGTAAATTTCATGTTTTTACACAGGGCTGCCCGATGGTTGAACATTTGAGAGGTACGATCTGCAAAACTCCGCCTCAGGTGATGACAAGGGTGATTATTGACAGTGTATCCAAAGACAGGTAAATCTATTTATCTGTCTGTATATCTCTCGGTCTATTCATCGATTTATTAATCTATCTATCTATCTATTTATTTCTCTTTTTATCTAAATATTTATCAAACTATCAGCTATCTCTTTATTTATCTCTCAATTTATCTCTCAATTTATCAAAATATTTATCTATCTATCCTCTTTCTTTATATCTATCTATTTATCTATCTATATTATCTATCTATCCATCTATCTATCTATATATTTATCTATCAATCTGTCCATCTATCTATCTATATCTATCTATCTATCCATCTATCTATCTATCTATCTATATATATATATATAGATATATATATCATTTATCAATCTCTCCGTCTATCTATTTATCTGTGTATTTTTATTATTCTATCTATTTATCCATCTATTTATCTATTTAACTATCTAGCTATCCATCTATTTATATATCTATCTATACATCTATCTTTCCACCTATCTATAAAATCTATCTATCTATAATCTATCTAACGAATCCTCCCGATGTTTGTTTTATATTTCAGCCCATTAACGGATGACGTAGTAACGGTGACGTCACACAACCAGACGTCAAGTTCGTCGATTCCTCAGGGCACCGTCTGCAGGGGCCTCGTTTGGGCGAGAGGCGTTTCGACAGCGTACCACTGCTGGAGAGGGCGATGGTGGATCGGCGGTAACTTTTGTTGGCACCCTTGATCAGTAGCGGATATAAATTCCTGGGTTTGAATCTTGTGTTTATCTGATCAATGTGACAGATTGTTTTTGGGTTGTATTTCAAAATTAATTATAAATTTAATTCCTAATTACTGCTTTACTCTTTGTGTTATGATAAAAATTATTTTAAAAAATGGATATCTAATTTCTTTAAAAATGATATGAAATGTAGCCTATATTAAACAAAGACTTCTTTAAAAAAAAATATGGCGCTCGTTGATTTACTTGACATAATCCCTGAGGTCCAAATTGAAGAAAATGTCCGTTACTACACCCCTCCATAGGTCGATCAATTGTGTCCAGGTGAGGCCAGAAGGCTTGCCTCGTTTGCAACCGACCTTCTCCAAATCTGCTTTGGCCTTCTCAACGTGTGCCATATCTCAAAGTGTGCCATATCTCAAAGTGTGCCATATCTCAAAGTGTGCCATCACTAAAAGTGTGCCATATCTCAAAGTGTGCCATATCCAGCACTTCTTTCGTTTTCAGTGCTCCTTTACAATTTCTTTTGCCTGAATAGATTCCCCACAGCTTGTCTCTTGACACCTTCTTGGTATTTATGGCGCACATTGACAAGTCTTAATAAGGCCTGACCTTTTCAAACAGAAGAGATCGTGAACTTCCGGTGCCGTTTCCATTCTTTTCGTAAACAAAAAAACATGCATTTGCTGGTGTTTTAACCTTGACGGCCAGTTCTGGTCTTTTTAGAAATATACAAAGGCAACAAGATTAGTTATGAGGAATCCGTTAATAATATCAAAAGTGAGTAGACGATAAATAATTAATGTTAAATTTAGCTTTGTTTATTAAATAAATTAGCCAAGAGTTGCTTCCTTGGTTATAAAAAAAAACACAATTCGCAGAAACATAAATACGAAAAAAAAATTATAGTGCATCAAACAATAAGTTTGAGATTATAAATAGGTGATTCTTTACGTCTGACGTTCACGATTTATCGATTTGTTTCGGCAACATCTTTTGGAAATGAAATAAAATTTAATCCATTACATCTTTTATTACAACCAGTAATACATATATGTTGTTGTTTTTTAGCAAATAAACGAATGGGACCGGAAATGTTGTACACTTCAAACCTTCATACAATATATTTAAGAGTTGTTAATGATCTCCTTTACAAATACTCAGGTGAAGAAAGTCAAGCAGATCTCACGGGGAACCAAAGCGATCTTCTTCTCACTACTCATGCCATGGCCGCGGGGAGAGGCAGAAGGGATGCAATGAAGAACAAGATCCTGGAGTACAGGTGTGAGGTTCGTTGCAAAGCTGGATGGTGGCACCATTGTCAGAACATGTGCTGGACAAACCGTAAGTGAATTCAAGTGTGACAAACGTAAGTGAATTCAAGTGTGACAAATCTTAAATTAATTCGAGTGAGACAAACCGTAAGTGAAGTCCAGTGTGACAAATCGTAAATTAATTCAAGTGAGACAAACCGTAAGTAAAGTCCAGTGTGACAAATCGTAAATTAATTCAAGTGAGACAAACCGTAAGTGAAGTCCAGTGTGACATTTCGTAAATTAATTCAAGTGAGACAAACCGTAAGTGAAGTCCAGTGTGACAAATCGTAAATTAATTCAAGTGACATAAACCGTAAGTGAATTCAAATGTGACAAATCGTAAATTAATTCAAGTGAGACAAACCCTAAGTGAAGTCCAGTGTGACAAAACGTAAATGAATTCAAGTGTGACAAATCATAAATAATTCAAGTGAGACAAACCGTAAGTGAATTCCAGTGTGACAAATCGTAAGTAAATTCAAGTGTGACAAACCGAAAGTGAAGTCCAGTGTGACATTTCGTAAATTAATTCAAGTGAGACAAACCGTAAGTGAAGTCCAGTGTGACAAATCGTAAGTGAATTCAAGTGTGACAGACCGTAAGTGAATTCAAGTGTGACAAACCGTAAGTGAAGTCAAGTGTGACAAACCGTAAGTGAATTCAAGTGTGATAAACCGTAAGTGAATTCAAGTGTGACAAACCGTAAGTGAATTCAAGTGTGACAGACCGTAAGTGAATTCAAGTGTGACAAACCGTAAGTAAATTCAAGTGTGACAAACCGAAAGTGAATTCAAGTGTGACAAACCGTAAGTGAATTCAAGTGTGACATACCGTAAGTGAATTCAAGTGTGACAAACCGTAAGTGAATTCAAGTGTGACCCAGAACTCGCGGGTATCTTTTTTTTTCTTTATTGTCTATTTCTCTTAAAGTTATGAAATACAACAAGTTCAGTTTTCAAATCATTGACTGATATTATTAGCCGATACTAAGGAGGTGGATAACCTAGCTCTTGTTGTGAGCCCTGGGGAAGTGCTTCGGCGTCATCAAAGACCATATAGCGATCGTTTAATCGTGTGCAAGAATGACAAGAAATCAATCACCAGGAGATCCTTAGTACAATATAGGGGACGGTACAATTTTAACTCCTTTATTATATACCATACATAGGCAGTGTTGTATTTAAGACTGTGGGGGCACTTTTCACAAATTTATGTGGGGGCCCCGCGTGGCCTCGCCCCGCCTTCCATATAACTCAGAAAAGTGCTGTTAATTCATGTTACATTCTGTAAAATCATTCAAAAAATTCTGTTGCGCTATATTAGACTGGGGCGCTTAAAATTGCAGGGGTTAAAAAATGTTTATTTTACATTTTCAACGAAAGAATGGGGATGTCACATGAATGTGGGAGCCCCTGTTCCAGTGGAACATGCTTAATTACGTTACTCTATATAGGTCTACTATATTTAATATAATATTAATATATTACGGAATCTAAAGTCCTTGGCGTTGCCCTGAGGAAAACTAAATAGAACTATGGCCTATAGCTACAGATAAAAAAAGTATAAACTACAATTAACAGAAAGCTTTAATAATTTTAAAATTATAATTTATCTAATAAAAACATTTAAGAAAGTAATTTAAAATAAATTTTGTATTGAGGTTAAAAGAAGCATGTAATGTAAATAAACAAACAGTTAGGACTATCCCTGTGGCGGACAATCGAACAGTTATCTCCCGCATGCGTTTAAAATTACATTATTAGATTTAATGAGCTGAAAAATTGTACGAAAGCGTTATGTCGTAGACTTATTAACAACCTTAAATAAAAAGTTAAAATGAATGGATTTTTTTTAAAGAGTAGAAAAAGGAAAAAAAAAAGCTATCAGTGCGAATCGAACCCAGGTCTCCCGCATGGCAGTCGGATCAGATATGCTAACCATTAAGCTAAAGAGGATTTTTTAAAGCGAGATCGCAAAAGTTATAGGCTTTAGACAATTAGGTCACGTGTCTTTAAATTAACCGATGGGATTCGGATAACACACACACGGACTAGGGATGTTAAAACCGTTTTTTTTTCTCAAAACCTGTTTTCGGTTCTATAAAACCTGTTTGAATTTGCCCCCCTCCCCTTTCCCCGCGCAATTTCACAAGTCACTGGCCGGAAAAGCCAAATGTGTGTAGTTTTGTAGGTAGATTTGAAAAATAGTTCCAACTTAATTAGTGTTTGCTGGCCATTCAAGGGGTTGGTTTGTGTGAATAAAATATGATTTTGTACACTTTACCATTAAATTCCTTAGAACTTAAGAAAAAATCTGGTCTAATTGATTAAAGCCGATAAGAGCTTTCAATAGTGACAATCAAATTTCTGATTTTCGTTGACCATAATATTAAGAAGTATATAAAAAGGATGGTCATGCTAATCCAGGCTGCTTCGTACGCAGATGCCTACGTACGTAATCCAGTGGTACTGCCACCGCTTATTTGTTTGGGACATAGTTTACAACGAACTATCGTTAAAGACATTTTTTTTTTCAAAATTTTCCCACACAAAGGATTGTTGTATTCTACTAGCCAGATCGAAACAATTTTTTCTATAAACTTAACAAATATAATTTATCGTCGAAGTGAATATGAGAGAAGTGACAGTTTAAAAAGAAATAGTTACTTACAACACACCGTGGATAGACTTGTAAAATAATGTATTAAAAAGTTTGGCGTAGCACAAATCAAAAGAATGCGTATTTAATAGTGCCGTTAAAAAAAAAGCACAGACGCGGTGTCTAGCCGAATTGTTCAGGGTCACATCAAAGAGGAGCGCACATCTAAACGATGAGCCTAAAAATACAAAGATTCATGTGACTGCATCTGTAACTCAACAGTTGATGTTGTTTTTATCGCAAGCCATAGTTGGTATTTGGAAAAAAAAAAGAAACACAATATCTAAGACTAAATAGTGTTAGCAAGGCATTTCAAGAATTGTTTCGTGCTAATCCAACATTTTTAAATAAAAATATTTCCATCAAATACAAAAAAAAAGGGTGTGCTACCTGAAGTAATGATTACCTTCCAAACAACAAACCGAAATCCAGTTGTGAAATCCAAAATCGGTTTTCGGTTTCAAAACCGGAATCCGGTATTCCGGTTTTCGTTTAACATCCATAACGCCGACTACCTTTTATGTATTAATGTATACACAAATTCAAGGCAGTATAATATATATATATAATATAAAGCCTAAACATATATATATATATGGTATTATGTATATGGTATATTTGTTCTATCAGGTCGGAAAGATCTGTCACCTTCAATAAAGTGCTACAGAATACAAGATCATTCTATTGAGTATGGAAAGTCGGACGTTGTACGTGGGCTAAGTATTTAACTTATGCAGTTAAATATAAATACTTGTTTATTTGTAATAGTAAATGGAACTTAAGGAAGTCAACATATGCAGTCAAATGTAATTTTATTTATTTTTAATAGGCCTAGTAAGTGGCACTTAAGGAAATCAACTTATGCAATTAAATATTAAAAAATATAAATACTTAGGCCTATTTATTTAAAATAGTAAATGGAACTTAAGGAAGTCAACATATGCAGTCAAATATAATACTTATTTATTTTTAATAGTAAATGGAACTTAAGGAAGTCAACTTATGCAGTTAAATATAAATACTTATTTACTTGTAATAGTAAATGGAACTTAAGGAAGTCAACTTATGCAGTTAAATATAAATACTTATTTACTTGTAATAGTAAATGGAACTTAAGGAAGTCAACTTATGAAGTCAAATATATATATCCAATCATTTGTAATAGTAAATGGAACTTATAGAAGTCAACTTTTGTGAAGTTGATATTAAACTTATGTGACATTTAAATGTGCGTGAAAAAGCTTAGATTTAGTGTAAGGACTTTTTATCTACGTATTATTTTAAAAGTGTAAAAGGGGTGTGTATTTGTTCGTTGAAAAGGATTTGAGTTATTACGTTTAGAATCGACCAATCTCAAACGACTTATATTGCCATTTCTATCTCCACACAGAAGGTACTATGGGATGTGCCTACAGCGGTCGACCCTGAAGATGGCAAACTAATGTATGTTTTATAAAACGTTTTAAAAAAAGGTCAACTTTTAAAGCCTAAAATGGCATACATAAACGCCAAAACATTGAGCGGTCATGTACCAACAGGGCGATGTTTCACCATGTATAACATGGCTTAGTTGCAGAAAAGCAATACCAGAGTATTTATGCAGCCATGGCATACCTGAGCTTTGTGCATTAAATAAATACTAAGGAGGGGGGGGGGGGGGTTATTACATTCATTGAATACCAGGGTTTTGTGCAGCCGTGGCATATCAGGGTTTTGTGTAGCCGTGGCATATCAGGGTTTTGTACTGCAATGGAATACAATGGTTTTGTACAGTCATGTAATACCAGGGTTTTGTACAGCCCTGGAATACCATGGTATTGTACAGTCATGGAATATCATGGTTCTGTACAGTCATGGAATACTATGGTTTTGTACAGTCATGGAATACCATGGTTTTGTACAGTCATGGAATACCATGGTTTTGTACAGTCATGGAATACCAGGGTTTTGTACAGTCCTGGAATTCCATGGTATTGTACAGTCATGGAATATCATGGTTCTGTACAGTCATGGAATACTATGGTTTTGTACAGTCATGGAATACCATGGTTTTGTACAGTCATATAATACCATGGTTTTGTACAGTCATGGAATACCATGGTATTTTACTGTCATAGAATATCATGGTTTTGTACAGTCATGGAATACTATGGTTTTGTACAGTCATGGAATACCATGGTTTTGTACAGTCATGGAATACCATGGTTTTGTACAGTCATGGAATACCATTGTTTTGTACAGTCATGGAATACCATGGTTTTGTACAGTCATGGAATACCATGGTTTTGTACAGTCATGGAATACCATGGTATTGTACAGTCAATGAATATCATGGTTCTGTACAGTCATAGAATACTATGGTTCTGTACAGTCATGGAATACTATGGTTTTGTACAGTCGTGGAATACCTTGGTTTTGTACAGTCATGGAATACCATGGTTTTGTACAGTCATGGAATACCATGGTTTTGTACAGTCATGAAATACCATGGTATTGTACAGTCATGGAATACCATGGTTCTGTGCAGTCATGGAATACTATGGTTTTGTACAGTCATGGAATACCATGGTTTTGTACAGTCATGGAATACCATGGTTTTGTACAGTCATGGAATACCATGGTTTTGTACAGTCATGGAATACCATTGTTTTGTACAGTCATGGAATACCATTGTTTTGTACAGTCATGGAATACCATTGTTTTGTACAGTCATGGAAGACCATTGTTTTGTACAGTCATAGAATACCATTGTTTTGTACAGTCATGGAATACCATGGTTTTGTACAGTCATGGAATACCATTGTTTTGTACAGTCATGGAATACCATTGTTTTGTACAGTCATGGAATACCATTGTTTGGTACAGTCATGGAATACCATGGTTTTGTACAGTCATGGAATACCATGGTTTTGTGCAGTCATGGAATACCATTGTTTTGTACAGTCATGGAATACCATTGTTTTTTACAGTCATGGAATACCGTTGTTTTGTACAGTCATGGAATACTATTGTTTTGTACAGTCATGGAATACCATTGTTTGGTACAGTCATGGAATACCATGGTTTTGTATAGTAATTTAATACCATGGTTTTTGTACAGTCATGGAATACCATGGTTTTATACAGTCATGGAATACCATGGTTTTGTACAGTCATGGAATACCATTGTTTTGTACAGTCATGGAATACCATTGTTTTGTACAGTCATGGAATACCATTGTTTTGTACAGTCATGGAAGACTATTGTTTTGTACAGTCATGGAAGACCATTGTTTTGTACAGTCATGGAAATAATATTGTTTTGTACAGTCATGGAATACCATTGTTTTGTACAGTCATGGAATACCATGGTTTTGTACAGTCATGGAATACCATTGTTTTGTACAGTCATGGAATACTATTGTTTTGTACAGTCATGGAATACCATTGTTTTGTACAGTCATGGAATACCATGGTTTTGTACAGTCATGGAATACCATTGTTTTGTACAGTCATGGAATACCATTGTTTTGTACAGCCATGGAATACCATTGTTTTGTACAGTCATGGAATACCATGGTTTTGTACAGTCATGGAATACCATGGTTTTGTACAGTCATGGAATACCATTTTTTTGTACAGTCATGGAATACCATGGTTTTGTACAGTCATGGAATACCATGGTTTTGTACAGTCATGGAATACCATTGTTTTGTACAGTCATGGAATACCATGTTTTTGTACAGTCATGGAATACCATGGTTTTGTACAGTCATGGAGTACCAAGGTTTATTGCAACTATGGAAATCCTGAATGTTTTTGCAGCAATATTGAATGTCATGGTTTTTGTACAGCCATGGAGTACTAGTACTGTGTGGATTTAAAAAGTACCCGGGTATTGTGAAGCCACAAAATACCAGTGTTTTCTGTGCAGCCAAGTAATTCCTTGGGACTATGCGCTCGTAAAACTAGAGGGCTGTTTGAATCGAAAGCATTTCATTGCCACATAATTGGCTTTTCTCCTCAGAATCCTTTCCAAAAGGTGCTTGGCAGCCAGAACATGTTCTTTGGTCGCTGGAACGACACATATTATTGGTTTTGAAAAACCCCAATTTAACCTAGATTATCACTGTTTTTATAGCGTGCAGACGACCATTCTATACAGAAGATTATTGTGCCATACTTTTATAAGTGGTTCAAGTCTAGTATTGCGTTTTGATTAGGCAGGCTTTCAATTAAGGTTATTTACCTGTTTCCTGGTTTGTTCAGGCAACACAGTCCATGCCGGGATGCCACTGGGAAAGAAAGCGAACCAATATTCATTTAAAAAAACATATAGATGTATAACCGAATAAAACTAATATAACTATTTGATAACTCGAAGTTTAGTTAAATACCAATCATTAAAGCTAGTTTAGTTAACTATCAATCATTAAATATATTAGGCTATTATATTAACTGAATAATATTTACATTTTAAAATTATATTACTCTCAAGAATAAGAAATTATTCTCAAGAAAAAACTATAAAGTAACATACTAACCATTCTACCTAAACATAATTTTGTTTATGTTCATTAAGTTATCACCCCTTCCCCCCCCCCCCACACACACAAACAACCACTACGAATAAAGTCCTTGTTTTTCGATATCCCTGGGAGTGGTTAAAGTGGGCATTCCCGTTATCCCCCGGCTCTAATTTTTTGAAAATACAATAATTCCAGACCTAGAAGAACACAAGGTCCAAGCAAGGCCAGCACGCTGACAGTCGGTAACTACCTCGTGGTGTACGAAGCCAAGGATTCCAGAGGCAACGTGGCCCATTGCAGCTCCTCGTTCAACGTATTGGGTGAGACTCTTGCATGAGGCGGCCTCAGAAACGTTCCCAGAGTGCAATGAGGCGGCCTCAAAAAAGTTGTCATTGTTTAATGGGGCGGCCTCAGAAAAGTTGTCATTGTTTAATGGGGCGGCCTCAGAAAAGTTTTCGGGGGTATGGAGCAGCCTCAGAAAAGTTTCCAGAGTGCAATGGAGCGGCCTCAGAAAAGTTTTCAAGTGGCATGGATCGGCCTAAGAAACGTTCCAAGAGTGCATTGAGGCGGCCTCAGAAAAGTTTTCAGGGGGCAACGGTGCGGCCTCAGAAATTTCCAGGGGCATGGGTCGGCCCCGGAAAAGTTTACAAGGTGCAATTAGGCGGCCTCAGAAAAGCTTCTAGGATTGCAATGGGGCGGCCTCAGAAGGCGATTTCCATAGAATACCAAAAACTATTAGGAATTGTGTATTAATAAGTTTGATATTTATCAACAATTCAAAATTTAAGTTTTTAAATATGTGTTACATTTTAGTGAGCATGTTATTAGCCGAGGCAAATAGATATTCGGCTACGGCAAATCTCCGAAGCGATTAACGGTTAGACCATAATACTATTTTCTGAATAGGCCATATTTAAAACATTTATTTAATGTCATTAAGGGGGTCGAAAAGATGGTCTAAGTATTGTTACGACCACAATCCCCTAGTGGTCTTGAGTAGCGTAAATGTTGTTGATCATTCTCGTTCGTCCTAGGGTAGACTTTTGTTAATATTGTTTATACTTCAGTATAACGCGTACTCCTTGTTGTCCTGAGAACAAACTCAGGATTTGCCGTCTGGCAGTTCCTTCCTTGACGTTGTAGATGAATATATATATATATATATATATATATATATATATATATATATATATATATGGTATTGTAAATAATAAAATAGTAACTTGACAAAGAAGCGTCAGCGTAAATGAAGATTATTGTGCTATACTTTTATAAGTGGCTTAAGTCTAGTCTTGCGTTTTGATTAGACTCATATCAGGAAGATATTTATTTCAGATAACAAATCCAATATTTGTAAGTATGTACAATAGATTCCTTATACACAATAACAGTGAAACAGAGCCAACACAAGCGTCAACTAACAGGCTCAAGAGAAGTTCTCTAGCTAACTCGCAGAAAGACGACGCAAAGCGCCTTAAATACTAACGGGGAAGATCGGGGGAACAGAACTATTGAGAGAGGAGTAAAAAAAATGTTGGTACCATTTACAAAACTCCGGATTTCTAGAATTTTGAGGACGTCAATATAGACAAAAATGACAAACATAAAAAAGAAATGGTCCAAACAGTACCTCCCACAAATCTCGCGTTGAGAGAGAGCTCTGGGCGCTATTAATATGTAACAATATAAATAGACCATATGATAGTAGTACAGTATTCTTTTCTCTGTTTATCCATAAGGATAGTGAAACAACGTTCGAGGCATTTTTCCGTGGTCATGGCTTATAAGGAGACAGTGTGGCCAGCGCAATGCCCAGGCGCTATGACTTTTCTCCTATACCAGACAAAGATGTAACATTGCCGCCGCAAACCAACTCATCTCACTGATATAAATCAAATGTATCTCACAAAACACCAACAATAACTCATATCGTAGTTGTTGATTTTTTTTTTTTTTTCCACCAGCTCGTCACTGTCCGAACCCAGATTCCAACAGTTTGTATTTCTTGTGGCACGGGTCGGTCAAGTGCACCAAGGCCAACCTGGTCGGCAGCGAATGCTATTTTACCTGCGATAGTAATTACGATCTCAAAGGCCAAGGGTCATCGAAGTGTCAACAGGACGAGAAATGGAGTGTACCAAAGAAACCTAGCTGTCTTTGTACGTTGTTTATTTTTAGTTTTCATAGCGAGTTTGTATGTTGTTTGTATTTTAAAAGCGAGTTTGTTTCTCTTCTTTTCTTTGGAGCGACTTTCTTTGTTCCTTTTTAAAACAAACGAGAGTTTTCCTTGTTTGTAATTTGTAAAGCGAGTTTGTACGTTAATTATTTTTTTCAAGAGAGAGTTCGTAAGCTGTTTGTTTTCTCAAAGCTTGTTTCCATGGCTTAGGTAGCTAGTGTAAGCTTATTTCTTAGAATGATGAAGTCGTCTTTGCAAATAAGATAAAAGTGTGTATATCCCACTATGATAAAAGTGTATTTCCCGGCGATTATAAAAATGTAATTCCCGGCGATTATAAAAGTGTGTTTCCCGGCGATGATAAAAATGTATTTCCCGGTGATAATAAAATTTATTTCCCGGCGATTAAAAAAATTTATTTCCCGGCAATTATAAAAGTATATTTCCCGGCGATGATCAAAGTGTATTTCCCGGCGATGATAAAAATGTAGTTCCCGGTGATTTTAAAAATATATTTCCTGGCGATTAGAAAAATGTATTTCCCGGTGATTATTAAAATGTATTTTCCGGCGATTATAAAAATGTATTTCTCGGCGATGATTAAAAATGTATTTCCCGGCGATGATAAAAGTGTATTTCCCGGCGATGATAAAAATGTATTTCCCGACGATTATAACAATGTATTTCCCGACGATTATAACAATGTATTTCCCGGCGAAGATAAAAATTTATTTCCCGGTGGTTATAAAAATGTCGATGCTGAACTTCTAACAACGCCTTATACTTCCGCCACAATTTATTATGGTTTTTTTTCACAGTAAAACGATGCCCATCCCCGGGGAACTTAGACAACGTGATCATAAAGAGCTGCCCAGAGCCCTACGAGATAGGGTCCATTTGCCACGTCCAGTGCCACGACGGATTTCAGTTAGTCGGCGACTACATGGTCTGTCTGGCTAACAGAACGTGGAGCAAAGTGAAGTGTGTAGGTGAGGACGATGATTGTAGTTTTAATGCTTGGGGTTTAGTTGTATAGATTAATGCACAGTGTCTTGGTTGTAGAACTGTAGGTTTTGTTATGGTTTCATTTATTTTGGCTAGCATTGTCCAGTTTATAAATATACTGCTTTTGGTTAGTTATATTTTAATTGCAATGTCTCAGTTTTAGTGTAACTTTTTTTTTGGTTAGTTCTAGTTTCATCGCAGCGTCTTAGTTATAGTACCAGTTGTTTCGGTCAAAGTTTAAATATAGTTTTTGAGGGGAGGGGAAGGATGCATTAGCCTTAATGTATCATTAGATGTTTGTTAGTTATAGTCTGAATGGAGTGTTTTGGTCTTAGTATCATTATTTTTTGTTAGTTATAATCTAAATGGACTTTTTTGGTCTGAATATCATTAGATTTTTGTTAGTCATAATCTGAATGGAATATTTTGGTCTCAGCATCATCAGTTTTTTGTAGTTTTTGTTTTTAATGCAGCTTTGGGTTTTAGTATCATTAGATTTTGTTAGTTATAGTTTGAATGGAGTGTTTTGGTCTTTTTCTCGTTGGTTTTGGTTAGTTATATATTGAATGCTGCACTTAGGCCAGTTACAGTTTGAATCAACATCTCCAAAACTTTCCATCTCCAGATGTAACAAGGCCAGCAATAAAATGCCCTGGTCCTATGCACAAACTCATCACCGATAAATCATCCACGGCCTCGGTGGACTTCGAGCTGGAGAGCCTCGTGGACGACTCCGCCTCGGAGACAACGAGCAACTATGAGCCCGGGCACTCGTTCGCCTCTGGCAAATACGTCATCGTGTTCACGGTCAAGGACGAGGCCGGCAACGTGGCCAAGTGCGCCTTCAATTTGACCGTTAGTGGTAAGACCTGTTAAAAGTGTCAGCTTCTAATCGAATCTGCACCCTCTTTTTAAAAATTCAACAAAATTCCAACCTCGAATCGCAATTAGTTATTTGGTGAAAACTGTGAACTTGAACAACAAAAAGACAAATATGAAACTGTTAAACATTCAATGCATTGGTTCAGCTGATCTTTTTTTTTTACAACTGCTGTTTGCTAAACTTTTTGGGTTTTAAAACAGTAATAAAAATGCAAGACTAGACTCGGACCACAGATGAGCGTAGGACGCAATAATCTTCTTTATAGAAGGAGCGTCTGTAATGTATAAGATAGATAAGATTAGAGCCAATAAAAATTTTCGTAAGTATTTCAGGTGTTTATTTAAGGCAACAGAAAGGTAATTCTTTCAAGCGAGAGATAGTGGTACATATGCTCTATGTTATCGCGTGGCTTCCATAGTTGACATTGTAAAAGTTGTACAAGCCACTTTCCATTGATCTCTCGGGGTCTTCAACGTCCTAAGCCCTTCCATCAATTAATCTATATCTCTATCTGTCTATCAATGTATCCCTCTTTCTAACTTTCTATCTATCTATCTATCTATCTATCATTTAGGCTTATTTATTAAATATAATGCTATAGAAGTCTTTATTATTCAATGAAGTGATCAACACAGTTGTTACGACCACAATCCCCTTGTGGTCAGAGCCGTGTAAATGTGGTTGATAATTCTCGTTCGTCCTAGGGTAGACTTTGGTTATTATTACTTATGTTTCAGTATTACACGAACTCTCCTTATTGTCCTGGGCACAAACTCAGGATTTGCGCTCTAACAGTTCCTTTCCTTGACGTTGTAGTTGTAAATCAATATATTATCGTATTGTAAACAATGAAAACAAAAATAGTAACTTGACGAGCAAAATGTTGTTGATAATTTAATTCAGATGATATATATACAATATGAAGATTATATTCAGTTATAATAAAATAGTGCCAACACAAGCGTCCACTCTGTACAAAACTCTGCACAAGACTCTATCTAACTACTAGCTGCTTAGCCTTAAATACTAACGGGGGAGAGCGGGGAACAGGCCTATTACTAGAAGGGGTGAAAATAATGGTATCATTACAAAACTCGTTATAATAAAAATGATAGTTTTAACATAAACTTCCCTGTACGAGAAATAATAAACTATTCCTAGCCATTCCGAGAATTTGAGGTCGGCATAAGCGTGGAATCCCAAGATTACTAAGAATCTTTCGCCTTCGTACTAAAAGTCAAGGAAATGGAAAACTTAGGCCCCGCCCACAAAACTTGCGTAAGTTATGTGTGTTCCAATATTTGGAACTACCAATATGTGACACAGTGAAGTAATTATATTGCTTGGTTTGTTCTGTCAAATATACTTTTAAGTAATTCTATTGGTTTACTTTGTTTTAACAACTGTACAGTTAAATAATTCTATTGGTTTATTTTGTTTTGTCAACGATACAGTGAAGTCGTGCCCGCCACTGGAGCAGAAGTACGCCACCATGACATGCACTGACAGCAACCATGTGCACTCCACCTGTCATGTCAAGTGCTTGTTCGTGATGCAAAACGAACCCCAAGAGGCAACCGAAACCTCCTGCCAAGAAGACGGCACCTGGAGCAGAACCCCACCTGAATGCAACCGTAAGTGTATTAGACTAATTATCAGCACCCGCTCCAGGTACAGAGCAATTAGGTTATGGCAGTTAAATAAACTGAATAGGCAGTACAGATTAGATAGTTGAAATAAATGCGCCATCTTAGTTGTTGTCTTATTCTTCTTGTTTCCGGAAGTACTTCGTCCTCCATACTATTTTGACTGCAACGCCCAACTAGGTAACTCTCCTTAATTGATACTCTTTCACACTGTGTTTTTTTCATCAAGTTCTTTAGCAGTCTAAAGATGATAATTTAATGCAGGTTAAGACCCCTATATAAAACAGGTTCATGTTTATAACAAACAAGGTCGTTTGGGGGACAGCGTGTCACAGATCCTAGTGTATCATAATAAAATGGTTTAAAAAATACTATTGACTTAGAATTAATACTATTGACTCCAAATATTATATTGTATGTATTGATTTGTTATATCTGTATAGAAAATTCCTGCGGCCCTCCAACATTTAATGCCAAGTTCCACTGCCCAGATGGCTATGGATACGGTTCGGTGTGCAGGCTGGTTTGCCCGCGGGGCTCGGACATGGTGCGGTTCTCCACCATCACCTGCCTGTCCCAGCAGTCGTGGTCAACACCTGGAGCTTGCATAGGTGATCATTGCATGTCCTTAGACATTCACTACAATACACTATTATATTGTATATCATACTATATATCATAGTTCTTAGTCGGCATGTTAGAGATAAGTAGGCGACAGGGCATTGTGCTAGACACACAATCTATGCCTTGGTCAAAGATACTTGTTTCACCTACAATAGCCTATAGATCAAATTGGTTTGAAATGGATAATTACTTACTTACATACTTATATTTTATATCATATCACTTTATAGTGCTGTAGTTAAGAATACTGTTCTTACCATAGTTCATCAGTAGGCGTATATTGCTAGTAAAATTATTATATAATCTCACTGTTCATTCTTCCAAACCTAAATACATGTTTTAAGTGTTTGGAGAGGGATAGTGATAAAAAAAAATAATTCTATTGTTTTAATAGGTTTTTAAAAACAATTCTGTCGTAGGCGGGCTCTTAATGTAGAAACAAGCTTCAATTATAATTTTTTTAAATAAATTTACGAAAGGTTCTTTGGTTTGGTTCCTACTCTGAAGTTCGGGCTCGATTCTTATGTAGTAGTGTTCGAGTTCGATGTGTTCGGTTATGGGTTCGGTTCGATTTTTGTTTCTATTAATAAATACCCATGACCATTAATAATGATCAGGAACTAATCAGGAAAACCAATAACTTAGATCTCATTTAAAATAGTAGTGAAAATCTAACCACTAATAAACGTAGGACGCAAAAATCGTCTGAATATAAGGAGCATCTATAAGATATGATACTAATTTATTCATGTTTAAATCCTTATTTTTAAGATAACAGCGGTCCGAGATTTCTGGTGTGCCCGGAACACGTTGTCGAGTCTCACCGCCTGCCTTTACTGAATTACCCACAACTGCCGGCTTTTGACCGGTCCGGCGTTGTCCACTACATAAGCGAGCCACCAAAGCTGTACACGGGGATCCCCGTGGACGTGGTGGTAGAGGTGACAGACTCTCTGGAGAACGGGAAAAGGGCGTCCTGCAAGTTCCAAGTGCTGCAGACGTGTGAGTGAATTTGCAGTAAACACAACAGCCACAAGAGCAAAACGAAAACAGAAGAAAAGGCAGATACATTAACAAAAACCTAACACAGCAAAAAAGCCACAACAACATCAAAAAGACAAAAAAAGCAAGGGTGACAATTAGAGGCCGACCGAAACCATTTTTTTTTCGGCCGATAACTAAATCTGACCGAAAGTTATAAATTGACTTTCGGAAGAATAGGAATCCAATACCAACAGTTTCACTACACCTTCGGCCGAAACCGAAACATAAACCGAAATTGCCAAAAAATATTTTATAAACTAACCCATAAAAACAAAGTTTTTATTATATTCCCTTTCTTTGTAAACTAAGTTTATATTTAATTTATATTTTGATAGATTAAAATAAATATAAGTGATATCATGCCTTATGAATTTCCACACTAAAATTTTGCGCATCCTTTTTTTTTCTATCTTTGGCCCGCAAAAACCATAAAAAGATAACTCGCTTTGTTTCGGCTACATTGTGTCGTTTTCATTTTATTTTTTCGTAATAACGAACATATCCGAAAAGTTTACTTACTTCCGTCTCTTCTGGTAGAGGCAGCCATGTTTTACGCGAAATATTTTCTTCGATTCGCATATTGGTCGAAGGTATTCGTGACTATTCCAAAGGTTATGATGCTAAAATTTGATAGAATGTAGTGTTAGTCGGTACAAGTCTGCTGCCCAAGTTTCAGCTCGATTGGACGATGGGAAGTGATCGAAAAATCGATGCAAAGTTTTGCAAGCAAACAATCAGACAGACAGCGCATGTTAAGAGAAAGGGAGTAAAAAGACTGCACATTTTTGTGTAAAATTAAATAGTTTATTATTCATTTCAATTTCCTACTTTACACAGATGAATTCGCAATAGTTTAACTAAATGAAATAGATGCAGCACTAGGAGTCTGAATTTTGAACGTTAAAATAGATATTTGGCTGATGACTGAAAGTCAATAACCGTTTCAGCCGAAACCAAAAGCGAACCGAAAGCTAACTTTTTTGGTTTCGGTAGAAAACGGAAACTACGCCGAAAGAGGTTATTCGCCTACTATCGGAGCTGATAACGAAACCGTAACCGAATTTCGGCCAGCCTTTAGTGACAATAACAACAGCTTTAACAACACAAAACAAAAACAGATACACCAACAGTGAAAGCCAAAACGAAAGCATTAGAGCTACCACAAAAACATCAACAGCAAAGAGAACAACGAAAAGGCAATTGTCAGCAACAGCATCAACGACAGCAACAATAAAACGCGTAGCAAGAAATAATGTGGAAAAAAAAAAAGAACAACGCAAAACCCCAAGAAAACTTTCTGTATAGACAGGCAACACCAACAAACAACAAAGGCGTCAACAATAGCACAAAGAAAGAATCTCAACACAATAGTAGACACTGTATTATGTCATAGAGATCGTAAAATAGTATAGGGACGATAAGGAATATAAACAAAATATAATATAGATGATGCAGAATACACACAATGACACACACACACACATAGACTATACATATTTATATATATATATATATTGTAACGTCTTTGGTTTATAGAAACTCTTGGATATAATATACATCTAACACTGCATCCAAAACATCGGCTAGCTCTCTTTAACTCAGGGTGCGTAACAAAATAATATATAACAATCGAGACCTAGTAGAACAACTTGAAACTTTAATGCATAACCTTTGTACAAATATGTCTATACTCTTCAGTACTAACTGCCACACATTCATTAGACTAATATCAATCTTTACTCATATGCGTCATACTTCAACAAGAGACCAGCCTAATCTGACTAACCGTTGTTATCTCACGTCAAAGCTTGCGTTCTCCCAAAACAACCTACGTCATAATTTTTATGTTCATAATGTGCAGTCTTTTGCGCACCAATATTTATCAGCTGCACATTTACGCTACATATATAGTATCGTTTTGGTATGTAAAGCAGCCATTAATAAAGGTTTGAAGCTTATTGCTCAGAGTGTTGGTGACACTCCAGGTCTCTTATCCGTAGAGAAGCACTGCCTTTACGTTGGTGTTGAAGATTCGCAGTTTGATTCGGGTAGACAGGGATGTTGACCCCCAGACTGGTCTCAGGGTGATGAAGGCATGTCTCGCTTTCACTATAGGGTAGCTTATACAGACCTATTGGTAGCAACGCCGGAGAATTTAGCTTGTATATATATTTTTTGTCTTCCCCAGTTGAATCGTGCGACTATCCTTATACACTGGACACTAGTCCCGAAGCTGCTATGACGTTTCATTGTGACATGACGGATGCTAACGTTCAGTATTGTAATATCAAATGCTGGGAGGAATTCGCCCTAAGTGGCAGCAACAAAATCGAGTGCCACAACATGCAATGGGTCTTTAAAGATCCGCCTGTTTGTAAAAGTATGTGAGCCTTGTTTAAACCGTGTACCTAAAAAATGCAACACTTACCGGAATAATCTATTTACCAATTCATCAAGCCTTATCTATCCATAATCTCTTTAACCAGACTAATCTACCTACCAATTCATTCAGTCACCAAGCATAATCTATTTACCAAATCACTTAACCAGCCTAATATGCCTACTAATTTACTTTTTTTTAAGTTTTGAAAATTACTAGCTCACCAACACTAATTTACCCACAAATTCACGTACTCACCAAGCCTAATTTACCCACTAATTCACTTACTCGCCAAGCCTAATTTACCCACTAATTCACTTACTCACCAAGCCTTATTTACCCTATAATTCACTTACTCGACAATCCTAACTAGTAACTTACTCACTAATTGACTTAATCACCAAGCCTAATTTACCCACTAATTCACTTACTCGCCAAGCCTAATTTACCCACTGATTCACTTACTCACCAAGCTTAATCTACCTATCTGTTTACTTACCTGCAACCTAATTTTTAAAACCAATTCACTCACCTACACTCCCAACCCCCTGTTTCTCTTTCCTACCTTGTGTGCTGCACAGAGAGGGACAGAGTGGGGTGTAAGGTCCCTCGCCGCCTGGTGCGAGGCAACATCACAGAGTACCGCTCCCTCGAGGGACAGCTGCGATGGAAGTTGAGCTGCAACGACCAGTTCCGCGTGCCCCCTTACCGCTTCGATAACAAGGAAGGCTACTTCCACTGCAACAAAGACGGACGAGTGATGCCCATGAGGATAACCATTGGCTCGTGCAGGCGTGAGCAGAATTTTGTTTGTTCTTCTTTCCCAACTTTTTATAAGAGAGACGAAACAGCAGATAGACGGGGCAGACAAGCAGATTAATAATGAGATAATATGTGTACCTAAAAATGCCTACAGGTCTAAGGATATGTGGATTATCGTACATCTATTCCATCTTCCTATTCACCAAGCATTAGGCTGTCTATCCACCATCGGTCTTAATCGGCATAATCTACCAATTCACTTATATCGCCAGGTATAATCTATCTACCAATTCACTAAACCAGCGTAATCTACCCACTACTTTAATTTTTTTTAAATCTACTTACTTTTAATTTTTTTTTTCTTTGTGGTTGAACTCATCCCTCCTGTTATGTTTACTGATATCATGAGTGGCTCTATATCTTGGTCCATCTTGTTGACTTGATACTAGCGTATCGATCCATGACATACTTCTTGGATTACAATACCAGAGGTCTCAATTCATCTCCACCCACCCCCCTCCCTCCAAATCCGCTCCTGCCCTCCCAATAGTGGAGGTTGTCCCTATGTCTACATAACACTGCTGGGTGTCTGCCATTAGTGAAGGGTGGGTTGGAGTATTGTTGCTGGCCACACAAATCTCTTGCATTCTGTGTCCACGAAACACGTGAACGCTGTTTCACAAATCCCCGCAACGGGCCTGCATGATATGAAATGGATAACTTTTTTATTTTGAATAAGCGAAAATTTCTGAAGCTATTAGGCACATCGGGCACGTTAGCCGAGCGGCAGCGCGTTCGACTGGCGAGCCGAAGGTCCAGGGATCAAATCCTGGTGCAGGCTAGGATTTTTTCCTGGGTCTGTAGGGTGTTCCCAGCTCTGCTGGATACCTGACCTTAGTTGGGGTAAAGTAAAGGCGGCTGTGCATAGTGCTGGCCACACAATCACCTAGTATGCCGTGGCCACAGAAACTGGTGAACGCTGCTTCATCGGACCTTATGGATCAATTCGGTCCGACGGGTACTTTACTTTTATTAGGCACATATCTATAGTGCAAGTCGTAACTACAAGTCCAATGGCTGGATCCTGGAACACTGAGTGTTAGCTATCAATCTATCAGGTCAAACGTACATCGGTTGCAAGCCCGCCTCGCCTAGCCCATTTATAACAGCTGAGTGACTCCACTGATCATGTTGATTTGCAGCCTTGCTTGTGTGTGTTTGTGTGGGGGGGGGGCACACAAACGAGGAAGGGGTGGGATCTGTTACTTTGTCACTATGTTAATGAGATATAGTCATGAAAGTAATATAATATACAAAGCCGCAAGAAAAATTTTGAATGATTTCTTAAATGTTCGTTCTTACTATGTTAATGCTGTGCAGGCTTAATGAAAGTGATGTACCTGTATGTCTATGTTAATAAATTAAGTTGTTGTTTTTTTCTTGTTTTTTTCCCCCCAAAATTTTTATTATAAACTAAATTATCCCCCCTGAATTTTCTTTTAGGATACCTTTATTTAATAAATTTATTATTATCTTCTTTTTTATTACTAATATATTTGTATTACTATTATTGTTCCATGTATTATTCACAAATGCTATAATTTTCTTATGTTTTTGACTATGCCTTTATTGTACCTATGTACTATGTGGCAAATGAAATATTATATTGTAAAAAAATATATTATATTAAATATTATATTGTTACCAACGCAATGCCCAGCCGCCTATACTTTTCTTCAACCGTGGTTATAAATCTTATTTAGAGTCTCAAATCCCCTCAATTCCCCCTCACACACCATTTAACTCCAAAACCAGACCATTAAAAAGGAAACCCTGGCGGTTTTACCTGGCTAATGACCCGAGACCATTCAGATGACACCACAAGACCATTATTTTACATTTTGAACGTTCCTTTCGATGGCTTTACCTTTGCCATATTTTACTGTTGCCATCTATACCATAACCTATCATTACCATAGCCAATGTTTACTGCAGCTATCATTACCGTAGCCAATGTTTACTGCAGCTATCATTACCGTAGCCAATGTTTACTGCAGCCATCATTACCGTAGCCAATGTTTACTGCAGCTATCATTACCGTAGCCAAAGTTTACTGCAGCCATCATTACCGTAGCCAATGTTTACTGCAGCCATCATTACCGTAGCCAATGTTTACTGCAGCTATCATTACCGTAGCCAATGTTTACTGCAGCTATCATTACCGTAGCCAATGTTTACTGCAGCTATCATTACCGTAGCCAATGTTTACTGCAGCTATCATTACCGTAGCCAATGTTTACTGCAGCTATCATTACCGTAGCCAATGTTTACTGCAGCTATCATTACCGTAGCCAATGTTTACTGCAGCTATCATTACCGTAGCCAATGTTTACTGCAGCTATCATTACCGTAGCCAATGTTTACTGCAGCTATCATTACCGTAGCCAATGTTTACTGCAGCTATCATTACCGTAGCCAATGTTTACTGCAGCTATCATTACCGTAGCCAATGTTTACTGCAGCTATCATTACCGTAGCCAATGTTTACTGCAGCTATCATTACCGTAGCCAATGTTCACTGCAGCTATCATTACCGTAGCCAATGTTTACTGCAGCTATCATTACCGTAGCCAATGTTTACTGCAGCTATCATTACCGTAGCCAATGTTTCCTGCAGCTATCATTACCGTAGCCAATGTTTACTGCAGCTATCATTACCGTAGCCAATGTTTACTGCAGCTATCATTACCGTAGCCAATGTTTACTGCAGCTATCATTACCGTAGCCAATGTTTACTGCAGCTATCATTACCGTAGCCAATGTTTACTGCAGCTATCATTACCGTAGCCAATGTTTACTGCAGCTATCATTACCGTAGCCAATGTTTACTGCAGCTATCATTACCGTAGCCAATGTTTACTGCAGCTATCATTACCGTAGCCAATGTTTACTGCAGCTATCATTACCGTAGCCAATGTTTACTGCAGCTATCATTACCGTAGCCAATGTTTACTGCAGCTATCATTACCGTAGCCAATGTTTACTGCAGCTATCATTACCGTAGCCAATGTTCACTGCAGCTATCATTACCGTAGCCAAATTTTACTGTTTAAATCTTTACGTTAGACTTTTTATTTGTTTTTTTTTTGTTGTTGTTGTTTTTTTTGGGGGGAGGGGTTGTCATGTTTTCAGTTTCCATTTAAATAAATATGGGTTTCATATTCCAACATGTGACAATACGAATCAAGCCTCAGGCAGAAATGAGTAATTGTTCACATTGTTTGGTTGTTGATGTTCATTTCCCCTTCTCTCTTAGCACGACGTACTGAACATTGATCCGGTTCTTTCCAAAAACTTTGTTTTATGTTGAACAAGCCGTGATGACTTGTGTTTATATCTACTCCCCCCCCCCCCCCAACACACACACACACACACACAAACACACTCCCAAACCTCTTTATTTGAATAGATTTCTCTTTTTCTCATTCTACTCCGCCATGCGTCCTTTTTTTTTTTAGCGACCAATGTAAACCCAGAGGTATTCCTGGAGCCCAGGCTGATCATCTACGGCTCTTCCTGCCACCAAAACAGAAGCCTCTTCCTTGCCAATCATGTCAAGAGCGTGGACCTCTTATGGGGCGCGGACGAGCGCTTCAACGACTACAAAGTCAACATCTTGAAGGCTGTGTGTTCCATTAATTGGGAGAGCAATCCACTCTACCGTAAAGAATTTGGGCACGACGGTGTCATAACAGAGGTTGTCACGCGCGATATAAACTATTTTTGCATAAATTTACATAACGACGGTGGCTTCTCTTTTTTTCCACAATCGATAAAGTCAAGTTTGGATTGCCATGCGGACGATTCCGGGTTCGAATACAGTTAAAACGTCATCCATCCCCCGTGGCGCTAAAGTCCATGTACTGCTTTTGGCCTGCTCCACCCCCCTTCTTTCATTCGGGGCCTATCCATGGCTTTCCTCCGTAGTGGCCCGCCACACCAAGCTTTTGTAGATCTGCTTCTACAATCTTCGACCCATTTTTGATGCGATCTGCTTCTAATATAAAGCCCGCCCCCCCCCCCCCTCCCTTTCGGCTTCTGGTGTTGTACTTTTACGGCTGCTCTACCTTCTGCCATTTTTTTCTTCTCCAGATGGCCTGCCCAACTCAGTCATGCCCTTCTATATTTCAGCTAACACAGTTGGATCCTTGAAAAGAGTGGACCGGGTTGCTTATAACTACTGTTAAATCAGCAAAACAGCGACTGTCAGTTGAGCGACTTCTCAATAAGCGTTTGTTTTAAAACAGGAACTGCCACAACAACGACGACATGATAGCGATTGTAATAAAAGAGCGATTGTCAATAACATAACAGCGACTGCTCATTAAATACATTTCAAGCCGCCGAAAGGGAATAAACAAAAATTACATTTCATTTATTAATCCAACATTTGACTGTCTTGAAAATACTTATTGTCATCTTTGCCAGTAAGATAACATGGTTAACATACTTTAATATACATGTGTTATTATTTTCTATGTGTTTAATCCCAAACCAAACATCAAGGACACAAACAACTGCTCAGTAAAAAAAAAATATATCAACAAGGAATTAAAAAATAAAATTCTATTTGGATTAGGTACATAATAGATACATAATTTAAAAAGAAGATTTAATACAGAATTCGTGATATAAAAATAAGATTTAATACAGAATTCGTGAAATAAAAAGAAGATTTAATACAGAATTCGTGATATAAAAAGAAGATTTAATACAGAATTCGTGATATAAAAAGAAGATTTAAAACATAATAGAAAAAGGCCAAGGTTAGTCAAATCATGTCACTTTTTTTTTTTAAATTGCCAGCAAGGGCTCGATGGAATTGCAGAAGATCATACTGATCTCGATGTTGCTGTACAGCAGTCATTCATGTGTTTATTCAGTTTATTTTCACGTATTTTTTCATTCGCTGAGCCAGGTCTCTGCCTTATAGTAGATGGGTACGATTTGTCCGTTGAGAGGCTTCCTGCCGTATTAGAACTTCAATAAATCTGAAAATGGAAGGATGATGAGTTTCAGCTGATCCTTGAACAACATTGTGCCAACTTTCGAGCTGATTGTTAGTTCGTGGCAGTCCTGCATCTTGTCGGGCTTTTACCATCCACATATCTACAGGAAAAAATGTCTTTCTTCTGTCTCCACGCCTGTTTCTCCACCCCACGTAGCTATCTTCGCGTAATCACAAGCAAAAGAAATAAAGTCTGCGCCCTTGTGAGTATATCTCATTCTTAAGTTGAAAGTAATGTCGCTATCCTAACAGTCGATGTTATAATGCGGTCGCTATTCAGACAATAGCCTTTTTGAAAGTCGCCAACCTGATTACGTCGCCCTTGTGTACTCGCTCAACTGACAGTCGCTGTTTTGACAGTCGCTTATCCAGCGCGGATACCGTTTGAATATATTCTGGTGAACAAAAGACATGGGAAAAAAATAACCAAATTATTGATTTAACTAAAAGGATAATAATCAGAAGGAAAAAATAAACATTCGCAAACTCAGACTCAAAAACTTATTTTAAAAAAAAACAACATAGATCTATGTAGAAAAATCAATTGCGCCCTCGTCAAGCCTTCATTATGTTTTTTTTTTTCTCTCACAGGCCTTTGTTAGAATTAGGGTTCCGAAACTTTTAGTAGACAGCAAATCCACGTGGACGATCTTGCATGACGATCTCGACCGAGTGTTCACGAAAAACGTACAAGACAGTAGAGGTAATACGCATACGTGGGACAGTGAACCGTTTAGGTTTCTGTACGACGGCGCCAGGTACGAATGCGAGTCTGGACAGATACCGACCGGATACAGAACTTGTTGTGAGTATTTTGGATCGGCTTTTAGTAAATCAAGGGTGGGCAAACTACAGCCCGCGGGCCGACGAGGCCGTGGGAAGGTACAAACTTAACTCATAGATTTAATCATATACTATAATACACATGGACCGCTTGCTTGAGTATTTCTGCTATATGATGACTCGAAAGACTGCTTTTTAGAATTCCCGACTCGTTTAATACTTTGCACTCCCGTTTTATTGAATCGCTTTGATTTTCTCAATGAAAAATTCAAAATAAAATCGAAAGTTCTATACAGCGGAAACATTAAAGAAACAAGGAGGTGCGTAGAAGTAATTTAAGACAGCCTTATTGGTTGCGCACGGAAAAAAAGTACATATAAGCTCTAAAAATATAGCAAGCGGTCCATCTTATTGTAGTCTATGATTTAATGCATAAGAAACATAAATGTGCTTACAAGGTTAAACATAGAAGTGTAATAATATGAAAATTAGAAATAATGGACATTAATGAGAACCTTAATGATTGCATTCATTCGCATTTTCTTTCGTGTCTGTAAGTGGCAGTTTATTATCTGAATTACATTCACAACGTTAAGTGAAGTGAAATATACTATCGAGACACATTTAGATATTGTCATGTAGTTACTATGTAAATAAATATGTCATTTAACCATGACAGGCTTAATAACAGCTTTCACGTGAGAGAAAATATTTCACACGTGGACGTTGAAACAAAATCTAAAATTAGAGCGAATGCAACTTTTTTTTTTCAATCAGATGAATATTTCAGGGAAGGATTCCAGCAGATGACTTTTTTTTTAAGCGACTTACATCCCGATTTACCAACAAATCAGCAAATTTCGATGTGCATAATTCGGATATTTTACATTCAGATTGCCGCAATTCTAAAATTGGCAATATCTATCCACCCAAAAAGATCCAGTTCTACTAATAGAGATTGGGTAGCTGACAAGCCAGACTTGGTGGGGGTTTATAAACATCGGTCTGAGTTCGCAAGTCTTGACTTTGGTAATAAAAACTCCACTTTACGTATTTAATGTACTTCTGGAACTCATCTATCTTTAACGTATTTCAAATTTAATGAGACATAACATTAGGGAAGTTCCGTACCTAAATGTTTTGGTGTTGATATCGCGGCAAAATATGTCTTGTTTCCAAGGCAAATCCATTCCAGTAGCCAAACATTCAGCTACGGTTTGACGCAATCCTGGTAAATGCAAGTTCAACTCAGTTAAATGTTAAGTTTGCGAGAAACATAAGCTTTAACAGTCAGTCCCTAAAAAAAAATGTTTTTTCTGGAAAGCGTTTAACTCCTTAATTGCTTTCGAACAACAACAAAAGCTATTTTTAAAAATGGCAATCTATTCAAGACTTAACATCGACAAAGCCAGCGATATCTGGTGTGCAGCATCCGTTCTCCATATAGATGCTCTATTTTTTATTTTTGTAGAAGCAATGAAGAATTTGAAACTATTAAAGCTGACAAGCTTGACAACAGTTTCCATCACAGAGCACATGATCAATAGTAAGATCTTTCCATACAATATTTCCTGGTATGCAAGTAAGAAGTTCAACATGAATCTCAAGAGGTTTCAGAAATCCATTTTTTATGCCAACTTTTGCATTATCATCGTCATTTGTACACAGAATAATCGATTTAATTCGATGTTCTGATTTTGTTTCATACTTTACGAATGCGGTCGTAAAGTCTTTTGCTTCGTTGTAGTTTTTTTTTTTTTTCACGAAAAGCTAAGCAACAACTCATAACAAGTACGAATATTTTCACCATATCGTGGGTCTATTGCCTAAGCGCGACGCAACATCAAGCTTTCATAATGAGTGACCTTAACTATATTAGCTTGATAAAATCATGTCTTTCGTTTTTACATTATAAATAAATCTTCAGCCTAATCAGTTTTAAGCGTCTTACAGTATACTACTTTCAGAGTCTTCTAGTTCTCGAATCAGAAAGAGTATAACTTATTTATTTGGTAAAAATCTCCCTCAAAAGAATATCAGCACTACTGAAAACGTTTCATTCATGTCAAAATTTATCCGTAAACACTGAGCAATTTTGGTAACATTTTCCCTAGCATTTTTGCTTTTCATAAAGACCACTAGAGTAAAAATAGCCCTTTGTAGTCTTAAACATGAAATAACACTTTTTTTATTTAGTTTCATAATATAATAATACTAATAATACAACATTTTCACAACAGAAAGCACAAACAGCATGAAGGGTGAATCTAATGTTTTTTATCGTTGTTCAGACTTCCATTGGGATGGGGGGAAGTTTTTCGCTTGCTTTTAAAAATTGATCTGCGTGCCAATCTGGTGCGCGCATCGTAGGTTGCCGATCTCCGCTTTGGATCAGTATGTCACTAATGGATACATACAAGAAAGGTTTTAGTTGTTTCTTTAGATGATTAGGTCATTAGTAGATACATGTACATTTGTTACTTCAGAAAGTTAGGTCATTAGCCTAACACCTTAGGCCTTAGACAGTTAGGTCTTTAGTGAATAGGCCTAAGTGAGAAGAAAGATTTTAGTAGATACTATAGATGGCTACATCATTGGTAGATACATAAATGTAAGCTACCTACTATCTTTCTTCCTTCTCGTCTAAGAGTCGGTCGTTCATTATTGTTACGCAATCTTGAGATAGTCTGAGCCGCAGGGCCGGGTCTAGGGTTTTTGGCGCTTTAGGCGAAAACGAATTCTGCGCCCTCATTAAAGTGCCTTTGGCGGGGTCTGCCGGGTATGGAACTTCGAAAATGTGTTTTTGTTAATAATTATTATAGCCCAACAACGAATTTTATTTTATAACCTTTGATTGATGACTGTGAAATGTAAATAAAACAGTTGAATGAAAAGTAACAATGGCTTTTTATTAGACTAAGATTAATAATTAGAAATCTAAATTATTATTAGAAAAGTTACATAAAATCACAGTTTTACATTAGGTATATAGGTTTATAGGTTTTATAATTGCATTATGAACAGTTCTCTTAATAACAAAAAGAAACTCACAGTTAGATTTAGATATTTTTTTTTAACACTTAAAAAAATACACACAAAGAATACTTTATATTGTTTGATATTGGATTATTGTTTTCTTAAATACGGTCCAAAACTCACTTTTGATTAACAGTATTTATACTCCTAAAGAATAAAACCGTAATGGTACTTTTCTTGCTTTCTGCTTTGCAAATTCTTGTATGAGGAGGGCTTTTGAGTCTAACTAACTTGCTATCTCACTTTCAATAGAAATTGTCGCCAGACCCACAAATATCTCCTGACACCTTGTACTACTAAGTACTACGCAGATAGGTTTCAATTAGCTTAAGTTTTGAAAAACTTCGTTCAGCACTAGCTACGGAAAGTGGCAACGTAAGCAAAATACGAAGGCCTACACAAATGTTAGGAAATTCATATTCAAGATTCTGTTGGTAAATGTAGTTTAGGATTTCATCAGGGTTTGATACTGAGTCATGGAAATGATGAGAAATTGCTCTTAGTTCAGATCTCTGACGTACAGCTGCAATGTCAGATTCATTCAAACCTTCATCTCTTTCAATTGTTAATGCCTTTTCCAAGTTTTTGCACATCGACTTAACGTCAGATGTAGTCTTGTTTTTAATGCCAGGAATGTTGTACACAAATACAAAGAAACGAGATACTTTATTTAACTGGGAAAATATTTCTTTTACCGCATAAGCAGCTGTGTCTAAAGCAGCAACATAAAAGTGAAACTTTCTGATGGGTTAACTGCAATATTTACATGTTCATCTGTTGATTCGTAATCAGCCATGTTCTTCTTTTTTTTTTTATTCGGACCTTCTCTTTCTCGAATACTGGTTCTATTCCATGCAACTTCTTATGCTACTTCATTAGCATCAACCAGAACTCTATTGAACTCTAAATCACTTCTAGCTGTAACCAAAACCTCTTCGTTTTGTTTTTTTCAGGTGACTAACTGCTCTGGAGACTCAAGTCCTTTTCTTGCAGTATCTTACTAGTTATGTTTACTTGAAACAAAATGTTGTGCACAGTGACAAGTGCAGCAATAAACTCGAAGTCTGAGATATTTTTAAGTAACCCAAGTTCTTCTACCTTCGCAATATTGCCACTAGTCTAGATCCATTTAGTGTCTTCAGAAATCTCTTCCAAAGCATCACAAACATGAGATAACTGGTACCGCAGAGGTGTTAGTGCATCAATTTGACTGTGCCATCTTGTGCCACTTAGGGGATTTAATGTGCTCGTTTTCGTAATTAACAGTCTGAAAATGCACATAAAAACAACAACAACTGCACTGCCAAATCACACAGCTCAGAGCCTTCACGACTTATGATTCACGAACTGACTTTATGGTCACGGTCACGTCACTTCACTATGATATTCCGCCGCCGCATCGCATCCAGTAATTCCTCTGCCTTTGCTAGTAGCGCTCAAGGGCACTAAACTTTAATATGGTTTATAATTTATTTTAAATCCCCAAATTAAAAAAAATCCTCAATTTCGCGCCCCCCAAAATTTTGCGCCCTAGTTCGCCTATATGGATGAGCCGGCCCTGCTGAGCCGTGAGGGATGAAGATAGACTGAGCACTAGAATCAAAATAGAAATAAATCGCAAACATAGATTAGCTCACTAGCCCAATTGTATTATGACAGAGTATGAAGTCGATTGTGTGGCGTAACTGGCTGATAGGATATAATATATACTTAATATTGAAATATTATGCTGTAAATGTGCACGAGAGTTAAATGTATCAAAACTTACTACTTGGGTCAAGTCATTGATTATCGTTACGCAACCTTGAGAGAATAGTGTGAGCCTGGAGGAATAAAGATAGACTGAGCACTGAATTCAAAATAGAAAAGAGTCGTCACAGAAATCTTCCACACAAAAAAAAGTTATTATCTTCTTATCTTATACATTACAGACGCTCCTTCTATAGAGAAGATTGTCGCGTCCTACGCTCATCCGTGGTCCGAGTCTAGTCTTGCATTTTTATTAATGTTTTAAAAGATGTTAAGTAACTGGTTTTCCTAGTTTGTTCAGGCAACCCATTCCATGCCCGAATGCCACTCGGGAAGAAAGAGTACTTATATACATTTGTTCTCGCATAGGGGATAAGGAAAGTGTTTTTGTACTTTAGATGAATCCAGTTAAAACTATGTATCAGAGAGATGCTTTCCCAGCGCTTTTTAAACTGCTTTCAACCCCGCCCCACTGCCTTAACCTCGTCTTCTTTCTTCTTACACAGTGCCGTGCGGCAGAGGCAGCATACGGGATGGAGACCATTGCACCGTTTGCCCAGTGGGCACCTTCCAGGATCTCGATTCCTCTACTTACTGCACTAAATGCCCTACAGGCTGGAAGTCAAGAAACGTGGGGCTCGTGTCGGTGGCGGAGTGTCGCGATGTTGATTTCGTAGAAAATTATTCAAGTAACAAGTTATTTCATAATATCTATTGATATATAAATATATATATATATATAAAGTACGACGTTTGTGTCTAATCCGACTCCCATTGATTAATTTAAAAGCACGTAACCTTATTGACTAATATTTTACTTTTGAGATCTCGCTTTCTACATGTGCCCTCCCTACCCTGAGTGGTTAGCGCCCCGGACTGCGGGTGACCTTGGTTCTTTTCCCCACTGAAAACTTTTGTTTTTCTTCTCTTTTTCTGTAATAGCAATACTTTTTCTAAATTTTCTGTAAGAATAAGCTTGCTCTTTTTTTTAAAATATTGTTAAGAAGAATTTCAGGATTCGGAGCTTTCCTAAAATGTTTTCAGTAAGTAAAATAGAATAATTATAATTTTAGACATGCGTGTGACTCATTAATACTTTTTTTTATGGAATACTTCAAGTGGTAACTGTTGTGAAATCTCTGTTTCAGTCTATATCTTAGCTTTGCTTGTTTGAAGTGGAGAATAAGGCAACAGTTCAAACATTTCTCTACACTAAACGGGGCCAACCAGTGATGCCAAAATTGCTCTGAAACGTCTGAGTTCATACCTTATGTATTACAATCGCTCCTTCTTTAAAGAAGATTATTGCCTATTAATTAAGCACATCCCTCAATTGAGTCTAGTCTAGCACTTGTATTAGTTTTTTTTATGATGTCAAGTTACTGGTTTTCGTGGTTTGTTCAGGCAACCCATTCCAGGCCCGGATGCCCCTCGGGAAGAAAGAGTACTTAAATTTGTATGCATTTGTTTTCGCATGCGGGATAAGGAAATAGTCTTTGTCCTTATGTTATCTGAGCATTGCAAGAGGTTGTTATAGGGTTGTAGACCTCTTTATCGAAATTAGATTTTAATGCCTTGTGTACTATACTCTTTATCCTTTTGCCCTCTATTGTTTCTGGATTTAGTGGTTTAACTAGTGGTGTTCTAGTCCTTATCGATATTAATATGATCACTTCTTCAAGATCTGGTTTAGCTTATTGTGTCTTTCATTGCCTTGTAGGGTTTTAGTAGTTCTTCAAATGAGATACACACGCAGTACGTTAAACGATTCTTCAATTCCTATCTTCGTAGGATCGTTACAAAGCATGTGCCATTATAGGATTCTGCTCTGTTCGTCACTAACTTTTACTCAGGATTCCAAGTGTCGTTAGGGGTGAAACAGTAATCTTTCGGAGTGCTCACCTTTGAATCTGCGGCGCCAACACCAGGGCTGTGGAGTCGGTAGATAAATGTTCCGACTCAAACTCCGACTCCGACTCCTCATTTTTTTCTACTTCCGACTCCAACTCCAACTCCGACTCCTCATTTTTTTCTACTTCCGACTCCAACTCCGACTCCGACTCCAGGTACCCAAATTTCCTCCGACTCTTCGACTCCGACTCCGACTGATAAATGGTTGATAAATATTCCGACTCCGACTCCAGGTACCAAAAATTCCTCCGACTCCGACTCTTCGACTCCGACTCCGACTGATAAATGGTTGATAAATATTCCGACTCCAACTCCGACTCCAGGTACCCAAAATTCCTCCGACTCCGACTCTTCGACTCCGACTCCACAGCCCTGGCCTACACTGTGGAATTCCGAGACTAAAATAGTCATAATTAAAAAAAAAGGTATACAGTCTGACTGAAGGGATGAATAGGGCTGGTGAAGCAGCGTTCACAAGTTTATGTGACATACTAGTGGATTGTGTGGCTAGCACTATGCACAACCGCCTTTACTTTACTTGAGCTAAGGGTCAGGTACACAAGAAACCTGGGTGGACTCTGGATCGCCTCCCAGACCCCCAGATAAAATCCTAGCCTGCACCAGGATTTGAACCCTGGACCTTCAGTACGACAGTCGAAGCTCTCCCCACCGGTCCCCCCCCCCCCCCCCCCCCAAATAGTCATAAGAGAAAATTTTGAAGATCTTCCTCTTTAGTTAGTGTTATTGTATGTTCCCCACTCCAACAGCGGAAACCGATTTGTGGAAAATTGTTCTGTATGTATTTATTTCTTTCGCAAGCGCACTGAGAATGATAATTTACAATAGAATGGAAAGACGCACTACATAAAAAAAAATCATTATTATTTATGCATAAATCAGAGGACTGCCCCAGAGGCACCTCCAAGATCGGCCGGACCGGCGAATGCGTGCCGTGCCCCGCCGGAACGTTCCAGTTTAACGCCGACTGCTTGACCTGCCCAGACGGGACGAAAACGCTGCTCAACGGAAGCTCGTCCGCGGGTGACTGCAAGCGTGAGTATATAGGGCTATGTGCTTAGTAGGCTATGTAGCAGTGGTTTCTTGTTACTATATTGAAGCCTATTGTGAAGCCGGCTGGTCCTGCGGTTAGCTCACCAGACTGACAACCAAAAACCAACTGACACGTCGCGGGTTCTATCGCTGACACCGATTGATCACTGCGCCCTGCAGGAGTTATGGTACTAGAGGACGTAATAATCTTCTAAAGCGCACTGAGCATACTAAAATAGCACGGAGAGAGGTGCTATATAAATAACCATTATTATATTCTTATTATTATTATATTGCATTTGAGAACGTTTCTCTAGTTCATGTGAAGTAAGGCTTGTTGTTAATGTTGCGTTAGCTACAAGGAAGCTACTTATTATTAATCAGTAAAGGGGAATGTTGTCATCATAGATAAGCTCAAGTATTAAATTCTTCTTTAAACATTAAAATTTCATCTCTAACAATAGAGTGCGCGGTCCATCTTATTATAGTCTTTGATCTAAACAAATGGAAATATGTCTTGATTACAGTTTTTCCGTCTTTCAGCATATTTTAAACACTATAACAAAACTTTTAGTATTCAAGAACAGAAATATACTTATAAAAAAGACATGCACCCACATTATCATACCATTTATCATAACAAAAAAAGTATCCTTAGGAGTCAGCTATTGTATTTCTTACAGTGGAACAAAAGAGTTTCTAAATCTCTCTGTTCTTGATCCTATTGACATGGTTCACAGTCACTTTATCCCCAGTCACTTCATCGCCAGATAATTCATTCCCAGTCACTTCATCCCCAGTCACTTCATCGCCAGATAATTCATTCCCAGTCACTTCATCCCCAGTCACTTCATCCCCAGACACTTAATCCCAGACACTTAATCCTGAAGCAATATGTAGTGCATGGCTGACAACTTAAGCAGTTGTATTATGGTAGACACTTAAGGGTCCCCTCCTGTGACGATCTTTTATACTAATTAACAGAACATTAATTAGTCTGTGGTATTCCAATTGATGATTTCTACGTTTGAAGATAAAAGAAAATAAAAAGGTAAGGGGACAAAGTTTCGTCGTCGTTTATCTCAGAATTGCCCCTGGCTTGATTGCTCGACAAGGATTATTTACCGTATATACTCGTGTATAAGTCGCACTTTGTTACCTAAAATTTCGACAAAAAGTAGGGGCGCGACTTATACACCCAACACTGTTTTTGAAAAGTTCGAAAAACATCACTACTCTGTCATAAAGTTTCCTACATAACCCTTATAGTTGATTGTAGTAATGTAGAATGACTAGGATATCCGTAGGCCTACATTTTACATTTAGACAACTTTCGTAGGTGTACATATTACTATCTTTATGTAACTGAAATTGAAATGAACAAATATTTTTGGTTTTTCGGACACCCGCCCCCCCCCCCCTTTTTTTTTCTTTTGAACTTTTATGCCCAAACCAAATGAAAATGACCTAATTAAAGCCCTACAGGGAAAAGATCAAGTGACCATCTTTGGCCTGCGCACATACACATAAACTCGCACCTTAACCGAATCAAACCAGAAAAAGCGGCAATATGCTCCCTCTGTAAACACCAAAATGAAACAGTTGCCCATCACTTTTGTGATTGTGCAGCACTACAGGACATACGAAATATGTACCTCCCCAAAACACCAAATCTCTTAAAACACTCTATATTAAAACTACGAGCAGCTACGAAAAGTCAGCAATTTCTTCACCATAGCCTCAGGCCGAAGGGCACGTGCAAAGATGGCTGACGGATCAGGATGATGATGAAAAAAGTTTATTTTATTGTTGATGTGATTGTTGTTTGTTTTTTTGCTCAATGAAGTCTTAAACTCTCCAGCTGTTTGCCCCGTTGGCACCTTCTCAAGGTCGGGGCTCAAACCTTGTTTCCCCTGCAATAAAGGCCGGTATGCGGACGAGGAGGGGCAGAAGAGCTGCAAGCATTGCCCCTTCGGCACCTGGACAGAAGAAAAGGGCACCACTCGTAAAGAACTATGCCTTGGTAAGTGTCAAGTTTTGAATGCCTCGTACGCCCCCCCCCCCCCCCCCTGTTACGTCTTGTGGGAGAATAGGGCGTTCTGGGCTTAACCTGTAGTTTGAGTTTAGTCTTGCACTTTGTTAATTGGTTAAACTGTTAAAGGATTGGTTTTCCTGTCTAGTTAAATCGTGTAGATAAGTTAGAAATATTCGACGCTCTAAGTCCGTGTCCTAGATTAAAATTACAGTTTTGGTTTATATATTGTTTCAATTGTTCAATGATAACACCAGTGTACTCTCTACCAGTAAGAAAGTTTGGAATCCATTTTATGTAAAAAGATGAAAAAAATTTTATCTTGTTTTAGTTCTTTTAAGTTAACTAACATAGTGAACTTTATAAAATAAGTCAATTCTAGTAATATGGAAACTTCCTGATTATTAGTATCTAGGCTAATCCATTTGTTTTAAGTTATTCCTCTTTTTCACACTCCGTATTTTATTTTTTTATTTTTTTTTTGGGGGGGGGGAGTAATTTAGAATTAGGGCCAGATTAAGACCCTAAGAGCCCCTTAAGCATTTAAGGCTTACTATATAAATAATTCAAAAGGCAAAAAATAGCAGAAACAAAGATATGAAAGAAATAACATCCGCAAACTTAACAATAAGATTGAGACATAATAATATGATTATGCCTTTTGTGAAAACTTCTACATTTTTATATATGACACCGCTTTCTTCTACTTAGAACAAAATTCAAAGTCTTGACAGTAATCATTGTATACTCCCTTTATTTTAAGTTGCATTTTCTGTCTGTCTGCAATCGTCGTGCAAAACTTTGCTTCGATTTTTCGACCACTTTCCGTGGTCCGATCGAGCGGAAATTTGGACGGCAGATTTGTGGCGCCTAACAATACATCCTATTAAATTTTCAGTTAAAACAACTTAATAATACTACACTTATGACAATATTCATTTCTTAAAAGGAAAATATAAGAAAAATTTTGATTTCGCGTAAAAAATGCCTGTGCAACTTTTTATACTTTTTCGGCGCAAAGCTAGAAAAAAAAAATTATGCGCTTAGATTATTTTTAGAACAATTCATACAGAGTAAGGAGATATTTTTGAGATTTGCGACACATATATTTTTTAATTACATGATGGTAAACTTAGTTTGCAAATAAAGGGGGTATGATAAAAACTGTGTTTTTATGGTTTTCTTTTTTACTCCCTTTATTTTAAGTTGCATTTTCTGTCTGTCTGCAATCGTCGTGCAAAACTTTGCTTCGATTTTTCGACCACTTCCCGTGGTCCGATCGAGCGGAAATTTGGATGGCAGATTTGTGGCGCCTAACAATACATCCTATCAAATTTTCAGTTAAAACGACTTAATAATACTACACTTATGACAATATTCATTTCTTAAAAGGAAAGTATAGGAAATATTTAGATTTCGCGTTAAAAATGCCTGTGCAACTTTTTATAGTTTTTCGGCGCAAAGCTAGAAAAAAAAAATTATGCGCTAAGATTATTTTTAGAACCATTCATACGGAGTAAGGATATATTTTTGAGATTTGCGACACAGATATTTTTTAATTACATGATGGTAAACTTAGTTTGCAAATAAAGGGAGTATAATAAAAACTTCGTTTTTTACGGTTTTCTTGTTACTTCTTTATTTTAAGTTGCAATGTCTGCAATGGTGCAAAAATTGGCTTCGATTTTTCGACCACTTCCCGTGGTCCGATCGAGCTGAAATTTGGACAGCAGATTTGTGGCGCCTAACAATACATCCTATCAAATTTTCAGTTAAAACGACTTAATAATACTACACTTATGACAATATTCATTTCTTAAAAGGAAAGTATAGGAAATATTTAGATTTCGCGTTAAAAATGCCTGTGCAACTTTTTATAGTTTTTCGGCGCAAAGCTAGAAAAAAAAAATTATGCGCTAAGATTATTTTTAGAACCATTCATACGGAGTAAGGATATATTTTTGAGATTTGCGACACAGATATTTTTCTGTACGTTTCATTTGCAGTAGTCAATCAATTATTTAATTACATGATGGTAAACTTAGTTTGCTAATAAAGGGAGCATAATGAAAACTTCGTTTTTATGGTTTTCTTGTTTCTTTCTTCATTTAATGTGTCAGCCCTTTTTTTATCCCCATTACTATTCGGTCATCCTACAACCATTCACAAAAACTAATCTTCATGGAGACAAAAAATAAAAGATTTTCCCCAGTCTTATCTTGTTACTCCCTGGTACTATCTTGTCTTTTGCAACTCTTATCTTGTAATTCCTAGTATCACCTTGTTATTTCCTAGTACCACCTTGTTATTTCCTAGTATCACCTTGTTATTTCCTAGTATCACCTTGTTATTTTCTAGTATCACCTTGTTATTTCCTAGTACCACCTTGTTATTTCCTAGTATCACCTTGTTATTTCCTAGTATCACCTTGTTATTTCCTAGTATCACCTTGTTATTTCCAAGTACCACCTTGTTATTTCCTAGTATCACCTTGTTATTTCCTAGTATCACCTTGTTATTTCCTAGAATCACCTTGTTATTTCCTAGTATCACCTTGTTATTTCCAAGTACCACCTTGTTATTTCCTAGTATCACCTTGTTATTTCCTAGTATCACCTTGTTATTTCCTAGTATCACCTTGTTATTTCCTAGTACCACCTTGTTATTTCCTAGTACCAACTTGTTATTTCCTAGTACCACCTTGTTATTTCCTAGTACCACCATGTTATGTCCTAGTATCACCTTGTTATTTCCTAGTATCACCTTGTTATTTCCTAGTACCACCTTGTTATTTCCTAGTATCACCTTGTTATTTCCTAGTATCACCTTGTTATTTCCTAGTATCACCTTGTTATTTCCTAGTACCACCTTGTTATTTCCTAGTATCACCTTGTTATTTCCTAGTATCACCTTGTTATTTCCTAGTATCACCTTGTTATTTCCTAGTACCAACTTGTTATTTCCTAGTATCACCTTGTTATTTCCTAGTATCACCTTGTTATTTCCTAGTATCACTTTGTTATTTTCTAGTATCACCTTGTTATTTCCTAGTATCACCTTGTTATTTCCTAGTATCACCTTGTTATTTCCTAGTACCACCTTGTTATTTCCTAGTATCACCTTGTTATTTCCTAGTATCACCTTGTTATTTCCTAGTACCACCTTGTTATTTCCTAGTATCACCTTGTTATTTCCTAGTACCAACTTGTTTTTTCCTAGTATCACCTTGTTATTTCCTAGTATCACCTTGTTATTTCCTAGTATCACCTTGTTATTTCCTAGTACCACCTTGTTATTCCTAGTATCACCTTGTTATTTCCAAGCATCACCTTGTTATTTCCAAAGCATCACCTTGTTATTTCCTAGTACCACCTTGTTATTTCCTAGTATCACCTTGTTATTTCCTAGTATCACCTTGTTATTTCCTAGTATCACCTTGTTATTTCCTAGTATCACCTTGTTATTTCCTAGTACCACCTTGTTATTTCCTAGTATCACCTTGTTATTTCCTAGTAACACCTTGTTATTTCCTAGTATCACCTTGTTATTTCCTAGTACCAACTTGTTATTTCCTAGTATCACCTTGTTATTTCCTAGTACCAACTTGTTTTTTCCTAGTATCACCTTGTTATTTCCTAGTATCACCTTGTTATTTCCTAGTATCACCTTGTTATTTCCTAGTACCACCTTGTTATTCCTAGTATCACCTTGTTATTTCCAAGCATCACCTTGTTATTTCCAAAGCATCACCTTGTTATTTCCTAGTACCACCTTGTTATTTCCTAGTATCACCTTGTTATTTCCTAGTAACACCTTGTTATCTCCTAGTATCACCTTGTTATTTCCTAGTACCAACTTGTTATTTCCTAGTATCACCTTGTTATTTCCTAGTACCAACTTGTTTTTTCCTAGTATCACCTTGTTATTTCCTAGTATCACCTTGTTATTTCCTAGTATCACTTTGTTATTTCCTAGTACCACCTTGTTATTCCTAGTATCACCTTGTTATTTCCAAGCATCACCTTGTTATTTCCAAAGCATCACCTTGTTATTTCCTAGTACCACCTTGTTATTTCCTAGTATCACCTTGTTATTTCCTAGTACCACCTTGTTATTTCCTAGTATCACCTTGTTATTTCCTAGTAACACCTTGTTATTTCCTAGTATCACCTTGTTATTTCCTAGTACCAACTTGTTATTTCCTAGTATCACCTTGTTATTACCTAGTACCACCTTGTTATTTCCTAGTACCACCATGTTATTTCCTAGTATCACCTTGTTATTTCCTAGTATCACCTTGTTATTTCCTAGTACCACCTTGTTATTTCCTAGTACCACCTTGTTATTTCCTAGTATCACCTTGTTATTTCCTAGTATCACCTTGTTTTTTCCTAGAATCACCTTGTTATTTCCTAGTATCACCTTGTTATTTCCTAGTATCACCTTGTTATTTCCTAGTACCACCTTGTTATTCCTAGTATTACCTTGTTATTTCTAGTACCACCTTGTTATTCCTAGTATCACCTTGTTATTTCCTAGTACCACCTTGTTATTTCCTAGTATCACCTTGTTATTTCCTAGTACCACCTTGTTATTCCTAGTATCACCTTGTTATTTCCTAGTATCACCTTGTTATTTCCTAGTACCACCTTGTTATTCCTAGTATCACCTTGTTATTTCCAAGCATCACCTTGTTATTTCCAAAGCATCACCTTGTTATTTCCTAGTATCACCTTGTTATTTCCTAGTACCAACTTGTTATTTCCTAGTATCACCTTGTTATTTCCTAGTATCACCTTGTTATTTCCTAGTATCACTTTGTTTTTTCCTAGTATCACCTTGTTATTTTCAAGCATCACCTTGTTATTTCCAAGCATCACCTTGTTATTTCCAAAGCATCACCTTGTTATTTCCTAGTATCACCTTGTTATTTCCTAGTACCAACTTGTTATTTCCTAGTAGCACCTTGTTATTTCCTAGTATCACCTTGTTATTTCCTAGTATCACCTTGTTATTTCCTAGTATCACCTTGTTATTTCCTAGTATCACCTTTTTATTTCCTATCTTTCAATGCAGATTTCGATCTAGTGATGAGGGACACATACCGGCTCATGGTGAACCAATTGAAGATAAATAGAGACGCGATGACCCTTATGATGTGGGTGAACAGCCTGCACGAGTTGACCGACTACGCTACCCATGTCTTGGCCGGGCCCATAACGGATGGGGTCGGCGCCATCGGTTGCGGCCTATTCACTATTAGCTTCAAGCAAACCTTGAGCGTGAAGAGGACGACTCGAAGGTATGTTAACGTGAACGTAGTCTAAAACGTCTACCTAAGGCACGCGTACAAGACTTGGTACGTGGAGCGATTTTCAAAGGCACGCGAAAGACCCTTTTACCCTGCAATAATAAAAGACAATTCTACAAGAAATTGAATACTAGAGCGAGATGACTATTAGGATTGTTTCGTACACTGAATGATGAAGTTATCCTACTTTGGCACACTATCATAACAAGGTTTCGGGCTCTGGTCACACTATCCCCTAGTATGCCGTGGCCACAGAAACTGGTAAACTCTGGTTAACCGGCTTTATGTATCAATTTGATTCGATCTGTATTTTACTTTTGTTTTCAAATGGTTTGAAATGGATGCAGACCTCACTTAATGCTTTGTATATCAAGAGGAAACTTAGGGACAATTCTACTAAAAAAAACTTACTCGTTCTGAATGAAACAACCGAGTCAGGTATAAACAAAGGAACAATACTCTCCACCATATAAAACATAATGAGTGTACGCCCCTCTCGCCACCCAACTCCCCTATTACAGGACCTGGCACCACATTGCTTTGATTTTCTCCAACAACCTCTTGACGCTCTACATGGACGGGCGAGAAGTGGACGTGCTTCCAGCTGACTTCCCACGACATTGTGAGCACATTGACTTTAAGGGCTCGACGAATATGACAGGTGAGAGATGTAAGGTGTGGGGGCTTGAACTTCTTGCTGGCGACCCCCTCCCACCCCCTCCTTTCCTCCACCCCTCGACTCAGGGCACCTTGTAGATCATTCCTGCACACGGTGTGCATCGGGTAAATGTGGTAAATGATGCTGTTTTTTTATTAGGTCAGGCATAGAGTGTTGATAGTCCGTTTGACTCATTACTGTAATGACTGTTAGATATGACTGGTAACTAACTTGTACTTAACACTAAACAGCACACACAAACATTAGATTCAAACATAGATTCTACAATGAGTCAATCAATGAATGCTGGCGTGAGTTAGATTGATATTCATTACATATTCTAAGTCCCTAACACTAACAGTATATATTTGGGCTGTGGGCAAATAACTATTGGATTTCTAAATGCTTAGTAGTTATTTAGTTCTTAATGAATTCAATATCAACGCCTACTAATATATGATAAGATAAACTTAGCAAGAGAGACGATAAAGTGAGACATAATAAGAGATTAAAGAAAGAAAGAGAGAATGAGAGAGAGAGAGTGTGTGTGTGTGTGTGTGTTCCACTAACATTATAATTTTTAAAACTCTTTGTCTCTTCTATTCACGGGCAGAACTGATGGCTACAGATTTGGTGCTAACCAATATGGCGCCGGAAGTGAACGCTATCGTGCAGCTAGCAAGCCAGTGTGGTCAGTCGAGGAAATTCGAGAACCTTCTCTCGGTAATCGGCTCAGAACAAGCGATGGCCACGCACAGCTCATGTGATGGTCAGTGTGGCTAATGCACTACAATAACCTTAGAAACGTACTTAAGAGTAATAATAAATGATAAATTATCTTGGAATCTACATATTGATGATGAAGTAATTTAAAAATCTAGAAAAACATTAGGCTTCATAAAAAGAAACTTTTACAAATGTAATAAGAACATACAACTAAAATGGTATCTCATGTTAGTTTGACCTATACTTTATATCAACTAAAGAAAAAAAATTAAAAATTAGTACGAATTCAGAAAAGAACTACAAGGTTCATTGTTAGCGAATATTCACAACTGACATGTGTATCGCAAATAGTTAAAAAAACTCAACCAAGAAACACTAGAGGACAGAAGGGCAAAGAGTAAACTTTAACTTAGAAATACAACACAATAACAACCAATTGCAATGCTCAGATAAACATAAGGAAAAATCACTTTACTTATCCCTTATAAATACATATAAGAACTCCTACTTCCCGATTGGCATCTGGGTATGAAATGGGTTGCCTGAACAAATCAGGAAAACCAGTAACTTAACCACGGATGATCGCACAAAACTTTTTATAGAAGGAGCGTCTGTAATACATACAGGATAGTCGCTGCCCCGAAAACTTGCTTAATACTGATAAAAAGGGATTTTGTAAGAAATTGTGAGTGTAAGGGTCGCTGTGTGACATATATAAGGGTATGTTGTCGGGCATTGTGGTATTTTTGTCGCAGTATGACATATTTAACCCGTACAGTCCCGGGCGCGTATATAGCTGAACTGAAGGCAGCATAGATAGAAGTAGGTCGTTACAGGAAGGGTTAAGAGGATGTTGTAAGACAGGGGTTGAAAGCGAGTCAACCACTCACGAATTTTGGTTGAGGAAAAAGGCAGCTGTGCATTGCGCTCTGCACACGATCCCATAGCACGCAATGGCACAGGAACTACTTAGGGAATACAGCTTCAGTAGTGCCATGGATCTACATGATCAATGGTACATTCTACGTTTAATGTTTTCAGTGAAATTATCGGTGAAAGTTGTTTTTTAATAGATCTAGTACATTCGTAGTTTTAAATATCCAGTAGATTGAAATATGAACCGAACAGATAGGAGCGGATATCATGGAACCCTAGGGGTCAGATCGTCATGCAAGTGGCATGAAAAAATACGAGTCGATACGGCAGCCTTGTAGATTGTATCGCCAATACAACGCCCAGCTAGTGCTTTACATTCATATTTTCTGGCAGTGCTATAAGGAGGGGTTTGGTAACATTTTACGTTTCAATGGCTCACAATTGTGATTAAGGGTCCAGCACAACGCTGAGAGACCTCTTCGTCCCCCGTTCAATTACAGTTACCCATCAGCGCTGCGGGTAGTGGTGGACTTAGTAACTCCGCTCGCGACCCAGACTCTGAGAACTTTCCTGCAATCCTACTAAGACCTGGCGTTTGGCTCAAATTTTAAACCTTAGACCATAGGTTGTCAACCTTTTTCGTCTCACCGCCACCTTTAAAAAAAATTTTCCGCTCACCCCCCCCCCCCAACTTTCTGTTAGCGCCCACTCCCCCCTCCCCTTTCCGCCCGTCTGGACTATAGTTTCCGCAATTTGTTTAGGCGGACTAGACTTTTTGTGTGATTAATTATCTTTAAAAAAAAACTGAAACGGAAACATATTGTAAGAATTAATAGATCAAAAAATTGCCTAAACAAACGGTTTAAATAAATCAATATTTAATGTGAATCGTTTGCCTGGTGTGTTGCTAGCAATTATTTGTCTATTTGTGTTTCAATTTCGGTTGCAAAAGCCTTAGGTCTAATAATCAGTAATATTTGTTAATATTTGTTATATTACAAAACAGAACTTGTTCAGCATCACTATTGAAACAAATGTGGAAACATTTTTATTTATTTTTTGTAAAGGGAGATAATTAGCCCGTTTTATTAGAACTAATATTTCTGTTGTTTTTAATTTTATAAACAATAAATGGCTTACAATTTATAACTTTGAAATGATAAAACTGTAAAAAGTATTTGAAATTATATAAATAGTATATAACTAAAGAATTTTTATGTACATTTTCAAGCATTACAATAACTACCCAGTTTGTATGATTACTACTTATATATACCGCTTAACTATAACATTTCGGTCACTCGAACTTGAGACACATTAAAGACATCTCAGTAAAACTGAGATGAAAATATAATTAATATTAGCAGATGTTAAGGCGACAGTGATCGGTCAGCAGGGTTGACAGTCCAGTGAACCAACCACAGGACCAGCCGGCCGCACACCATATTTGCCAAATACTTACTCCTACTTCATCGAAAAGTCACTGTGATTCATATTTCTTATTAATATATTTCCCTAATATAGTATCTGGGCTATACAATAACACAGGAAGGCAAATGCAACAAGGAAATAAAAAGAAGAATCGCAATATCTAAAAACAGCTTCATGAGCTTAAGCAGTATCATGAAAAACAGGAATATCAGAATATGTACCAAAATGCGCATACTGAAGGGATATGTTTGGTCTGTTATTTTATATGGGTGTGAATGTTGGACTATTGATAATGAAACAAGGAAAAGATTGGAGGCAGTAGAAATGTGGTATCTAAGAAGGATGATGGATTGATGATGATTGATCATGGATTGAAAAGAAATCTAATGCAGAAGTGTTGAAAACAGCATGTACCTCAAGAAAACTCATTAACACCATTAGGAACAGACATATGAAATTCCTAGGACACATCTATAGGAAAAATGGTATTGAAAGACTGGTTTTGTGTGGGCAAATATCTGGTAAGCGAGACACAGGAAGACAAAGGCTGACATATGTAGAAAGCCTGAACGAATGGGCCACGAACAACAACATAAGCAATAATAACTTCCTCGAAATAGCTAACAACAGAAAAGAATGGAGAGTCATGACCGCCGATGTCTGCTCAAGACCTGGCACCTCAAGAAGAAGAATATGTAGGCATATTGTTGGGGGATATCAGATATTTAGAAGCACATGCGTTTACATCGCATTTCATCCAAAAACTAATCGATTCAAATAGCTGTGTTCAAATTATTTCAGGTACGTTAGTACGCCGACTTGCCCTTCACCGCCCGCAAATCGCCCCCGGGAATGTCAGCGCCCCCCTAAAGCTTCTCACAGCCCCCCGGGGGCGATATCGCCCCCCGTTGAGAACATATGCCTTAGACCTTCAGAATGCCGGGTAGATCATCGTGCTTACTCAGCCCCCCCCCCCCCACCCCGAGCCCGCACTCCTCCATAATACAAGTACGGAGGCTTATATATTTTACTGATCTCCCGCAATGGGCTTTCCATTCAGCTACGGACAACTGTGCTGGACAACCGTGCGGTGACCACGCCATCTGCATCGACCTGTACAACGACTACGTCTGCAACTGCACGGACAACTACATGGGAGACTTTTGTAAGGTGAGAGTCTGTTATAAAATTAAATTCCAACACATCCATTTAATTTGATTGCAGACGTTACTATTCCCACTTGTTTCTTTTACTCGAAGAAAAATTTTACAACCATTTTTTATTCGAACAAAACAATTCCTTAACATTTAATGCTTTACAGACACTAATTTGTGATAGGCGACTCTTTAAGTTTAAGTTGTTTTTTTTCTTCGTCAAATCCCGAATATTGCTTGCGATGCACAGACAACAACAAATGCAGATGGTAAGTTACCATTAACGAGAGTCCGCGGCACATTCTTTTGATCTTACTTGAGAAGCGAAAATCTGGGCTTTCTCCACAGACGCTGAACCAACCGAACCGACACAAAGATCGAAAGACTCTCTGTAGCTCTTGTGTGTGTGTGTTTGTAATTCCAATTATCACGGCTCGCTAAACTGAGAAAGCGCAGTTCTTTTAACGCTCGGTCGATTACTTCGCTAAATAACAATTTCTTTATTTTCTACCTATACATACATAATAACAATAGAAACACGAAAATTACTATGGGATGGGGGGGGGGGGGGGGGAGCAAACCGAAGACCGGTTCACTCGGTTTTGAAAAAAAAAATTGACATCCCTAGTTTTGATTAGCCGCCAAATGTGTGTGTTTTTTTAATTTTCCCCATAAAATTTTGTCAGACATAAAGCAGTTAGAATATAAGAAGGTAAACATATTCTCCTCTATTTCTCTCTCTCTATTTATCAATCTAATCTAGTCTATATCTCTCTACATCCCAAACAGACACCTCCAAACTGGTGCTTAGGACACCAATGTAAGAACAGCAGAGGCTGTATTAACGACCTGAACGCCAACACCTACAGATGTGACTGCATGGAAGGATTCTCGGGGAAACTCTGTGAAAGCAGCGGCGTAGGTACGTCTTCTTATCTTATATATTGCAGACGCTCCTTCTATAATGAAGATTATTGCGTCCTACGCTCATCCGTGGTACGAGTCTAGTCTTGCATCTTTATTAATGTTTTAAATGATGTTAAGGTACTGGTTTTCCTGGTTTGTTCAGGCAACCCATTCCTTGCCCAAATGTCTCTCGGGAAGAAAGAGTACTTATATGTATTTGTTCTCTCATAAGGGATAAGGAAAGTGTTTTTGCCCTTATGTTTATCTGAACATTGCAACAGGTTGTTATTGTGTTGTATTGCTAAGGAGTATAATGTCAATGGATTATTTCTACTTTACTCTTTGCCCTTAATCATCTAATGTTGCTAGGCTTAGGGATTTGACTATTGATGTTACTCTTGTTATCTGTGAATATTCGTCGTCTTTATTTGAAAATTCGTTGCCTCGACGGTGGTAGCCCAATAATGAATTCTACATATAATTTTGTGTGATTTTTCCCAGTGTCTGGCTTACATATACAAAAAAACTTCTATTTGTACGAGCATGTGTAAAAAAAAACAACTCTTTGATGTTTTGTATGCAAATTTCGGTCAATAGTGCTGAGTACCTATTCATAATGTCCTATGTTGTTGTTATGAACGCAAAGACGATCTTTTGCAGGGTGTATCCATGGCTACATGGGATAAGATTTTGAGGTTTATCTTACATGTACAGTCTTTAAAGATTCTTGCGTCCTACGCTTTTTCGTTTTGTTTAGGAAATATTAAAAAATAAGACGAAGCTTACTTGACTGTGTCTTTATGTGTACGATTAACCCTTCCCGTACCGACCTACTTCTATCTATGCTGCCTTCAGTTTCGCTATATACGCGCCCGGGACTGTACGGGTTAATTAGCTCAACTCAATAACGGGCAGGTCTGTGCGTGTGTGTGTGTAATTGTCTGTTTTTTATTTTTCTGTTTCTCTCTTGTTTTTTTTTCTTTTCTCTTTTATCTCCGTTTAGGCGAGTGGGGCGAATGGGACGAGTGGGAGCCGTGCCACCAGACATGCGGGGAGCCGCTGTCCGTGCGCCGGCGGGAGTGCCTGCAAAGGGACGCGGAGACCGTCGCAAGCTGTAACGGGGAGGGCGCCGAAACCAGGCGGTGTGAGACTACGCCTTGTCCCAGTAAGTACTACGTCTTGTCCCAGTAAGCACTACGTCTTGACCTAATAACTAATACATCTTGTCATATTAAGTACTACGTCCTGTCCTAGTAAGTACTATGTCTTATCATAGTAAGTACTACGTCTTGGGGGCCGTCCATAAATTACGTCACACGATTAGGGGGGGGGAGGGGGGTCACGCATTTGTGACGAGGTGTGACGAGGGGGGGAGGGGGGGTCTAAGATATCCGACGTCACATAAAAAATGAATAAGCGTATACATATATATGTTTGTGCGCTATAGACTCCAGTGCCGTTACTTCCATCGGGACAACCAAAAATGGACATTTACTAGCAACTTTCAGGAATATAAAATTATAGTTTATCACTTATGCTGCTGACTTTGTTGATTTTATATAAATGGAAGTATGCCATTTATGCACACATGAAAACTGTAATTTAAAAAAAAAGAAAAAGCTCCTCGTCGTAAAAGAGAGTAGCTTCCCTTTCATTTTGCTGTCACTGAGAGTGTTGAACAGCCAACTTTGGGTTTTCCTGACTTTTTTTGTGTAATCCAGAACTATTCGCATCTCTGAACGTCAGAGCCAAGCCTGGTAGGCCAAGACTTGAGGAAGATCACACATCGTTACTGGAAACTATTGTGGATATTGCTATGCACGGATCATCATAACACTAAATAAGGCAAAGTGATGTGTACAGAAGCATAAAAACATTAGATGAACTCACTGAACACTTAAAGATGGACGGATTTACAATCAGTAGAAGTGGACTCTACCTTCGTCTTTTACCAAAGTGCAGCTCATCTCTTAAAGGCCAGCGTCATGTCTCAACAGTCCAAGTGACGCTCATTAGAGCACAGAATGATCTAAACATGTTAAATATATAAACGGTTTGTTTTGTACGGCAACAATAAGACTATTGGAAGAGTTGGCACCCATGCTAGGGTCAAACGAAGTGTGCTTTGTGAACCAAGACGATAAAGCTCGAGTGCCAGTCGGGTTGACTACTGCTAACAAGCAAAGTCCTTTGCTGATGCATATCGAATACAGAGTCAGCTTGGCTGACCATGACTGGGTTTTGGCTGCATGACACAAGCTAATTCCGTCCGTGTATGCTGGAATCCAAATTCAGTCCAATGGTTTAGGAAACCGAGAAGCTATTGGTTATTCAGGACCGACTTACATTGCAATCAGATTTGGAAAACACTCTTCATAAACAGAATTCAGTCATGGACTCGATTTCAAGAAATTGTCTCAAGGAATTTAATGACATTACACGGAGGGTAATTGATCGCTTGGTGAAACCAATTTTAGTGTCGACAGTTGATGGTGGCTCAGACGAAAACCCAAGATACGGAAAAGTTATTAAGGTTGCAGTCTACCACTTTCTTCAGTACGATTTTTATGCTGTATTCATCGCTAATAATGCTCCAGGGAGAAGTTCGTTTAATAGGGTCGAAAGGAAAATGGCGCCACTCAGTAAGGAACTTACTGGGTTGATATATAGATGCTGATTTAGAAAAAAAGAATTTTCAGTTTGCAGGCAACACTCTAGCTGAACTTTGGTCACAGTTGGTAGTCGATAATTTTTCAACAGTAGCAGAATTTATTGACCCAACAGTCTCAGAAATCGATGGAGATCAAAAATGGTTTGACGTTCATGTACGAACAAGCCAATATTTAACTCAAATTGTAAAATGCACCGACAAAAAGTGCTGTTCAAAACCAAGAAACTCATATTTCAGTGTAGTAACAAAGAGATTTTTTCCACATCCTTTACCAGTTGTTCAATCATGCGAAGGTCTGAAAATTCCAGAACAGACAACAGATGGAGCGTCGCATAAGTTTCCATCTCTGTTTGCAGCTCAAAGTCTGAAAGTAGATGATATCCTTCCTCGGTCATCAAATCCTTACCGTTCGATTCAGTGTTGTAGCTAAGGGAGGGAGAGGGGGGTCCAAATTCGAAAGTCCCCCCGGGCCCCTACTTGAGGGGGGCCCCCAAAGAAGTTTTTTTCTTATGTAATAATGTCGAATGTCAAAATGCAGGGGCCCCTAAAGAGGCCAAGCCCCCCCGGACCCCAAATCCCTAGCAACGGCACTGGTTCGATTCCATACTATTTTGTACTGTCCGTCAATACAATCTGTAATTAGCGATGGGATTTTCAAAAAATGTTATATTATGTACTTCGCTTCGTTAGTCATGCTGCGCAGCCATTAAATAAACACACAAGCAGGAATCAATTATTCCTCCCAAACCTATCAGGCCACAAAGAGTTGCTGCACTTAGGTAACGTGAATTAATTGTTATTATCGCTAATGAAGAAAATGGAGAGAGTGCTGAATGGATAGATGAAGAAGAGCTTGATTTGAATGGAATAGCTATTCCACCTGATGAAGAGACCAATACAGTCCCCATTTATTCCATAAAGGAGCATTTTTCAGCACTATGGGAGAATGCATGATAAACATACATTTTGTGTTGTTGTTTTTGTATAAACTTTATTTTTTAAATTGTTCTGATTTTTTAAAGCATTTATTTTTGTGCACATGATATTGTTATAATTACACTTTCGATTTTTCTTTTGTGTAATACAAAATTAATTAATTATTACAAAACGATGACAAAATTTTTTTAATTTGGAACTGTAAATCTGCATTTTAGAAAAATATCTTTTAGGAGAGGGGGGGTGTGCAGATTTTGTGATGTCATATTTGAGGGGGGGGGTCTGACTTTTTGTGACAATGTGTGACAAGGGGGGGAGGGGGTAAAAAATCAGCGAAATTTGTGTGACGTAATTTATGGACGGCCCCTTGTCCCAGTTAACACTACGTTTTGTCCCAGTAAGCACTACGTCTTGTCCCAGTAAGTACTACGCCTTGTCGTACTAGGTACTACATCTTGTCCCAGTACGTGCTACGTCTTGTCCCAGTAAGTACTACGCCTTGTCCCAGTAAGTACTACGCCTTGTCGTACTAGGTACTACATCTTGTCCCAGTACGTGCTACGTCTTGTCCCAGTGAGCACTACGTCTTGACCTAGTAACTACTACGTCTTGTCATATTAAGTACTACGTCCTGTCCTAGTAAGTACTATGCCTTATCATAGTAAGTAATACGTCTTGTCATAGTAAGTACTACGTCTTGTCATGGTAAGTACTACGCCTTATCCCAGGAAGTACTTCGCCTTGTCCTAGTAAGTACTACGCGTTGTCTAAGTAAGTACTAAGTACTACGCCTTGCCTGTTTTTCTTCCTTTTTTTACGTAAACAGCGTTCTGTGCGAATACAGCATATTGCGGACAGGTTCCAATGTAGTTTTGTCACCGTCTGCGTTGATTCTTAACCATCTTGTGGTGTCCCCAGTCGATGGTGGTCTGTCCGAGTGGCTCGACTGGACGTGCATAAGCGACGAGAAAGGAGGGCAGGCGGTTCGCGTCCGAAAATGCAACAACCCAGAGCCTCAGTACGGCGGGGACCAGTGCTGGGCGCACATGAAGGAGTACAAAGCCTGCAATCCACCCAGCTACCGACCTGGTCAGTAGCTTGTGACCATATCTTTTAGACTTTAGACCATGTGTATGCAAGAAACGATGTTATGGTAATGTAACGTTGAAAATTAGCAATGACAATTCAAGTCGATGAGTCTATGTTACCTTTTATATTCCATTCCATTGGCTCCATAGTCTCGAAAGACGATTAGATTTGCGCTCCTGTGATTTGGCCAGCCCTGCAAAATTGACTGTGTCTGTGGAGACCTATCCTTGAGAGACAGGCTCTGTCGCATCTCTGGCACTTGAAAGCTGGACCGTTGGAGAAATCACCACTTCTTTAAGACACATTTTTTTAAAGACAAGGACCAATAAAGATGGTTTATACAGATAACCGCATACATACAATATACATACAGGTCTACAATATGTAAATATGTAATACATGGTCATGGGAATTCAAGAAATTTTTAACATATCAGAATTTCATTAGACCGGCAGTTGTTGCGACCCATGTCAAGTATGGGCTCAGTTTTGTGTCTCCTTGTCAATTTTAATTGAAAACAATATAATATATATCGATCTACCTATAGCCTACGATAGACTAACCTTGTGCATTTTGTTTCTTCTAGTGAACGGCGCCTTCGGCCCGTGGTCAGACTGGTCCTACTGCAGCACCGAGGTCAACGTGAAGTTCAGGGTCCGGCTGTGTGAGAACCCCGCCCCCAAGCACGGAGGCGACAAGTGCAGCGAATCAGGGGCCACCGAGACAATGTCATGCCAAAAGGTCGAGGAAAACGGTACGTAATGACGGAGGTGGAAATTGGGGGGGGGGGGAGTGGGGGGAGCCCCATTCATTTCTCATAGAAGTCTGGCGAACGATTTTATATGCTACCATAAAAAAATGTATTCTCAATATTCTCAATAATTATAATAAAGAAATCAATCAGTAGGTAAATCAACCAAATCAATGAATAAATCGCCAATTTAGAAACAATCAAGATAGCATAAATAAATCAAACGACAGCTAAAATTTGAAATCAAGCAGTGAATAAAAAAAATCACAACGAAATAATAAAAAAAATTGCTGTATTAATCTTTTAATAAACTAATAAATAAATCATTCAATAAATCAGTCTAACTATCGGTAAATCAAACAGACTATAAGGAGCAGAACGATCGCAGAGCCTCTCAACTTTCAGCCCGATATGTCAATCAATAATATAACCTTTCACCAATAATTTACTACTAAAAACAACAACAACTCTAATCTACGGTGTAACGCAAAGTCATTTATGAAGCCCGTTAGGAGAAGCGGTCACATAATGCTAGTAAATAATAAAACGTGCGCAGTTTCAACTCACTAACCCTGCTAGTATAATCTGATCTACCATAGGCTGTTGGAAACTAATACCACAGTTTTCAACTCACTAACTCTGCTAGTATAATCTGATCTACCATAGGCTGTTGGAAGCTAATACCACAGTTTTCAACTAACTAACCCAGCTAGTATAATCTGATCTACCATAGGCTGTTGGAAACTAATACCACAGTTTTCAACTCACTAACCCAGCTAGTATAATCTGATCTACCATAGGCTGTTGGAAACTAATACCACAGTTTTCAACTCACTAACCCAGCTAGTATAATCTGATCTACCATAGACTGTTGGAAGCTAATACCACTCGGCTCGGAGATGGACGGGGTAGATTGCAATGTGGACAAGACTACGGCAATGATGGAGTGTCGCATCCAGTGCAAGCATGGGTATCTTGTGGATGACGATATCAAATTCCTCTGCGGCCCATTGACCAACTACACCTGGTCCCACATCACTAAGACCAACCCTAGAGGATTTTTACCGCACTGTACCAGTAAGTGAGGCTATCTTTATATATTACAATGATATCAATGAAGGTGGCCGAGCGGCAGCGCGTTCAGTTGGCGCACCGAAGGTACTGGGTTCGAATCCTTGTGAAGGCTAGGCTTTTTTCCCGGGTGTGATGGGTACCTGAGTAAAGATGGCTTTGCATAGTGCTGGCCACACAATCACCTAGTATGCCGTGGCCACAGAAACTGGTGATCGCTGCTTCACCGGCCCTATGGATCAATTTTGTCCGACGGAATACTCTTTTACTTTCATTATCTATACATCTAGCTATCAACAAGATCTATCTATCCACCTCTCCATCCATCGATCTATTTATTTGTCATATTAGAAAGTTATCTAATCTTCTAAAAATAATAATTTACAACATATAGAGCTAGATATATCAAAAATCAAAATAAAACATTTCAAATATGCTACTAACAAAGAGTACAGTCAACATAATATACATATAATATACAAGCACAATAATACATTCCAAAGTGAACTATACCGTTGAAAAGAAAAATATCTTGATTTATATTTAAAAATGTGCGACGTGATGTGGAATGAATTCGTGTGTAACTTTAGGATAGTAAATAAATAACTTCTATGTTAAACCCTTCCCGTACCGACCTACTTCTATCTATGCTGCCTTCAGTTCCGCTATATACGCGCCCGGGACTGTAAGGGTTAAGAGTGTGTTTTCGTGTTCAATATCTTTCGTGTTTTATCTATCAATCTCTACATCTATATATTATAGCATCGGTCTATCCGCCTATTTATCTAACTATTTTATCTATATTTTATCTATTTACCTACCCATCACGAATCACTGTAAATTTGGCAAGGGTAAATTCGTCAACGGTATTTTCGGCAAGGTAATTTTGGCAAACGTAAATTCAGCAACGGTAATTTCAGCAAAACTATCAAATTTTGGCAACGGTTAATTTGGCAAACTTTACATATCCAATGTTTTTATTGACCTTTATGGTAGGACTATACTCTAGTACGGGAGTGGGCAACCTGCGGAATGCGTGCTAGACTTGGCACGCAGTACGGTCTTACATTTCACGTGAAAGACCACCAAAAAGGAAGTTAAGGTATCTTCTGCATTAAAAGAGCAGGATGACATTAAGGCCTTTGGCACCCTGAAAGATTTAGAAATGCTACTTTGACACACGATCATCTAAAGTTTGCCGACCCCTGCTCTAGTCAACTAAATGAAGCTAATGTCACGAAATGGAGTTAGCGTTATAGAAAATGCCCGATTCGTGACATGTTTGCAATAGCGTAACCAGAGGAAGGCGAAGGAGATGGTGCCCAAGGTGTTCAGTTTATGAGAGGTGCTAAAAGGACACTTAAAAAAATGTATATATAAAGCATACAAAATAGGTAACAAAAATTAGTTAATTAGTTCGTTTGACTAAAAATTAAATTTAAAAAAAACAACATTGAATAAAAACACCGTAATTTTTTTACCATTAACGTTTTTTAACTAATGCATGAAAACAAACATTTTAAATAGGCGCCAAATGTACCCGCTCCGTCTATAGCACAAGGAAACCTGGCAAAGCATTATTGCGTAATGTAGATTATTCGCCCTCCCCCTCTTTTTCTTTAATTACCAGAATGAGACTCGCCGTGTTAACAAAAGCAAACGCTAGCTCCTTCCCTCTCCCGTCTCCTCACCGACGTGCTGTCGATTAAAGTGTTAGTGACCAGCTTGGTAGCCCCATGCTAACCAGTGAAAACAACAAGATGTGTGGGGGGGTATGGAGGTAAATGCGGCTCCCATTCGTTTAAATTCTTTTTTTAATATCCAACACATTGTTGTTGCTAGTTATAATCAAATCAGTCTTTCTATCAAAACATTGACATTTGATTTCATTTTATTCTGAAAATATAAAAAAATCAAGTTATTTACTGTCCTTATATATTTCAATTATATTGCATGCGAGAGTTGTAACTAAAACATTTAATATGTAGCAGAAATTACCGTGGCCGAATTTACTCTTGCCAAATTTACCGAGCACCACCCATCACAACACCAGCTGTCACTTGTACGAATTCGTCTAGTGCTAATACACACGCTATTTCTTGTTTACTTGTCCACCATTTCCCTTAGAAATTTCATAATCCTAGCCGACGTAAACACACTATTATTTAAACACTATTATTTGAGGGACAACTTTGTTATCAGGACAATGTAGCACTTCCCTATTACATTATTTCACCAGGACTATAATAATATCACGTTGTTGATTTTTTTCTACCAGGACAGTTCTATTACTGTTTGGACAGAACACTAAAGCGTTTTTTCTTTAAGACTTCATTAATATTAAGACCATGGGGGTTGAAATTAGTGTCCTTCGACTGTGTACCGCTTCCACAGAGATAACATCAGTGATTGTGAGGAGCCTGAACCTGTACGGGTACTACCGCGAGGTGTCGGGTCACGAGAGGGTCATGACTGTCCTACTGCACGACGCCATGGAGGACTACATCACGTACCAGTGTCCAGATTGCAGCTTCAAGGTTATGGTCACTGAGGAGAACGGTAAGGACCTAAACAAGTGTTTGTGTGTGTGTGTGTGGGGGGGGGGCAACACGTCTTCACCATGTACGCAAACACGCAACATCACTCGAGTTTACATGTGTTTGCAGATGCGCTTATGGGATAAAGGTGGTCTAGATCGCATCCGGATGCCCACTCTAAAGGTCTCATGTTCAGATCCCGTTTACAAATGCTCAGGATTTTCACCCGACGGTGAGGGGGGGGGGGGTGTTTCTGAAGAAGGTTTGTGTACGTCCACTCAGCTCTGTTGGATGCATGGAAAAGTAATGTTACGTAGGAGGTCCCTCCTATGCCCTATTGCCCCATGTTATTTTATTCACGTGAGCTTTGTTATCACTAGTTAACTTCGTGGCTTTGTTCACCTAGTGATCATTATTTTTTTACTCACCTCTCGTGGATGGCAGTCCGTGGCCCTATCAATGTCTTATTTTGTTTGAACTGTATACCTCTCCGTGTCTTATTATGTTTGAACTGTATACCTCTCCGTGTCTTATTTTGTTTGAACTGTATACCTCTCCGTGTCTTAATTTGTTTGAACTGTATACCTCTCCGTGTCTTATTGTGTTTGAACTGTATACCTCTCCGTGTCTTATTTTGTTTGAACTGTATACCTCTCCGTGTCTTATTGTGTTTGAACTGTATACCTCTCCGTGTCTTATTTTGTTTGAACTGTATACCTCTCCATGTCTTATTTTGTTTGAACTGTATACCTCTCCGTGTCTTAATTTGTTTGAACTGTATACCTCTCCGTGTCTTATTTTGTTTGAACTGTATACCTCTCCGTGTCTTATTTTGTTTGAACTGTATACCTCTCCGTGTCTTATTTTGTATGAACTGTATACCTCTCCGTGTCTTATTTTGTTTGAACTGTATACCTCTCCGTGTCTTATTTTGTTTGAACTGTATACCTCTCCGTGTCTTATTTTGTTTGAACTATATACCTCTTTCTGTCTTCAAGTAATGAGTTCATTTTTTTACCACATCTTGTGTTGACTTTGTAAATACTAATAAAGACAGCTAGAGCCCCGATTACAGCAATCAACATCCCCTGGACACGAGGCCCAGAGTGGCATCCGGGCATGGAATGGGTTGCCTGAAGAAACTAGGAAAACCAGTAACTTAACATCATTGAAAACTCTGTTCAAAATGCAAGACTAGACTATGACCACCAATGAGCGTGGGACGCAATAGTCTTCTTTATAAAAGTAGCGACCATAATAATATAAGCTATAAAAGATAAGATTTCATACAATTTGGCACACATTTTAACTTTATAACTATCATTATGTAATCTTTAAGTTGATTTTGAAACAGTGTTGACGTCAATATATCTCAACCCCTACCCACCCCTGTATTTGAAACGAGGCTGGTGGACGAATACGAATGCATGTGCAGATAGTCTTGCACTTTTAGTTCCGCTTAAAAGAAAGCTGGATAATACACATGATGCACCTTATTGGAGTTGTCTAGTTTAAAGTTTAATGAGAAAATGTCGGAAATAATTTTTTGGTCTAAACATAAGAGCTCAGTAAAGTTTTCATAGAAGTAAAGTTATACTTGAACAAATGCATACATGTACTCTGTATGGCATCAGGGCATGGAATGGGTTGCCTGAACAAAATAGGAAAACCAGTAACTTAACATCATTGAAAACAAAAATCAAATTACAAGACTATAATCAGACCACGGGTGAGCGAAGAACGCATTAATCTTCTTTATAGAAGGAGCGTCTGTAATATATAAGATTATAAGATATACCAATATAAAACAAAGCTAGTGTTTCCATAAGGGCCGTCCATAAATGAGGTCACGCGATTTTGACAAAACTTTTTATGCAGACGATAGTCTGTTGTAATTTTGTTTTCCAGTTGTATTTTAATCGTGTCTACACTTGTTTCAGATTTTTCAATAGCTTTGATAGTTATCAACAAGACTTTGCCAAACATTGAAATTGAGACCGCAAACGGTTCGTTTCGCTTTTATATTTACGGTTATACTTTTGTGGTTAGCTTCTCAACAGTCTAACTTTCGACTTCAGTTATATTTAGATGAAATATATTGGCTTTTCTACACAACTGGGTAAATGTACTAGATGCAATGTTAAATACTTTTTTGGTTAATAGACATGGTGGCCACAGTGGGAGAATTGGGTCAAGTAACATTTAAAAACGAAATTAAGTTTTAGAACATAGATTTGGATCATAGCTCTAGGCCTACATTGATTTGGATCATAGCTCTACATAGATTTGGATCATAGTTATACTTAGATTTGGACCATTGATTCATTGCTGTAGATGTAGCACTGTAATAGATCAAGTGTATTTGACGGATTCATTGCTGTAGAAGTAACACTTAATTTTGGTTAATTTGGTTGAAATGTTGTTATTTACTTACTTGGCTATTGTGATACACACAGAGGATGAAAAGGCTGAAGTAATCAACAGTCTCTACAAGTTTGAGTTCATAGCTCAGGACTTGTACAACACAACTGACCACTGGTCAATGATCTACATCGATGGACGGGTCCACAGGGCGATGGCCAAAAACGTCAGTGTGTTTGAGGATTGTCCAGAAGGCAGCCAGGCACTTCAGGGAGTATGTGGTCAGTAATCCCCATTGTTTCTTCTGGTCATTTAATTTCGATGTCTGACTTTTGTTTGGTCTCTTACTCTAACCATTCACTGAATATTCACATACTAAAACTATTCATTCATGAATACAACTCACAATGCCCGGCCAGTCGCATAAACAATAACACAGAGCTATCATATCACTAAGTCCAGTCAACACATCCCAATGTGTGTCATTAAGTCTCAGTCAGTTTATAATTACGCCGTTCCTTACACACTTACAGTCACACCGTCACTATTACTGTCACCACCTGTACCGCCCACCATGTCTTTCTGATGGTGCTCGGTAAATATGGCAACGGTGATTTCGGCAACGGTATTTTTGACAAGGTCATTTTGGCAACGGTAAATTTGTCAAAACTCACAAAACGGTAAAATGGGCAACGGTAATTATGAACGTTTCACCCCGTGAAAAGTTGCAGCTGCTGTTCGGAGGGTAAGGGGTGGTCCTGGTTCCCTTACCGCCAAAGGTTGGCGTTCTTGACCTTTTCTCTCCACCGAATCTTTAGTACATGATGTTGAGTTGTTGATTTTCCTTAGTTTGTTCAGGCAACCCATTCATTGTCCGGAACACTTCACACAAGACCAGGGAAATGTGAAGTAAATCACTATGATTGTTATTATCTTTGTTCTTCTACATTTTTTTTGTGGGGTTTAAATCTTCTGCATTGATGTATCTTCACATAAACTGTTACTTACTTACTATATTGCATCTGATGAGGTCTTGTTTTGTCCTCTGCAATAATTGACCCCCCACTCCCATAGCCATTATGGATGATCTTAAAGATGTTTATGAGGCAGCTGTTAACAAAAGCCTGGAGTCTGTTAGATAAATGGTAACTGTAAAGCGCATTCGACGACTTTGTTATGAATAGCGCTATATAAATATGCAATTTCAAATTTGTTTGTAAAGAGTTGGCGTCGCTAAGTTTCTGAGCAATTTACAGCAAGACAGATTTTACGTTACTGTTAAATTTCCCGTAGATAATGCAGTTGTTTTCCATCAGCCGTCAGGGTGATGAGATTCCATTATTAACAAGAATTAATCCTTGATTTGGACCTGCTAAAATATGTACAGATGAAATCATTGCAGTTAATTTACATTTACTTTTCAAAAGGTATATAATTAGTATACACTGATCAAAATATATTGACAATGAATTCCTAATTTGTTTGAGTGCTTTTATTTTGTGTGTGGGCTGGAACTCAAGCTGAGTGTGGGCCGGGCACTTACTGGAAGCATCGCCGGTGCCTCGAGTGTCCTGTTGGATTCTATCAGCCGTTTAACTCCAAGTCTTGCTGCTTCAAGTGTCCCGGTGGTAAATAATTCATTAGCATTTGGTTAACTCTAGGATTAGTTTACGTTATGTTTGGTTAACTCTAGGATTAGTTTACTTTATGATTGGTTAATTCTAGGATTAGTTTACTTTATGATTGGTTTTTTATATGATTGTTTAAATTATAATCAGACTTTTTGAAAAGATCGAATCGATATAATTTTCGCAAGTCAAATGTTCGTATAAGCTTATTGATTATCTTGTAAGTACAATATTGGTTTGTAGCATTTGAACATTTTGTGAGTAGAATTGGTTTGTAGCTTTTGAACATTTTGTGAGTAGAATTAGTTTGTAACATTTGAACATTTTGTAAATAGAATCAGTTGTACTTTTAAAGTTTGTATACGTTCGTTCATGGTACTGCTTGAATAATGTTCAACAGGCACAAACACCGCAGGGACGGGCGCGTTCGTTGCTGAACACTGTGTGCAGAACGTAGCCAACCTGTACCCGTTCCACCTGGGGTACTGGGCGCCCGACGGGCCCCTGAAGAGCAGCACCCAGTTCGATGACGTCTGCGGAGTCGGAGGCTTGTTACCTTCATCGGGTGAGAGCGAATTGAAGATTCCGATCCCTCGTCACACACCATCAACGATAAATCAAATGAGACGCGCTTTGCAGCTCGGAATTGAAAAAAAAGAAACATCAATAAAATCATGAATAAGACAATACATTTTAGTTTTAAGTGGGTGGCTTATAAGTTTATCACCAGTTAAAATTGAATCATTCGATTCGTTCTTTGGGTCACATTATAATAGATTATAATAATATTCTTGAACCGAATAAGACTTGGGTAATATGAAATGAGAAAGTTACGAGTGACAGCTGATATAATAAATATAGGCTAAATATAGGTTTATGAGGCGCAGTGGTCGAGCAGCAGCGCGTTCGGCTGGCGTACCGAAGGTCCTGAGTTCGAATCCTGGTGAAGGGTGTCCATGAGTCTACCCATGGGTCAATCTGGTCCGACGGGATACTTTAATGTTTACTTATATATACAGGCTAGAGTGAGACATATAAAAGGATATATTCATAGAATGTTTGAATGTGAGAAAAGTAGGTAGATGGACAGAAACATTGATGTATACGGCTGGAAAATAGAAAATCCTCATAAGTTTAAGAAATACGGACATTTATAAAAAAAAATATTGTAAAAACCTTTACAAAAGTTTAAATTTTTATTTCGCAGGAATACATCTTTGGGGGGAAAAGCAATACATTTTTGGGTGGGAAGAGAGAGGGGGCAGCTTTCATTTTGTTGGCCAGCTTTGTTAAAAGAGATACAAATTTTAAGGTGTATAGAAAGGATTCGGTTCCCACAAGTTGGTCGCCCCCTTGCATTCCCACATCGCAGTAAATGGACTAGACGAGACTAAACGATCAATATAGTATTGTTAATTTGAAGTGTGCCTACTTATCAATAGAGTAGTCAGTTGAGGGGCGTCCTGGTATAGCGCAACCCAACTGTGGGCGGACGTGATTTAAATCAAATTAAAGAACTTCTCTCTCCCACGATACCCCACTGCCCAACGCGCTACCGCTCGGCCAATGTACCCGATCGACGTACGCTGGCGTACCGAAATTTCCTCCCTTGGAATCCTGGTGAATGCCAGGAATTAGTTCCCGGGAGCCTCTGAATTTACGCAACCTTGATGGGTACCCGACTTTACTTAGGGTAACGTGAAGTCCGACAGGGCATTGTGCTGTACGCACAAAAGTATGCCGTGGCCACAGAAACTGGTGAACTGCCCTTTGGATCAATTTTGGCCGACGGGATACTTTGCTTTTACTTTTTACAACATCTCTAAAAAAAAAAAATAAGCCTTGGCCCTACATCATGTCAAAAAAATCTATTTTAATTGTGCGAATTAATTATTTAGCTCTAATGATGTTGATTATTTTTTTACATTTTCTAATTGATCCACAAGTTTAGTTTTCTTGCTCTACCTTATCTTTGTGTGTTCTAGAGAGATTGGCTTTGATGGCATTTTTCTTTTTGGCACTGCTCGTCATTGTTGGATTTCTAGGCAAGCAATACTACCAAACTTTTGATCGTGGAAATCGCAAGTTTAGGTAACTGTGCTGGCATTTTATTTTTTATATATCTATCTATCGATCTATATATCTTCCTATCTATCTATCTATCTATATCTATATATCTATGTTCCTAACTATTTACCTACCTGCCCACCTATGTACCTATCTATATATCTTCCTATCTACCTATCTCTCTATCTATCGGTCTATCTAGTTATATATGATCTATCTACATATGTATATATATATAGTAGAATGTGTTTGGTAAAGTGCACTCTGTGTGTAAAGTCGAATTATCAATGGTTAATTCAAAGACACGTGATTTCATTGTCTTTTATTTTTCTTTTGTGATTTCTCTTCCTGCATGTATCCTCACATAACATTTTTTGTTAATTTTCTTTGAAAACTAGCTTGCCTATATTTTCATGATGACCACTATTGTTTTTAAACTGTGAAGTTTCTCTGGATTTTTAGTCCTTCTAAAATCATGTTCAATAATTAAAACACAAATAGGCCCTAATTATATTTTACATTTTATTTTGTCATCTCTTGTATTAGTATCGCAAGGGTTAACTATACATTATACGTAGGCTATTAGGCCCAAGTAAAACAGTTATAATTGTAAGGTACGACTTAGTATAGTGTAAACACATTATTAACCCTTTCCGTACCGACCTACTTCTATCTAAACTGCCTTCAGTTCCGCTATATACGCGCCCGGGACTGTAAGGGTTAAAACCAATTTGACTGTATTCCAAATAAGTAAAAAAACAACTTTAATTTTCCAGACTACACTTTTTAAAATAATACAGGCTCTTTATTTTCTCTAATTTCTAAATGTCTTGAAAAAGAATTCGAATAAGTCTCATCTTAACGAATAATTAGTCCACAAAATAAAATTATTAAACTTAAAATGGAGGATAACAACATATATATATATATATATATATATATATATATATATATATATATATATATATATATATATATATATATATATATATATATATATATATGAGCCCAAGTCAAAAAGTCGTACCACAAAACTGATATTTTTAAAATCGCTATTAAAGGGTCAAAATGTAATGAAATAGTAGTTAAGACTTGAACTTAGTTCACACCAAACATGGACAACGAGATAGCATGAGATAGCATTTTGACCTAGGTTGATTAAAATATGCCTCAAAACGCATTTTAGATGAAAATATTAATTTTTTTTGCCGGTGACTCTAAGTGACTAATTACATGCAATTTTTCTAGACTTTATTTCAATAACCTAGGAGCTTTATAGCCTAAATATCTCAAACTCATTTGGTGAATACAAGAAGCCCTTAAATAACTATTTGCCACAAAGTTTGCTCAAATTGATGCAGGGATAATTTTTGTACAAGGGTTTAAAAGAAATAGTGTTGCTTAGGACAGTTGTTGTCATTTCAAGTGAGTGGAGTTTATGCTCCTAAGCCCCATCTTTTGCAACTCCTATGCTTGTACCAACGTGATGGTTCAAGGAGCTGACCCACCCAACATATACATCAACGGTACCAAATTAGATGTTGTTGATCAGTTCACATACCTTGGCTCCACCATCACCACCGATCTATCACTGGACACAGAAATCAGCAGGAGAATTGGCAAGGCTTCCGCGACTTTATCCAGGCTAACGCAAAGAGTATGGGCCAACAAGATGCTGTCTATTAATACAAAAATAGCTGTCTATCGTGCATGTGTGATCAGCATTCTCCTGTACGCCAGCGAAACTTGGACCCTGTACGCATCGCAAGAAAAGAGACTCTCTTCTTTCCACATGCGCTGCCTCAGACGCATACTTGGGATATCTTGGAAGGACCGCATAACAAACAACGAGGTCTTGCAACGGGCTAACATGCCTAGCATGATCACTCTCCTTCGCCAACGACGTCTTTGGTGGCTTGGCCATGTTTCCAGGATGGAGGATGGGCGAATCCCAAAAGACCTGCTATATGCTGAGCTCGCGGAAGGCAAGAGAGCTACCGGCCGCCCCCAACTCAGGTTCAAGGACGTCTGCAAACGTGATCTAAAGGCTAAAGATGTAGAGGTCGGGAACTGGGAGAACCTTGCTCAGCACAGAAATAGTTGGAGAGGCACCTTACACACCGGTATAAATGCGGCAGAGGGCAAACTTCGCCTTATGGCGGAGGCTAAACGAGCAGCGAAGAAAAGTAGGCTGCCCCTAACAATCTCCAACGGTCCAGCTTTCAAGTGCCAGAGATGCGATAGAGCCTGTCTCTCAAGGATAGGTCTCCACAGGCACAGTCAATTTTGCAGGGCTGGCCAAATCAAAGACGCACAAATCTAATCGTCTTTCGAGACTATGGAGCCAATGATGATGATGCTTGTAATACTCTTGAATATCATAAATATAGGCTATGGAGATATGTGTGTTAAATTCTTGAAGAAATCCATCAAGAATTAGTATGTTTTTTTCTGAAGTCAATTTTTTGTTGTCATTTGTCCTAAGTGACACCAAGGTGTCTATATCAGCCATTTCTTTTGTTTCGCGTTTTTCGTCATTGTGTCTTTTCCAGTGTATAACTTATCTTCCCACTATTCAAATCATGTGTAGGAAGGTTCTGACAATACTTAAGTGCATTTTTACACCTCTCTGTGAATATGAAATTTTTTCCCTTGAAAGAGCACCTTTTGACTTGGGCTCATATGTTATATATATAGTAATATAGTATATTTAGATTACAAAGTGTGCAGGGCTTACCGTTTGTTCTTCGATGTATGCTTAATTGTTACCGCGCTCAACACCGGGTCATTTAGCTAGTATCTTATAAGATGGACATTTAAAATCTCTTTCTTATCTTTGCCTAAATACTTAACGCATGGTAGGCTATGTAATTCGTTATTTACAATTTAGGTGTTGTTTTTTTTTAAGTAGGCCTAGTTATACTAGTTTGCCTTATTTACCAAGGGAGAGAAAAACCTAGTGTTTTTCATTTTCTTATCATCTGTAAAGGCAGCAGAGATTAAGACCCGGACATGGCCATGGGACATTGAAGTCATCTCAAAGCGAGCAGAGAAAGAGTCAGTAGGTTGAAGTTCATGAGCATCCACATCTAAGGGTCGACAAACTTTTCGGACCACCGGGCCGATTTAAGAAATCACACTAGGCCAGAAAAAACGAATGGTCTGAGGAAAGTTCTTTTTTTTTTTTTAATTTAGAATTATGCAGTAAGATCGGGAAAACGATGGTGCGTGTTATTCGTGACAAATACAATATCATGTTCTAATGGAGGTGAGTTAGACAGCAGAATATCATTAAGTTGATTGTCAGTGAACTGAGGGCGCAGCCTACATTTACTAAACTTCTTCTTGGAGTACGGATCCTGGCACCAATAAGTGCTGCCAAATATTGTGATCATGTGCTTGTCTTGCAAGGAGGCAATATTGGAAACTTAGTAACATGGCATCTGGCGATATAAGTCGATAAGATTAGAAGTAGTCTTCAACAAGAGATTGTGTGAAGCCTGCAGTTCAGTCAAATCCAATTCTACATCAGAAAGGACAACGTCTTTAACTCTTACGAATGAGAACGGAGAGATTCATTTCAGAGGGTTGACATCACACTGATGCATTCTTTGATGTCAATTAGTGCTGCAGCACACTGGGCGAGATTATGGAAATAAATAGTTTTTATTATACAACTGTTTCTCCCACAGGATCATGTTCTCTCTTCAAATGCCATCATGTGGACTTCCGTGTTTTGATTTGCACTTCACGTCAATGCCGCTTCAGGTTAAGTTTGTTGGAGGACGGAGCTTAGATCATTGAGGAAGCTGAGCCCATAGACCAAAACCTTTGTCAGAGAACTTTTGAATGTCAATGAAACGCCCTCTCGGTGATGAAGGAATCGATGTTGTTGTAGTGGAGGCCGTAGTGCACGCTTCAAGACATTGCGGAGCCAGATCGATGAAACCAGACTCTGCAGCTTCGTGTGTATGATTATGCGCTGGTTGATAAGTCGAGCAAGCCTTCACTGGCTACACCACTACAGTTTCTATATCTTTCACGTCTGCTGTTTTAAAACACATCGGCTCTTATCTTCTCTGATATGTCACAGACGCTACTTCTAGGCAGAAGATTATTGCGTCCTACTCTTATCCTTGGTATGAGTCTATAGTCTTTCAATCTGATTAGTGTTTTAAATGAAATTTACTGGTTTTACTGGTTTTCCTGGTTTGTTCAGATAACCCATTCCATGCTCGGATGCAAAATACATATAAGTACTTGTTCTTCCAAGTACTTATTTGTATTTGAACCAGGTGGACGTGGCGGTGTTTGTCTCCTGTGCAAAGGTTAAAGAGCGGCAATGGACGATGAGTGCAAAGTTGTTTATTGTTTCTTTACTACGGACTTTGCCCAGGGAATCAAGCTTAATACAGATTGTATGCCAATGCCTTGTGATGGATTTAGAGGGTCTACATTTGATTGGATTGTATTTGTCCCACAGCCATGTATGCATTAACGGATTTCTTCTACACCCCAAGCTTAAAGGCTTCAAATTTAAAGACATTTTTTTAAGCACAAAGATAGTATACTTTTGACCATTGTTTAAGAACAAAAAGTCTAGAAATGGTGCTAAAGCTGGC